>VZRZ01005254.1:680824-867394 GCA_013398175.1 Climacteris rufus
AAAAAAAAAAAGCACCCCCCAACAAAAAAAAAAAAAAAAAAAAAAAAAAAAAAACAAAACAAGAAAGAAAAACACTCCTGAGACGCATTGCTATTACACGCCATGAATTGCCATGTCTTCCCATTTCGTCTCACACTGGTACGTACAATGATAATGGAAGCCTGAACAAATTTCTTGAACCAGCAAATCAGGCTCTCAGGAGAACAATTCAGAACATTTGTTGTCTTTCTACTTTGATGTACTCCACAATCTCACACGAAATCAGGGCTCAGTTAGAACAGCCAGGCTCAGTGTACCAAAGGCAATGGGCTCCCCTCGTAGGGAGCTAATCAAAACCATCCAGTGTCAGCAGAGAGAAGGCAGAAGCAAAGAACCAGCAAATAACTAAATAAATACAATCGCTACCCCTTAAATAACCTTGTCACCGAAACACAGAAGTACACTTATAACTCCATCCTTCTTCTGAGCAAGCACACTGGGCATATTTAACTTGACAAGTTTTCAAGACTCATATTCCATAGTTTTCCATATTGTCCTCAGCAGGACACAGCCAACAGTCTGGAAAATAATATCTTCTCTAACTCCACTATTCCCTCCCACAATTTTTTTTTCTTGTAATCATCCATATTATTAATAGGAGGCAGCTGGTTCCCATTAATGTTGGGAAAAGTGGTCTATCTCAGGAATTATGGTTTAAATTGGCTTGTAGTCTGGGGGAATTAGCCATCTGCACCTGGCCTTACATGGATATTTTCAGCCATACTAATCATAAACAGGGCTTTGTTCTAGTTGTGTCCACTTGGGTCTCCTACTCTGTCTTTTTTTTTTCCCCTGCTTAGAGAGTGAGGGGGAAAAAAAGAAGAAAAAAAATAATCCCATTAACCCTTTCACAGAATTAATCAAAACTTAGCTACTTTATTACTGTCCTGCATTTTATTTTGTGTTTGTAACTGAGCACATCATTTAAGTTTGAGTGAGGCCCAGCACAAGTCCTGTAGCTTTTCAGAGGCTGAACAAAATTGGCAAGAGGAAGAGGCAGTTGTTTGGCAAGACAGCTGTGATTTAGCAATAGCTTCATGACGTGTACATGAAGCTGAGTACCACGTGGGCAGGAAAGGCTGAGCACCAGGGTAAAGCTGGAGAGAGGTAGTAGAGAGCTGCTTTATATAGCACATAAAGCAAAAGCACCAGAACATTGCAAATTACTCCAAAGAATGTGCTATAATGTAAAGGGAATGTAGATTTTTGGGTAGTTTCTCCCCCACCTCCCATTTTATGCCCATGTTTGGCAAAATGATTGTGTTTTCCAGTGGTTTGGGGTTGAAAAAAGAGTGGATTCAAAGGTGAGCGAAAATACATTACATCATCAGGTCAGGGGACTGTTCTCTTTGTCTCACAGACTTGGCAGTGGAGGTATAAGCTTATCCCACCTCCAAACTCTGTAGGGAATCCATCCACAACTGCAGTTATAGGAATAAGTAGTTATTCTACAGAACCTATCCAAAAGTTTGACCACTTTTTTTTTTTTAACAGCTGGATCTTTACAGAGACTTGTAAAAGACAGGATTTTCTCTCTCTCCCCATCAATCTTGCTGCCTTAGTGATTATAAATGGACAGTGTTAATGTGTTTAAAAACTGTATAGACACAGTCTGGGAGAATAAGTTCATCAGTGGCTGTTAATGATCTGGACAAGACTTTTGGCTGGAAAGTCACTGAACTACTGCATGCTGGAACTGCTGAGGCTCTGCCAAGGAACTGCTCAGTCTGATCACGTCCAAATCTCCTACTCTCCCTACAGACAGGATATTGCATTAGCCATGACACTGTAGCTGTTTGTACATACACCATTGTGAGGGGTTGTAGTGCAAGCAAAAATACACTTTAGTTTGTCAGACACAGCTTCATCTACAGTTTTGGGGTTTTGTCTGAACAAATTCAGCTCCACTGGCCACTTTTAGTGGTGCAGCACCCCTTCTTCACCCGGACCTACCCCTGGACTACTGCACTGAGGTGCCAAATCCAATGTTGTGCCGATACACAGTCTCTCCACTCCCCACTCTGTCAAATGCCAGCAAGTCCTGGCAATGCACATCTCAAGTATAAGGAACCAGAGAGCTCCTTGCAGCTCCCTCGTGCTGCCACCTGGTTGATGGGACCACCTGGCTCTAAATGGGCCTATTTGCTTGCTCACCCCTTTTGCAGGGTCCAGCTAAAACAAGCAGCCTAAGTGCTGACCTCTCACGCAAGAGCCTGTTGCCATGCGATCTGCAGCTTCTCTGGGATCAGGAAGTGCCAAAAGCTCAGAAAACAGCCTGGATCTTCCAGGCCAATTTAGAGTCTCAAGAGGCCCGGATAGTTTGGATAACCTACAGTAAGGCATTACAATTCATGGGAGCTTATCCAAACCAAACTCTGAATCAAGTCACTCACCCATCAGTAACTGAAACACCTCTCAGAACAAGGTGTGCTGCCAAGTACGGTGAGGTAGGGCCAGGCAGTGTGAAGAAGGGACAGGGTCAGCTGGGGATGGATGGCTGAAGCCAGGCTTTTGAGGGCAGGGAAGGTGCAATCACCCTTCTATTAAAACATAGGCACACAGCTGTCAGCAGAAGGAAACAGAGCATGATGGAGGTAGTTTTCAAAAATCAACTTTGAAAAACCAGTTTAGCTGCCCCCAGACAGACGTAAATCAGGAGGAACTGGTTTGTGAGGGAATAGTGCTGAAGCCACAAAAGGGAACGATGGAAACAGTATGTTCACAGTGAAGATCAGTGGAGGTCCTAGGGGACAGCAGCTGTACGTGGGCACCTTGTCTGCTCAAATGTGGGGTATAGTAAAAAGGAATGAAAGAAAGGAGGTGAGGGCAGAAAGACATCCTTAAAATTGCTAAGCTCTTAAGTTTACTGAGACAGACACAAATTGCTGGAAGAGTTCCCACCTCTTCAGGGAGCAGGATTTAGACACAGAAGCCAGAATAATGAATCTTGCAGAAGAAAGGTATATTAAAAACAAAATAATAGAAATTACACAACTTAATAACAGGGAGAAAAGGCAACTGCAATACCCAGATGTGTCTGTGTTGGAGATATGCACAGCATCCCTAATTCAGACACAGTATCTCAAGAGAAATAGAAACCAAAAGCAAAGACTCCCCTGTGTCTTGCTCCTTTGCCTGACTCCACCCCCAACAAACCAGTCCACCTGCTCTGAGTCTCCTCCTCCTCCTAACTGAGGTCTTTAGGCCTTATCTTTGGAGAAATCGGTGCAGTGTCTGGTATATTGCAAACCTGCTCTCCATCTCTGTGCTGGCTGGACAGTTAAACTTATTGCTTCTTCATGACAGTGCAGATCACAAAGCCCAGAACAAAAAGTGCAAAAACCAGAGACAAAATCTGGCTGGAGATGCAGCTGTGGAACAAACTTGCAGAGGAAATGAGACAAATCCAGTTAGAGCACCTTTGGGACACAATGAAAAATGTTTTCCATCACAAGCAGGATGATATTCACAGCATCACCATCCCTTCATATCTGAGGAAAGAGATACTTTTAACCATAAAAAAAAAAAAAAGAACCAGAGGTATCCCAACCTTGCTTTTGCTGACCTTTCTTTTCTCTCATGAGCACAGTCATGTATTAAATCTCTGTGATAACCAGAAGAATAAACTATCAGGAAGCTCAGTATAAGAGGAAGGAAAATATTGATGGGAAATACTTCATGATGTGGAGATGCACAGTTCCTTAAACCTGTATGGGAGATGAAGTGAGACTGGGGATCTTACAGACAAGGGAACTATTTGCAAAGATTAATTTCTGTATCACAGGTGTGTAAAGAACCTGTGGGTTTAACACAGGATATGAGGGTTCACAGAAGGCAGAAGAGTGACTGGTGATGAGGGCAGCATCAGCATGGTGTGATCTGGAGTGTATCACACATCCTTGCTGTGATCATGTCCATAATATTCTTTCTCTTCCCATCCTCCCCAATTCAAAAGATACATACCTTTCTAGGCATATCACAAATTACCACTGCTTTTGGCTATGTTTTGTAATTGTTTATATAGCTATAACCAAAATAAAATCCTGTTGTCATCAGCAATCCTGTCCAGCCACCTGTGGAATACTTTTCCTAAGATGCCAGCATTGCTTAATTTCTTTTTCCCTATGATGTTACCCCTTAGGAACACACTTTCTTAAACAGTGTTTCCAGTTTTGCAGGCACTAAAAAGGTGCCAGGCTCGTGGGTATCCACCAAGCCAGGATTCCTGTGTGTTCCGCTAAGGAAACAGGAAATAAATGACTGACCCTGAGATTGTATGTGTATGGTACAGCCCAAATGGGGAAACAGATTGTAAATGAGGTTTAGTGGAGCCAGAGATGAAGAAAGGGTGAAGGAGAGATGCAAGGAAAGCCACATACAGATGGTCTATCAGAATTTTTGCTTTTGGATTGTATTTTGGGGTTTTGGTTTGGTTTTTTTATCCTTTTCATTCGCTGTTCAGAAAAATCTGGAAAAAATGGATAATAAGCTGACAAATTCATTAATCCCAACATTTATTATCTGTTGTGACATGAATATCTGGGCTTCAAAGAAAAAGAGAGATGGGTCACAGCACAGTAACAATCAGAGCCTGCCACAGAGAAATTACCCCACTGAAACTGAGGTGGGGAAATCAAGAGCCCAGAGGTTTGTTGACTATTTATTCAGGAAGACTTCCCAAAACTTATTTGTCTGTGTTGTGATGATCAAGTACAATAGAAAAAGCTCTGGTGCACATTTAATGATAGGAAAAAAATAGCTATAGGGGCTGGGAACACAATATGTATCTTTTGAGTGATAGATCTCCTTCCAGTTTTCCCTACCTTCTGCTCTCACAGAGTTACCACCACTCAACAGTTGTTTTGGGGTCTTTTTGGAGCAATTAATCTACCTGTAACAAATGTTTTTATTTCCATCCCTTTCCTGAACTTCTGTGCAAATCCCCATCCAAAATAATCCTTATTGGTGCATTACAAAACCAAATGTCCAGGGACACCCTGGATCTTGGAGACTGATACTCTCTGACCATAGCTGGTCTTTCAAGAAGAGGGATTCATGTCACCAACCTCATCACACAAGAGCCATCCAAAACTCCAAAGCTTAACAAGCTGCTTGACTCCAGCAAAAATGCAGTCTTGTAACAAAATAAACACAAGAAAAACCTCCTAATAGCACAAAGACCTAATTCAGAGAGTAGGTTTCATTATGGGAATAGCACGTGTCTGTCTTACAGACCTTAAAGTATCCCACATGCTTTGCTTATTTCAGAACCTGACTCCATAAAACAAAACATTGCAGGATAATCTTATTTATTTGTTTGGTTTTCCACTTTGTTCTGTTATCCCAGCTTAAATCTAAGCCAAATGTTACACTCAAAAAACCCCATGGATATACATGTTTTTTGATTTACTAACAGAAGTAACAAAATAGGTTACGAAAGCCAAGACCAGAGGTCCTCATTTGTAACCATTTATCCCCATGTAGTTAAAGGTCACCCACAAATTATAGACTGTGGGTTCTAGCACCATTTTATATATATAAATATACATGTATATTTACAACTGCTACATACTTCTTTTCCACGGTGTGGTGCCCAATGTTTCTGCTACAGCCTGGAATGGAGCTGCCTCACAGGAAGGCTCTGCCTGGTGCTATATTTAACACAGAGGAACTGTTTTTATTGCTTGGGAGTGGGAGGAGGAGAGGCAACACAGTAAAATCAGTTGTCCCTGAGACAACCAAAGGTAACTGTTGTGGTTTGTGAGCTAAATGGCTGCTCGTGTCCCACATGAAATAGAGAAACAAACCTAGAAAAACATCCCGTTAAGAAATGACTCACTAAAACAGAAAAAAAAATTGTTTGCAACTATTGCTTTTTCTTGAATGAGGGAGAAATTGGAATGACAAGCTGAAGTTTTAAATATCAGAGTGTCTAAATAACAATAAGACTTGTGAAGAATTATACAATAAAGGAAGAGTACTTACATTCTCATTTATGATTCTTTAGGCATGAGCCTTTCAACATTTCTCTGTAGCTGCTGCCACTTGAAAAACTGAAAACCTGCATTCTCAGGGATATACATGACTCAGGAAATCAACACTGTAAGAAAAACTGCAAACACTCTGGGACCAGCACTAGAACTGTGAAAGTGGGCAATAAGCCTGTGTAAATTGATTACCCAGAAAGTTTATAGGGCCAGTGAAATTATTAAGTAGTAATTTGTAGTCACCTACAAAAAAGAGATCTCAGGTTAAGCAGATGGTGTGTTAGATGCAGGAAACACTTATGCCAGTGACATGGAGCTTCTAGATTATTTACAACTTGCCATTTAAATTAGACTTCAAAGCTGACCAGATTTCTATAGGTCTCTTCGAACCTAAAACATTCTGTGAGTTTAAGGTTTTGGCATATATCTCTCTTCAGTGGAGGGTGGGGAGAAAGGCTTTTCAAAATGCAGAAAGGAGGAAATTCTGGTTAAAAAGTCAGAGGTGAGAAAAAATGAGAATTTTATGCCTGGGTTTAAAATAATGTTGTCCCTGCAAAATGTGTTTTGAAGACTTGATGTTTTCTAAGCAGTTCTTCAAGGAAATTATATAGGCCCTTCAGTTTTGTGCTGCTGGGTGGGGTTTACCACAGTGTTGCTCACTATTGCAAGGAACTTCACATACTCTGCATTATGAGACTTGGTGCACTGGGTACAAATGGATGCTGTCTCCCTTTGAATTCCTCCAGCTCCTTCCCTTTAGTCTCTACTTTTACTTCTGATCAGACCTTTCATGAAAAATCACCTCAAACTTCCTAAGTCCGTAAAGGTAGTTTAGATTTTCTTGCAGACTCAGCAGCCCCACATAGTCCACCTGGGAAGAATACCTGGAAAATTACCAAACCTTCTGTTTCTTACAAAAGGAATGGCTCACTAAAAGCTGTTCTTTATATTCCAGCTTTAAATGGACATTTCTCACTTTCCTTTTTCCTTGCTCTCGCCTTCCATCCCTGTGCAAGCACAACAGCCCCAGAAGACAGAATCATAGAATGGTTTGGGTTGGAAGAGACCTTAAAGATCATCTAGTTCCAACCCCCTGCCACGGACAAGGACATCTTGCACTAGACCTGTCTGCTCAGAGCCCCCTGGGACAGTCCCCATGAGCAGGGATGGAACAGTTTCCACAGAATGTGCTGCTGCCTGTGCCCCACACTTTGCCTTGCATGGGCAGCCCCAGTACTGTGCCAACAGGGCAAAGAGGTAAAATAATGAAACTGCCCCCCAAAACTGGGAAATCAAAGCCTGGCACACAGAGGGCAAAGAGAGAAGAAACCAAGCCCTGCTTCTCCCAGCTTTCTGCTCCCTTAGAGAATCACACAAGTACAAAACCATGAAAACAATAACCCCAGCTGCAAAGGCAATGAAGCAATTTGTTAGGGAGATGACATTTTTAATGAGAAACACTTGCTGGAGGAGAACAAAAGGCCCTGTTTGGTCAGAGAGATGTTCTTGATACTCTTCTGAAGTGCATGAAAAAGTAATTTCATTTAAGCGTCATACACAGAGCAGCTGAATTTCCTGGGGCTCCAGATGTTGTCCTGTGCAGATGCTGAACAAATGGAACTCTGTCTTGATGAAATGAAAAGAAAAAAGCAAGCCTTCCTAAACCAAAACCCATGCACCAGAGTATTTCACATCCTAAACGAAGAAAAAAGAGGAAAAAAAGAGAGAGAAAACCATGTAAATTGGGGGAAAAGGAAGCTCTTGAAAGCAGCAACATTGGCCATAGGATAGACTGTTCTTAATCACCCAATAGATAATTGAAGGAGACGAGAATCTGGATTTGCAAAATACCAAGATCTGGCTCTGTTGCCTCTTTTTCTTGGCTTTGTTCTGTTTCTCTTTGACAGTTATCTGGCTGTGGTTACACTGAGTTTGTTCCCTAAAAAGGGACAGATTCTGCAAACTTTTACTGAGCCAGAAGTTACTGGAACATTCTGGGATGAGCGACAGATTCAGAATCAATGACTGCAAAACTATAATCAATATTTCACTGTATTGTCAAAGGGTGAAAGTGCAAGCCTGATTCTTAACCTGAAATGACACAAGTTTATTTCCTGAATTTTGTGGAGGGCAAGGGTTTGGTGCCTCAGTAGTAAAAGCTTTTGAAATAAGAGATGAGACGAAGATCAGCTCTCAGGTTAATGAAGACTAATGAAGTATAATGACCTTGATATTCAGATACTTCATTCCTGAACTTTGGGGTGGGTGACAGAAGTAGATGTAGATGATTCCTAGGCTTTGTAAGCCATACAGGGCCTATACAGATCCTGATGTAAATCAAAATAGCCTTTGGCCTGCTGGCTTATGCTCTCTTTTTTTTTTTTTTCCTGCCTCTTTAGGCTCTGAAAAAATGGACACTGTTCACTCTTTCTTCTAAGGCACAAGTCTCCTTCCGACACAACATTATCCTTTTGCTAAGTGGTAGCAGATGACAGAGTCTAAAGGACTGCACAAACACAAGAGCATTCCTGCCTCTTACACAGGGGCCCTTCCCAAGAAGGCAATGCTGTCACAGACAACTCTGCCTTTGAAAAAAAATGGTAATAAAAGCCAGGTTTGTGATGCTGGTCCATCAGCAGGTGGTACTGTGTAGTCAGTTTACAGTGAACAAAGTGAGAACGATATTGTTTTAAACTGGAATTCGGGAAGGGTGGTTAGCATCACATCTGACACCACCCCAAAGGGCAAAGCTAAAGAGTGACACACCAGAGTACACACCAAACGAGGGGGAAGCAGCCAGTGGGTGTGTTAAGTAGATCTGAATAAGAATAGAGCTAAAAAATTGAAAAAGAAAACAACTTAGTGCATGCAAGTTATGAGAAACTGGGGATTAACCTTTTGTTTCTCTCTGTTGAGAGGTAGAAACAGGCCGAGAGCAGCTGCTTTCCTGCTCAGAGGGAAGAATCTGCTTCCAGTAAGTCTCACCAGGCAGAGAGAAGTGGTCTCAGAGTTCAGGCAAGAAGTAGATAAGAGGGTTGAGAAAGAACATTCCTTGTTACTTTTTAAAAGCAATGCATCATAGGTCAAATGAGCTAGTTTTGTCCAAACTCAGTCAAACCTAATTCTTAGATGACCTAATGTAAACATCAGCAAACCAGCCACAGTGCTAGTGGCTCACAGAGGAGCATTGTGCTTTGGAGGAACCTGCTTGTAGCAATGCAATAAAAATGAATTGACCTTAGGATGGAAAAATCAATTTTTACAGAATTATTGGGTGCGATCTAATGACTGTGCTGAATAACCCAAATTCCAACAATAGGTAATGCTTTTAAGCATGTTACCAGGTTTTGTTTCAGGCATAAGTTGCCAAAGTAATCCTTTTGCATACATAGAAAGTAGTCAGTGAAACTTAACTTCTGGTGAGCTCTTATGAGAGATTTCCACAAGCAAGCAGTCTGTTACTTTATATTCTAAAGAGGTTTGCCTTAAGGCCTGCCCCTACCAGCAGTCAGCAGCATACTGACAGTCTCTATGTCTTGATTACTAATGAGGAGAAAAAAAATCACTAGGGAATAGAGGAACTAAAGATAAATAAGATATTTTGCCCTCATTTTTCCTCTGACCACACCCTACAGCAGAGCATGCTTAAACCATGTGGGATACAGGTTTAGTCCCCCAGAATTTTTGCTACAAGGATTTTGGGGCAGGGAGCACTTTTAGCATTTCCAGCATTCCAACGGCAAATGCTGCGCACATGAACCAGCATAACGGAGATAAACAGGGAGTGGTGCTAAGGGACTGAGGACTCCAGGGCAGTGAGAGAGACAGATGAACAAGGCAGCGTATTTTTAAGGGTGAACCTCTTATTAAGGATAACACCATTCCAGAGCAGGCACTGTTAAATCCTGCTCATGGGAGTAAACAACACAGAATGTCACCGCAACTCCATGTTGCCTCTCTCCTGTGTCATTTTCCCCAGAAATCCAAGGGTCATCTGCAAGGCACATGCTAGGTCTTCATCCGACAGAGAAGCCAGTGGAAATGGGCTGTGTGTCTCCCCTAAGACTCATGGAATTATCTCTCCAAGCAATGGGCAGCCAAGATAAACCCTTGGTAGTGTAGCAGCATCCAGGGTATCATCATAAACAACCTGGATTCGAAATCCAAATTGTCCGTATCCACCTTTTCAGGGTCTTCTTAGCCTTCTCTGTATTTCTTTTGATATTTTAGAATAATTTTAAAAATTCCCCTAGGCATAAATATTAAGTAATTTCTTCAAATCATCTGGAATACCCAGCTTCCTCATAGATTGCTAAGTGAACACACTTATCCCCTCAAAAACACCAGGGAATTATGATTTCCTCATTCGGGAATCGAATGTTCATTTTCATGGGTCATTAGAGATGGATAGCTCTAAAGGTAGTCTAAACCTTTAAACTCCCCTGTCTTTTAGTAAGGGGAGAAAACCAGGCGAAAGACAAAGAGAAAGGAAATAATGAACATTTGCAAAGCCACTAATGAGCTATTGCGGGTCATTACTTTTATTTCCAATAGGAATTTAAATTACAAACTGTTTTGAGAATCACTTGCATTAGGCATTTACTTCATAATGAATGTGACTGCAATTTTAAAAAGCTGGTGTGCAGGATGGTAGAGAGGCCATAAAAAACCCAAGTTACATACTGAATTCAGTGTACACATAATGACCATATTATTTCTAGGGAATTAACTTTTTTCCCCCCTAACTTTCCAGACTCTGAATCATTTTCTAATAGGATCTCAACAGGCAATAGTATTAAAAATGTGTTAGATGTTAGCATCTGGGCCAGGAAAAGCATGACAATCTAATATAGAGAATCTAACCAGGGCATTCATCCAAGCCTGCCATCCATCTTTCCATTCTCTGTGGTGTCTCTCCCACTTCAGGGTACACAGATTGAGCAAGTCCTTGGAATAATGGCATTTAAATGAGGTAAAACCTACCTGACGATGTTTTCTTGCCAGGCAGGTTGCAGGTCCCAGAGAACTGATACCCAAACTACAGTTGTCTTCCTCTCAGTAATGCCAGTTTGAATACAGAAGTCATTTCAGTACATGGAAGCAGATTAAATCCAGCAATCTCATTCCATTAAAGGGAAAAGAGAACCCCAAAGCCCCAGCTGTCATGATCTTGACACTTGATTTTCATTCCACAGTGGAAAAAAATGAAACCTTTCAACAATTCTCATGAAAACTTTCAGGAGAGAGAGACAAGCCAGAGTAATGAACTTGCTGGGTGGGTAAGATCAGCAAACTGGAACAGCCAGGTTGGTAGAATTTGACAAAAAGGGCTGATGCTATGTTTTTGTACTTGAGAACAGAAGATTCAATTTCAAGATCCTCTTTTAAATTAAACAAATGTCATCATAACTATAAAGCAGTCTGATCTGCAAAACCCATTCTTTTTCGAATTTTTGGTTAAAAGACTTAATAGAAATACTTTTAGCTTTTCTTTTTCTTATGATGATTCTAATCCTTGGGACTGTGGGGAAAAAAACCCTAAAAACCTTGTTTTAACTAGCATGAAATTCACAGTCTAGATTTAGGATGTCCATTTACCCTCTTCCTATTTATCACAGTAGAACGAATGAGGACACGTTGGGAAAAGAAAAGTAAATATCTAAATTAAAAATACCTGCATCTTTCCAGTATGTCCACTTTTCCTGAGGTATCCAGGGAAATTAAAAATTAATCAATCAGCTGCACAGGGCACAGCTGCACATCATATTTGAATGCTAGTGAGCTTGATTAAAGTCTTACTTCAGTAGTGCAGACTGTTAAGAAACTGTATCTGTCTTTGAAGGCTTAAAATTGCCAAAGGCAAGGAGAGAAGGAAGAAAAGGCATTTTAAACAAATTAGCTTATTCACGTGTTGTAGCTTAGGAATCTTTGCAGAGAAGAAAAGGAAGCAAATTACTCCAGTGCACTTCCAGTGGGTTCAGGATGCAATGGTTGCACTCCCTCCATTTGTGATGGATTTGAATAAAGGAGCTGAACTCAAGTTGTGTTCAGAACAAAAAACTAAAGTTTTAGTGCTTAGAGATATTTTGTTTTCCTACTCAAATGCACAGGGTGTGGTCAGAACAAGGGACAGGACTTCTTTGGATACTGTACCCAGCCTTATACTGCAGGTACATATAATAGAATTTTAGAATCAATCAGAAACAATAATTTCTTTGAAAAAAACACTTTAAAAAGTCAATATAACATCAAGATGCTGTTCCTTTTTCTAATATGGACATTCCACTTAATGCCATTCAACTTGTCTACATTAAAAAGCCAATCTCTTGCAATCATTAATCTGTAGGGAGACACAATGAAACGTGTGAATTTGGCAGACATACCCCTTCCAGTTGCTGGCTTTCACTTATAATTGGTATATCTGCTTGGATGACCCCATGAATACATTAGTCCAGTCAGGCTGGGGTGCTCTAAAGCCAAAATCCATTTAACTGAGTACATTTTATGTAGTCAGTACACTATTCTAGATGCCCCTAGAACAGGGACATCTCTGGGTTTCTGTTAACTCTGTTAGCCAATAGAAAGTAATTTATGTGTTTAGTTTAGCATTGACTCGGGAAATGCCTAATCAAGACAGAATAGTAGTAGTAGTAGTAGTTGTTGTTGTTGTTATTATTATTATTATTATTATTTCAAGCAAAGGACAAAACAAGGGGGAACAAACGTTAAAGCTGTTGTGACTGAATGGTGTTTATTTTTTATTCCAAAGGAAAAAGATTTACTTCCAAGGCTTGAGTATTTGCAATGTCCTTAATAATTAATGTGCATAAAAACAACAGTGAGGAAACATCTGTAATGGACAAATGGGCTACTCAGATGTTAAAGGACTTTCAGTGAATTCCTACCTGAGTGTGGTTATTACAAACACTAAGGAATAAAGCAAAGCAGTGCTCTTTTATTGCAAGAGTGACTCCATGTAAGCATGGATATTATGCTCTAGCATGTTCCATCCATTATTCACTGATATTTTTGACCTATGGCTTTGCTTTTGGCCACAAATGTTTACCTCAAAACAACTTGTGAAGAAGCTGCTGCATAAATTACTCCATTTACTGGGAAACAGCAAACATTTGGTTCTGCATTTTGGTAAGAGTATTTTCAGAAAAACTCCAGCTTTGGCCTGGTATTCTCATCTGAAATCACTCAGGCTCATAATATTTCATCAGAACATTTACACAGAACTGCTTTGAGGAAAAAAACCCTGAAAATGAGCAATAGAAACTTCATTTTGGCTTTAATTACAGTTATTATTGCAGATCAAGGGATATTAAAATAGTCCCCTGCAGATGGACTCACACATATTTTGAATCAGAGGTTCGAAGTGAAATATTTCATTGGCAAGTTGCTTGTAACTCCTCATTGCTGCACCACAGGGCAAGCCAGTCAGTAAGACAAAAGTCTATTAAAAACACTTTCTGAAGTTTTCCCTCTGGGAGTAAAGAGCACTAATTTTCCTATATTAATGTTGCATATATACAGACTGAAGACATCTCCCTAGAAATTTCTTAAGGTGGGGGTGAGTCTCTCTACAGAATGTCTTGGGAGTGTGATGTTGTGTTCATGCTTCTGGCATGGAGGGGAGGAAAGCTAAAAAATGGGTTTTAACAACTTTTCACACCTTCCTGAACATAAAATATGCAGGATTTGTACAACTGGAAAGTAGGACAAGACTCTGCAGTAGAACAGTAAAGATCATCCCACTGGGATCTCTACTAAACTTCTCTTATGGGAGGAAAATGCTCTCACAGATTCCTTGATGGTTATTTATTGGGTTTATCTCAGCTAAGAGACCCCATAGTGTAACAAAGTCTTGCTTGATCAAGTCGCTTGATCAACTGGTCAAAAATCAAAGATCTGGCTCTTGGAACACCTCTCAAATTTAGATTTCATTACCAATGTGGAAGGCTGAAGACAGCAACCATGGGCCTTGTTCACACATTTTTCTATAATTAGGTTACCTGCCCCCACAAAGAGGTCCTTGCACAGTGTACATTTGTGGAAAGACACAGATGAATAATGGAAACCACTGCCACACCTGGAGAATGACATCTCTACTTTAAATTGTCCCTTACAAACTTACGTACAGGAGCAGTGGATGAAAGTGGGTAAGTCTGGGATAAGGGAATGAACTGAATGTGCTGAGGTATATGAGGCTTTAAAGGAAAAGCATTTCCCTGTGATTGCGAGCTTTGTTCTGCAGGGAGGGTCTCAAGATGGGGCCAGAGCAAGAAGCCTGGAAGGCTGTTTTAGCAGTAATTGCAGGAGATTGAAATAGCCAAAGTCCTTCAACAAGCAGGAAGAGTCAGATGGAACAATCTGAGAAGGAAAAAAAATTAAAAATAAGTTTACTTGTGCTTTCTGTGACTGGCCTGCTGATGTGATTTTGCATTGTTCACTATCATGCCCTAAGCACATGTGGAGTACAGCCAGAGGCAAAGAGGAGGAGGGAGAGAGTAGGAAGTCAAACAAAAGTCCTACAAAAAGAAAGTCTGGAGTAAAAATAGCATGAAAGCCCCATTCTGTTAGCACAGGGCCAGATGTGGCAAGGCAACATATCTAGAAATAATGTGGGTCTCAGATGGTGTTTTCATGTCTACCTCTGTTTATACTGGTGATATATTACCATTATTACTGCATTGCTGTGCCTCCACTGCACTTGTAGTGCAGTCTCTGAGCTGTAGTGCAAACCTGAGTAATTACATTAATTAATCACACACACTTTTGGCTGCCTCACCACCTCCTCCCTCCTGAATACTCTTAGCCTTCCAAACAACACTTTATGTAAGAAAATTTTAAAGTGTTTAAGAGGGAGGAAACCAGTAGGGTTCTATAAAATCTGAATAAGGTATTACAAAATATACCCTGAAAATATGTTGGCTCCATCCTTCCTTTCTAGGAGTGCAAATCAGGGGTAGCACCAGAGTAGTTACACTACTGCTCTGTTAGAGGACGACACCACAGGTCAGATCCAAGAATCACAGGGTGAAATTGCCTTCAGCCCTAATAAAGCTTAATATCTCTTGTAAAATTATTAACCCTAATTAGGGTCATTATAGCTCCTTAGCACTAGTACCTCACTCATTTACCTAGGTTTCAGAAGCAGTCCAGTTTTTGTCACCACTACTGGCGTTCAGAGATTACTGCAGAACACCTGTTGATGAAGAACTCCCTTAATTTTCACTCTCTAAATGAACCATTGGTTTCTCTGTTCCCCACAATGAGATGAAAATGTGAGCTAACCTCTCTCACAATTAAAAATCTCTCTCCAAGCAGAGCAGTCCCTAAACTTGCAACATCTCAGGACAGATCCTGATCTCCTTCATCCCCTACAAAGTTGTTCTGCCAGGTGGCAGAGATCTGACGAGACAAAGCTTTGCTGAGGCAGGTTCCCCTGGTAATAAGGATTATAATAACCCTCTAATGCTTCATCACAGCCACTCACACAAGTCCTTTGGGTCAGATGGATACTTGGATTCACAACTCTGATTAACAAACTAAAACAAACATTCTCTGTCAAAGAATTACAGGGTTTCAAAACCATAAGCCAACATGCTGGAAACATTTTAAAAACAAAATCTAAACCCAGGAAAACAATAAATAGTAGCATTAAGCTTTTACTTTGATGGGGTTTAGGCAGTGGAATCTACAAGCAACTAGGATACTATACCAGGATGGATAGATAATATTCGATATTTTCAAGAGTCTCTCCTCCCTGTCCCCCCCACCATCTCTTTTGTGTGGTTGCTGATAGTCACAGCTTCTTCAAGGGACAGGACAATGAAAGAGTTTTTCCTAATAATTTCATATCTGCACCACAGAGGTTTCCTGGACACTGACAACAAGCCTGCAGGATCTTTTGGGGGAGGAATCCTCATCTTCTAAGGCTTTCCTTCCACACCCACCAGGTGAATGAGATTTTAAGTTGTCCCCATCTCACCCAGACACCAGCACACCTTCAGTGAATAAGAATCATGACTATCTCTTACCTCCTTAAATAACTCATTCTGGTGGACATTTCAGGTTGTTCAAAGCAATTCTGTGAATAAGTAGCATTTGCTTAATACATCTACACAGACCCCAAAGAGGTTTTAGGGTGCAAGGAGAAACATTCTATTGATCTGTTTCTTTGAGTGCAAAATTACCTACACACTCTTAGATTTGCTTGAAACATTTAGGCTACCTTCCTTATGGGCACATCCTAAATTTAATTTTCCTCTGAATCTATATAAATTCTCAAGAATCCATAATTCTGCCTGTACCATTCCCATGAAGGAATATTGCAATATTTTGGGGACTCTTGCCCTCACTGATCAGCTTAATATTTTACACTTCAAAAACCAAATAAGAAACATCCTCAGATATCATTATCATTTTCCTCATATGACATCTCTCCTTCATCCCTTTCTGAAAGTCCTTTTTATCTCCTTTTAACAGCCATGAATGCAAACACAAGGGGAGCATGATTCAGCGCTCTGTGCTCATGTCAGTCGAATTCATCCCACTTTTAAAGAAGTTTAATCCTACTTTTAAAGAAGTTACTTCCACTGGTCTCTAGCTGCTTCAAGGTCACATGACTGAAATCCTGAGATCAGAACCAGACACAGGAGCAGCTTACTCAGCAAAGCAAGCAAACTATTTTAATATAAATCAAATCTAACAGAGAGTGGGATTAGGTATCTAGTTTTATGTCACACAGCAGGAAAGAAGATTGAATAGTAAGGATTTTGCATCTGAAATACATTGATAATTCAGAAGTCTTTGGGGTTTTAATGGTTTGGAATGTTTGTGTGTAACTACCTTAGTTTGGCAGTCCCAGTATAAACTGAAATTTAAAAAGTCAGCTACAAGAAACTAAGATCTTGTATTTTCCATCAGCTCAAAGGGGAGATAAGGGCTCTTCAAGCTACCAGTGACAGCTTGACAGCTCAGAGACAACCAGGCACTTGGCTTAACATCAGAGCACAGAGGTCTGACTCAGCTGATGCTCAGGGTCACTCACACAGCATTGCCCTATCCAGGAGATTTCTCCTGTTTGAAACTCTCTGGGGACATTCAAAAGACGGGTGCTGGGGCCAGTTCAGCTGTCAATGGGAAAATGTCCATGTAGGAGAAGCAGACACGCCAGAGCTGTCAGCCTTGGAGCCCTGCAGAGAGAGGGAGGCTGCAGAGACTATTATGCTTTGGGTACCACATGAAAATACAGGTGCAGCACAAAAACAGGAGGGTTGTTGTAAAAGTGGCTCTCAGCACTAACTACAACAAATCTTTTAAAAACATAAACTTTTAGCATCCAAAAATTTTTACTCTTAAGTAGTAACTTTCAAAGCTGATCAGACAGACCCAAGGAGTTGTTTGATACCCGAACCACCTGGAAGAAATCACTGCACCCCCACCTTGCCATGGGTTATTCAGATGCTTCTCCCCTTTTCAGGCTCTGTTTCATCATTAAACAAGAGAAATGCCCTTCAGTGATGCCATTGCATGGTCACACTGTGCTGTTGACCTGCAGTATCCCATGGATAAAACCTGGCTTCACAAATCCTGATAAATCAATTTTGCATAGATGAATCCTGTCCCCGTTACCTTTGATATGCAGAATTTGTACACAGCAGAGGGGAAGTCTGGCAATGAATTTCTATTGCTTAAGATCTGAGCTCAATGCACAAAGCAAAGTCTTGAGATTAGAAAAACGCATTTGCTTCTGGGAAATATTCTACATGCAGGAACGTGTTCAGAAGCTTTTCCTAGTGCTGGGTTGTGATCTCTATCTGTAGCCCTTTGTTCAGAAGCAGAAAAAGGAGGGAAGAGTGGAGAGATCTGGGTGATACAGCTCTAAAGCTTTCATAACTTGCTCCCACTCCCGCATAGGCAGGAGACCCACAGAAGCAATTCTCCACGTAAACACTCAGAAATAATTTCTTCATCTAATTAACTTTTCTTATTATTCATGTAACCCAAGAATAGCAGATGGCAGAGCATTACTGTCCACCTGTTTTAGTGTATAAGCAAAAGTGGAACAAACAACAGTTTAAATGAAGATTTGCAAATACAGATTCATGCCAAGGTTCTACCAGATGATCTCTAAAGGTTGAATTAGCCAGGGCTGACAAGCTGTTGAGGATCCAGTCAACCTTTCTTAAGTGATACAAAATGAATGGGGGCAAAACTCTCACATTAATCACAAATGGAACTCATAGGCTTTATGAAAGCTGACATCTGCATATGAGAAAATTACATATGCGTGATCAAAGTTTCTCTCTGACGTGATCTATTTCCACCCTTTTAGTTTTGGGGATGCTATGTTTGCCAGCAGACACACATTCCTCATACTGGGCACACTCCTCAAGGCCCATCCTGAAAACCTGCTCTGCAGACTCCAGGCCTGTCTCTCCAGCTGTTGCATGAATTGGGAAGCAGGATTTGGTGAGGGAAGTGCTCACATTTGCTTCATGACCATGTCCAAAGTGTCCATGCAGATCAGAGCCATTCTGATGGTTGCAAAAGGGCTCAAGGTGCAAGTACAGCCTCCCCCAGCAGTTCACCTCCTCCAAGATGATAGAACAGCAACAACCTCTGACTGTTGCCTGCAGAGGTTTACATTCCCCAAACAGTGCCCAACTACTTCTAATTAATGTGAGGCTCCCAGTGCCAAGGAAGATTTCTAAGCAACCAAACCCTTGCAGGCAGGAATTATAGCTGATGTCCTTACCCTGGAGACAATTAACTCCCATCAGCTGAGCATGACTTCAGGGAACAGGAAGGTGAAAGGGAAGTTGGGAAAGGTTGTCCTGTGATGATGGGATTGATCTGTCTCTGAGGGCATGATGTCCCACCAGCAAGATACAGAGCTCATCCCAAGTTCCTTGAGTGCCAGAAAGACACATAAAGGAAAACACCTGTATCTGTCCAGATCCTCCTGAGCAAACACCTTGATCCTATATTCTGAGCAGCCTTAAGAAACATGCACAGTATCTAAGAAATCTCCCAATATCCGGCTATCCACAGGAACAAGACAGAAGCAACCTGGTGAAACACACGGAACTGGTCTTTCCAAAGGGTGCACCAGCACAGATGTTTTGATAAATATGTGCTGCAATTGGCAAAGTTGTTTCATCTGCCTTCAGTATCACTAGGTCCAGAATTACTTCCATATTATTTTCTTCGAGCAAGACCTTAAGGGAGAAAGAGAAGGGAAGAACCAAGAGGAGCATAGCAATCTCTTGTGTTAAATCCACCTCATGTGCAAGCACATAAAGCCAGAGCAGTTTGCTGCCTCATGCTGTGAGTGTACGCCTCAGCTTTTGGCAGTGGAACAAAACCCTGGCAGCAGTCTGGAGGCACTCACATGTTTTGTTGCTTGCTTTGGCTACTGTCGAAGCAGCCTAAGCCCTGTATGCTCTTTACAGGAATAAGTTTGCAAGGCATTTTTCTGAAAAGGGTCACAATGAAAATACCTGCTGTTTAGACTCCTCCTCCCCCTCCTTTAGGAAAAAAAAGTTATTAAAAAAGCTGATTTTCACATTTTTCAAATAACAATGGCAACTCTATCCATAAGAAAATCAAAACAACCAGGTAAAATGGTGGTTTTTTAGACTACCCTCTGCATGCCTCATTTTTTATTCATCCCAGCACATGTTCTCCTCTGTGAGGTCTTACTAGGATATAAAATATATTCAGACTTTGACTCCTGTCAAAGGAAGGTGCAAAAGACTCCAGAGCTCTTCTAAGGCTGTGCATTTGACACAGGAGGAGGGCAGCATACCTGAACCAGCAGGAAGGTGACAGTTCTTCTTTCGGAAGTTGCATAGCAGCTGCCCATGACTGTTGGGGCATCAACCCAACACTCACTGTGCTCCTGAAGTTAATTCAGCAGCCTGTGTTGAATTCTCTGCTGCCTTGGCTGGGCAGCTCCTGGTGTATTTTGAAGTTTTATGCTGCCTTTAGGTGCCATGCAGAATACATTTAGTTCTGGCTTTCCAAAGCGCATGGATTGGAAATGGAGCTGTGATCAGCCACTTAATTACCCTCAATACCTGACACTGCAGCTCCATGTTTTGTCTTGGTAAGTCAGGGTTAGGAATGGTCACGAGTTCTCTGTGTGAGATTCCCTCTGGAATGAGTGCTGAGGACAGTGAGAGCACATGGGAGAGTCAGGAAGTTAACCATGATCCAAATTACAGCCTGGACCACAAGCCCATTGCTCTGGTGAGCTGTCTCAAGAGGGGCAGAAGCAAGGAAGCAAATCAAGAGTACATCACTTTGGAAATTTCCATCATCGCTGAAATCACTTTACCTCTGAAGTGACAGGAATTAAATTTTCCTGCTGCTATTACCCCAGTAGAGGATCACAAAGAGCTGTTAAAATTTCCCCAGGAGTCCAAATCCAGTTAGTCTCAATCCTGTTCACTGCTGCAACACTGCAAGTTTGCTCCAGCTTCCACTGGCTCAAACTTTCTCCTAGTGCTGTAAGAAAATGTGAAGTATGACATAAAGGGCAAAAGAGCTGAATTTGATTGTTCTGGGTCCTTGCTCATGGTCTGATTGAAATATGAGGTATTATCTACTTTTCCTTCACATCAGAAAAGCCTCAAACCACTAGCTCTGAAATGAACCCCTTTGAGGCTCTCCGATAAAACACTTCAGCAAGTATTTCACAATCAAAATGAGTCTTGGTATTTCTGAAAGATGCCAGAATCATGCCAGCACATCTGCTTAGGCTGAATGACTGACTCATTTGGCCAAGTCCTGCTGCCTCTGTTTCCCTTTCCTAATAAAATAAGGATAAAAATTAAACCCTCAGTAGACTGAAGTTCTCATCCTAGTTCCAAGTATTTTTTCCTCCATTTTTTTAAATGGCCTTCAAGAAGGGAGAATGCTTGATATTTTTTTTTCCACTGCTGTCATTCTCATCTGGTGTTCATCACAAAACAGATTGAGGGATTTCATTGATACTGATATATGTCTGATCTTAACATGTCAAAAAACAAGGAAGAAAAATATTTTGGAATGTGAAAAATACAGAAAATATAAGGGGCGAATAGAAGGAAATAGAAAAGAGAAAATGCTACATGGAATGCAGTTTACTAAGAAAAATGCTGAGAGAACTCATCCCCATCTTTGAGATAACAATATGTATTAAAGAAAGTAAAGTGGCCTCTGAAAGCAAAATAAAATAAGGAACCTCTAGGACTTTTTCTAAGGTATCAGCTCTTTGGGAAAAGGACTGGAAGATATCACTCAATGAAACAGGTAGGAGAATATTAGGGACTTGCAAGAGTCAGAGTTTTAGTTCAGTAAGATCATGGTATGATGATGGCCACTGGCCCTTCAGCTGCATGCTGCCTTGGTTTTAGCTCTCTCTGGAAGGCAGAGAGAAGGTCAGCAAGGGAAAATGGAATTGGGTAGGTCATCTTTAAGAGCAGAAAGAAAGAGCAATGTCATCTGTAAAAAAAATCAGCCGCGAGACTGTCTTTGTTTCCCCGAATCTGTAGAAGCTGTGGTATGTTTTACACATTAACCTCTCCATCCCATGAGCAGCACAAGGCCAGATGATGCTGAGGTGATAGGTCACTAAGGCAATAAAGCTATGCCTTATTAATGTCTGTGCTCCTAAAAATGCACCCCCAAATTCCTTCCAGATATTCAGCTGCATGATGGAAATTTTATTTGTGGGTTAAACCATAGAGCAAACTGCAACCCTTCTGCCCTCTTAAATCATGCAGCCTCCTTGGAATGACTACAATTCCCTCTGAGTTGCATTACCCAGAGTTTGTAAATGTCTGGAAGGCATAAACCACTAATGCATGTAATTTTTCTTTTCTCTCCCGCCATTTCTCCAGCTTTCCCACACAGATCGCTGCTTTTTCCCAACCACTTCAAGAAGGGGATGTATTTCTGTCTCAAAACCCATGCACTATCTCTCCCGATCCAGGGGGTCAGATTACATTGAGATTGAAAACATACTTCCTTGCTGAACAAATTGGACATTCATTTGTCCCCTACAAGAATCTGTCTGCTTGCAAACCAGGTGTGACTTGGAGTGGTCACCCCCAGGGTTTCCTTCAGGGAGGATTGGAAGGCCTTGAAGAGAAGTTATTGATTGTCACAGACTGTAGCCAAGAGCAAATACCTTGATGCACATGCAGGGCACAGCACTGGATCCACTGACCATGTTTCTTTGGATCCTACCTCTGGATGAGCTGTTCCTACCCAAAGCTGGCTCTGCCTCTTCCCACAGTCCTCTGCAGGATTCCCTTTGCCCAGCACGGAATATTTCCTCCTGCAGAAGACACGTGCTAAGCCACAACAAACCTGTTTAGCAGTTCTATTCTGCTCCCCATCACTTCTGCCAGATTCACTTTGCATGATGTTTAGAACGAGTTCCCAAGGATATTTTTCATATACAACAAGATTCTCCCACCTCCAAACACTCTTGAGTTAATAGCATATTCAGAGGGCACATATTTCTGTAGCTTTTTCCAAAGTAAGGCCTCAAAAGCCTCAAACACCAAAGCCAAGCTGATGTGGGCCACTTCCCCTTTAATTTTGTGTCTCTCCAGCTCACTAAGATGATGCACCCTGTATCAAAAGTGGATTGCTTGGGTTTAAGATGATGCACCTTGTATCAAAAGTGGATTGCTTGGGTTTGAGCACTGGATTAATTTTTATGCATAAGCTTTACCTGGATCTCTCTCAAAAATAATTTTACAATCATGCTGTGGAGAAGCTTAGTGATGAGCTCAGACATTGCTTCTCATCCTTGCTTAATGCAAACAGCAATACATCTCAGACCTGTGTGCATCCAAGGTCTTCTCTATTAGTCACCAAATCCCTACTCCATGCAAGAGTTTTTCACAATTACCACACTAAAGTCACTCTCACCTTTGAACAGCACACATAAGAATTCTGGCATAAAATACCTCTGGGTAGAAAGTAAAAGGAGTAAAAAGTCCCTCTGCTCAGTTTTATACTCAGAGTGATGGCAGTAATAAGTAACAATTTTTTTATACATTTGTGTAACACTACAGCTGTCTCAGCTACCTATCCTTGCAATATAAAACTCATACTCTGTTCCAGGCTTAACCTACAGAAACCTTTAAAACAAGAAAAGGACTTGTCTTGTCTTCTCGTGGTGTTTCTTCCTCTGCAAGGTGATGACGACTAAGCTGGCAGCATCTCCAAGAGTTAAAAACAGACTAATCACTTAACATACACAGACAGGCTGAATTCAGATAAGGATATGAAAATCAACTTGCTTTTCAAAACTCACATCAACAAGTCATAACTTCTTCCAGCACGTGTTTCTTTGCTCCTGAATCTTTTTTCCCCATCTTCCCAAGGTCAGTGATTTGTAACCACACATTACAGTGTTGGCTTTGGACCTCAAAACCCTCTCTTCAAATTTTTATTCTGTTCACTGGGATCTCACATGTCTCCTCTGACAGGTGAACAATACCTGTATGCCAGTAAGTTTCTGTGTCTGTTTTTGTATCTGGGACTCCTTTAGTGAATAAATAAACACTGAAGTGGCACAACTAGTTCTGCATGAAATCAGTGAGTAGACCTGATCTGGTGTATGCTAACAAATCTCTGCTTCATTCATTTCCTCCTTCTTCCTTCTGCTAAGAAGATTCCTCTGTCCTTGGGGTCTTTTTTTTTTAACTATTATCCTTACTTTTCAGAGAAGTGAGGATACTTCTCAAGGCTGTGTATTTCTTTGAACCTCTGATCATTGCAACTAATCACTTGATTGTGGGTTGGTTGGAGATACCAGGCATTCCAAATGAGCTTTTCCAGGTACCAGGCACTCAAACTCTGCCAGATTTCCCAACTGTGCTCAGCTCAAGTGAACTCAAGTGGGTTTGGAAAGTCAGCTGCTCCCACCACCCACACCTGCGCACCTATTGGTGCTGCATTCCCTGAGCAGCTCTTTCTTCTCCCCCTCGTCCCACCCACCATGGCAGCTGGGCCAGGAGGGGAATTTGTAGTTCAGCAGTTCAAAAGAAAACTCATTCATCCTGCACTGAAAACTGTGTCAGGGGCACGGCTGCCCTGTTCTGACTTGCCGGGAGTGAGCAAGATGCTGCAGCACAGAGCTCTCATCTGAGCACACATGTGGAAGTCCTCCTGCTGTCACACCAGGCAGTGCCTGGCATTCCAGGGTTTTAACTGGCTCATTTGCCTGCAGATGAGTAGAATTCTCTGTTGACATCTAAAGGAACTTCATGCTGCCAGGCAGCTGGGAGCCAAAGACATCAAAAAAATCCACCCTCTCAGCTTTTCCAAAGCAACACAATAATACCACTCAGGCTCCATGGCTACATAAAGCTCCAGTGAATATGGTATAAGAAACAAAATAAAAGCAAAATCTTTCAGCTTTAAAAGCACCTCAAACAATGTAAGGACTTATTTTTCCTGCTTCATTACTTTTATGGCTGTTTTTATTCTCCTTACAAAATGCTCAGCATTCACGCAATATTAAAAGCACCTGAACATTAAACTTTCAAAAGGACACAGCCAATGCTCAAAACTTTATTTTCTTCCCTTTTATCCACACCTATGAAAAAAAAAACAAACCACAAGTTAATATTTCTGAAGAACCAAAAAAACAAAGCCTTTCTGCCTCCAGACTCTCAGCTGCCTTTCCACAGGAATCAGCTACAAAAAGAAGTCCTGCTGACACTATTTGTTGATTATGGTGCACAAGGGTTACCTGACCTGATAAAGCTGGGATTTTCCCCTCCTAACACAGCAGTGCTCATTTCAGGAGGCAAATGGTGATTTACAAAAGAAGCAGAGCAAAGGTAAAAAAAACGTTTGGATGCTATATTCCTTTGTGGATCATGGAAAATAAGGAGGATATGTAAGTGGAACCTCCTTCCTTCTTTCTATCCCTTGCAAATCATCTCTCTCAGAGGGAAACTCAGCATTTCAGCTGGTTAGTAGTCAAAAAGTCGCCCAAGAAAATGTGATGCCCTGGTCCCAAACTCACTTGTGCCGTTTTCCTCAGGAGGTTCAGGCATTAATCTCTGGTCAGATATGTCCTGTGTGAAAGAAATATAGGAAAGTTGGAGCCTTGCCTACTTCCACCTCACTAACACTGGTTTGGAAATAAATATAATTAAAACTAAGGGAAGAAACTAATTCAACTTTACTGTTAAATGTGATGGTGCCTGTTCAGTGCTCAGCACCGTGCTGATCCATTGCTGCTCCCTGCAAAGGACATTTTCCCACAGCTTCTTTACAAGCCCATAGGATAAACAGAGGCCCTGGGATAGTGACAAACTGGACTGAATCAAGCCTGTGCTTATTATGTCCTCATTTTACCTCCTGCCTTATCTGTAATTAGTATCTGTAAAATGTTTTGAACTTTCTTTTTCTCTTATCTCAGCCTGGCTCAGCCCCTGGATGTGATGAGGTGAAACAGCCTCCTGGAGGGAATCTAGCCTGGCAAAAGAGAGGAATCTCTACTTGCTTATGATTTTTGTTTGGCAGTATTAAACACAATCATAGTCAAGCACTGCTTGCAAACTTTGAGATTAATGTGGTTTACTTTGGTAGCAGGGTGAGTCTATTCAGCTGTGGCTCAGATCAAGCTGTGATTTTCCGAAGCGACTGACCAAGATTCTCTCAACAGGTTGCTCCTGCAATGATAAGTCCATGCCTGTGTAATCCAAGAAACTTCATGGAGGTATGAGGAAGGGTTTATGAACCAAACCAATCTGAGGTAGGGCTGCTCTTAGTGGTGCTAAAATATGACCCATGTGGCTGGTTTGAGTCCTTGTTATGTCTACAAATTCCCTTCTGTGAGGACTATAAAGTAAAAACCAACATTTTAATTTGTGACAAACATTTGCACAAAGTAATTTACTATGGAAAGATCCAAAGTAACTCAGCACCAGTGCTCTTCTAATTTTTTTTATTTCTACTATCTGTAATTACAGGCATGAAATCCAGGTAATAAGTGGGTTACATTTTCTGCTAAGAAAATGATGTCTATAATTACAGGCGCATGTTCAACTGAGATACTGTGGTATCCAGTGCTTCCACAAAGATGATAATTGTCAACCTTTGCACTGTAATTAAGTCTAAATGGGAATCCTAATCGTTTTCCAAATGAGCAAACAGTTAGTCTATCTTGATTGGCTCCGTTGTGGCAATGAATGAAACTGATTTACCCTATGAGTTAATTAAGTTTTATGAAATCCCATGCCCCCCCTCCTCAAAACCCACGTTGTCAGCAAATATTTGAGCTAATTAGTTCTGTATTGTTTTAGTGCTCTGTGACAGTATTACCTGCATTATCCTATTAGGAGCCTTGGTTTTCTCTAACCTTGATTTCAAATTTTCTCCCTTGGAGCAACTACTTTGCCTTTGATTCACCTGTTCCTTGAGTTCATGGCCTTCTTTTCCCTTTGAGGCTCATGATTTCAGCAAGGCTCATGAACAAAAGCGGATGCTGTGCAGTTTGGTGCTCAGCTTTCCTTACAAATGCTCTTTATGCCTCTAACCGTGACCTAACAGGCTCAGTGTAAGTGATCACATCTCATAGGCTTTCTTTACACTGCTTTTCACGTGGGATCCTTTTTCCTATCAAATACCAGTGCAGCCAACCCAGCAGGGCTGTGCTTAGCATGGACCACACGGGGAGGGACTGTGGATTGCTGGAGGCAATGTATCATCCTGGGTAAACTGTTCTGCTACACGAGCCAGCCAGAACCAATGTAACTTACCCTTGCCTTCTGTTCCCACAGTAAGCACATGTGTTGGAAGTATTCAAAATGTGCGTGGATGTGGCGCTTGGGGTTTAGTGGTGCTGGGTTAACGGTTTGACTCAATGATCTTGGAGGTATTTGCCAACTGTAAAGATTCTGTCGTTCTATGTCGTTAAATGAACTACAGGTAAAGAGACCATTTGAAGTCTCAGCTTAATTAGCTCCATTCTGAGAAATCAGCATGTGACTGTGCAGGAGAAGAGTCAAGAAACTCTTGCACATCGCATCCTCCATCTCCCAAGAAAGCCATATCCATGGAGACCCAGACCTGAGTTCAAGTAGAGGCTCATAGGAGCTGCCACAGCTGGGTATGGAGAAGAGGGGGAATTTTGGATTCTCTCACCAGCAAATACCAATCAGCACAGGTACACTAAGTCAGTGCAGATACACTGATTTACTATTTGTGAAAACCAGGTTTTGTTTCCCACTATCTCTGCTCTCTCTTTGCTTTCTCACCCCAGTTTTCCTAGAAGAACATAGTTATTTTTCGTCCTTTCGTGAAGGATTTGAACTGCAAAATAAATGCAGAGTAAAATGTTTCCAATGCACTTGCTCAAATACAAAGATTTGTGCAATTTAGTGGAAAAAATCACAGAGCTGAAAAAATATATGTGCTTCCTGTGGCGAGAGCACCTGAAAGGCAATGAAATTCCATTACCTGAAACAAGCCCATAAACAGCATTACATAGCAGCCACTTGTCAGTGCTGGATGCTATTTGTGGGAAGCCACTAATTGCAGCTTTCATAAAACGGTTTGACTCCCTTCCAGGCTGATGCACTGAGCATTCCAAGTGGGTGATTTAGGAGCTGCAGAAAGCCAAATGCCCCAGCCACGGGGGAAAGCTGCCACTTTCAGCCTCTCTAAGGAGAGCTCCCCAGCTGAGCAAGGTGTTGGCCACTTCCTGACAACTGCCTTCCATGCTGTCAGTGTCTCCTCCTCCGTCAGGGCCACCTGAAAAATCAGGGATCTATGAGAGAAGGAAGAGCAGGAACACCACAAAGGGCAGCCTGTGTGTCTGGCAGATTCCTGGGATTTGATGTTACAGGAGAACTAGGCAGAAAGACCAAGACTGCAAACTCTTTGCCTAAACAGAGACAGTTAATGTGTCCTGAGATGTGATCCTCAAGACTTGGTGGTACCAGCACAGAGAATAGTGGACCTACAGGAGACATCCTCCTTCCTGGAAGGACAGCTGGAGGTCTGGGGAGGGGCACAGTGACCATCCCAAGAAGTCTGGCAACAGTCACGGCACAAATTACTGTCCCATGGCCACACAATGAGCTCATGGCAGAAGTTGATTTTCCAGTCTAATGCTTTAGCAAAAGACATTTCTCCCTAATTACCTTTCTTCTTATGTAACCTGGGCTTCCTCAGAGAACAAATACAGGAAATGAAATTTAAGTCAGACGCATTATCTTCATTCTGAATCCAAAACACACAGGCTTCACCTCTGACCCCAGGATTGCTCCATATCTTGCCCCCTGAATCTATAGGGATGACACAATAGGACATGCTTGATTGGCAGGTGGGAAGACTGGCATGCAGCAGTGTGATTCATCCATCCTCTCAGAGCACACAGAGAAGACAATCTGCTGATGTTTGGACAGTTTGCATGTTCTTATCTCAGTGGAACTTGTTCACACAGGCAAGGTTTGATTATTATGTTATCTTAAGGCTTGCCCTATACTTGTCCTAGTAGCTGAAAACAAGTTATTTTAGCCAAAGGCTCCAAAATTCTCACTTCTTTTTAAAATAAAAATAAGCTGATCAGTGAATTTAAAAAAAAAAAGAAATAAAAAGGAAGAGAAAAAAACAGAACAGTATTTTCAGTGGCTCATGAGCTGGAAAAACAGCATTTTTTAATGAGGGGAAAAAAAAAGATTAAGGCCACTCAGCAGCTGAAAAAGCAAGCACTTATTAAACCAAAATATTTAATGTTCACAGCCGTTCAATGGTTGGAAAAGCATGTTCTAATGACCATGTTTAATAATGTTTAGAGCCACCCAGGGCCTTGAAAAGCAACTTCTTGCCTAACTTTACAGAGCTGCTGATCCTAATAAATAACATGCATGTGTAGCGAATCGGATTCCCTGGCTCTTGTGGGGAAAAAAGGGTTAAAAACCTAAAGCACAAGGTACCCCTCTCCTTTAGGGTAGCTGGTAGAAAGAGTGGAAGGGAGCAAGTGCTGCAGAAAGAAGCTGGGGTCTGTGCTATTCTTCCCAGTGGGGAATATCCAGCATCCAGATGATACCACATTGTCCCCATGTGAGAAACTGGAGAACAAATACAGGTTTTCTATTGCCAGGTTTGTGGTACAGCAGACACCCCCTGTATTTTCACAAGCTGGGAGCACTGGGAATTGTAACTGGGTAAAAGAGGCCGGGGACAGATCTTTATCTGTGTCTCCAAGCAACCTATAACATAAAATTCTTCTTCAGTTTGAAAACCTAATGGCTTGTCCTGAGACAAGACACAGATTCATTCAAATTTCATCATATTGGCACAGAGGATATTTGCTGGGGAACAGTCCTACTTTAGCTGTTTCTTACTCAGAAACAGCCTGTGCGTGTTGAAAATGGTCTTAATTTTGCTGCTTTTAAAACAAAAAACACTCAGGGTCTAGTCCTAGGAGAGCTGAGGTGCTGTGAACCTCAGAGCCTTTCAGCAGCGTGACTGCCTTGAATTTGAAACAGGGCTGCAATTTGTTGTCAATATTTCACAGTCCTCTAATTTTCATATGTGGAAAATAAACGCTCGGAGTCATCTCACCTTGTTGATGGGAATACAGGGAGTCATTCTGAATCCCTCTGGGCATCTGGAGCCTTTCCAGCAGCTCAGCATGGTACCTGCAAAGCAATTTGTCTTTGCAAAAATAGTCTGCCATTTAAAGCCCACTAAGTGGCAGGGAAAAGCAAGTCCTGAAACATATGTTGTGTTTGGTGCTGGTTCATGCTGAGGGTTTTGAATGCAATGCAGAAACCCCTCCTAGAGACACCAGCTCCAAGGCTGCTGCTCAGAGCACCCTTTCCACCAGCAGGAAGGGGGGAAATCAGTGTATGTTAATCAAGGTATCAGATAGGAGAGAGATCTATCAACAAATAGAAATAGGACCGGTCTGCTGGCACAGTGCCCAGCATCTGGCCATGGCTCTGTGCAAAGAAAGATACAGCCAAGGCTCCCAGCACAACAATGGGATGACAACTGCAGTGTTTCAGGTCAGTCTGTTGTGCCCACCCAACCCCACATCAATGACCAACCCTGAGCTCAGACTGTAATTAAGGTGATGACAGCACTTGCTCTGAACATCTGACTTCAGCTGCCTCAAAGGAACTGACATTTCTTGGGCAAAACTGGAAGCTTCAACTGTTTAATTTTGGATGACACTCATTTGCAACATCCCAGCTCATAGCAGTGAACTTTCTCTAGCTTTCCTTCAGCTGAAAGAAGGTCTCCATTAAGGACACACTAACCCGAATGTTTGCAGTGTCACAGCCTCACCCTCCATTCCTGGTGACTCAGTCTTTCATTCAGAGGGAAAACACACTGGTTCGTTTACCCAAGCTGAAATGCTGACTTTGTGCTCCCAGCTAAAATGCACGTGCAGCTTTGGTGAAAAGCCATATCTGTGAAGAGACAGCATTTGAATCTGGTCAGTAATGGGAGCATCTCCAAGGTAGGATTTGGGGGTATGAGGCTTGGAGAAGAGGGACACAATAAGTCAGCAAGTGTGTGGTATACAGCTGAGTGAAGATTTTAGGGTGCAGCACACTGGATGATCACAGCTGAGAATCACAAATCTGTCACAAAGCCTAAGATATTCACCACAAAAGATCATTTACAAAACTTGTACTGACATCACCTGTCTTGCCTGGTCCACAGGAACACTTTACAATCTCCCCCAGCCCAGGGGAAACACTTTCTTCCGTGAAGAGTTTGTCACACAACCAGCAGGGTCTCACTGCTGCAAAGCCATCACACGGAGGAGTTTTACTACTCCACAGCTGCAAACAGCAGAAACCTTCAAAAATATGCTTCAAGTCCCTCAGCTTCTTCCCCATGGGGCTGCTGGTGACCCCACCATGTCCTCCTCCAATGACCTGACATGCCAAGGAGGACATGTAAGGAAAGAATGGGGTCTTTCTCTATCCTCACCATTCAGAAATTTTGATTTCAACCATTTTCTGGGTCCTGCACCCAGCTGGGTTTCCTTTTCCTTAGTGCGAGGGCCAAAATTTTGAGATTTTCCAAAAAATCCTGAGAGCTTTCAATACTGGCATCACTTATGTAGAACTTTTAAATTTTTTCTGGATACCATGCCATCAAGAAACTGGCCTTTCTTTCCTCTTCTTCCCCCTATAAATTATTATTAATTGGAGCTGAAAATTAAGTTAGGCTTATACTGAAACTTCAGGCAGAGAGGGCTACAAAAGGTAAATGTGGGTACTGATTGCAGTGGATCAGACCAAAAGAAGGATCCTATGGGGGAAAAAAATCAACACAAAGGACTGAAGGTAGCAGCTCAACAACACACATCTGTTGCTGTCCCAGCAACATCCAAGCATCCTGTAAGAAATTAGTGGTCACTTCTCACAGGACATTTTCCCATTTTCTGCAAACATCCTGACAAAATCCTGCAGCTTAGCGTCCCCAGCAGCTCCCACCACCTGCTCTCTCCAGCCCTGGGCTTGTCCAAGCTCTCACAGATACTGTGCAGATGAGAACTGGCTAGAGGAATCCTGGGAAGGAAGCACATGTCGTTCTGTACATCTAAATGAAAAATGCCCCGGATCCAGTTTCCTCCTCTTAAGATCGTACCAAACACTCGTGCTGTTCTCTCCTAAGGAGCTGTAGGGAACCACCTTAAACCCTTTGACAGTTTTGACAACAGCTGCAGCAAGATTAATGTTTTAACTACATTAGTATCCTTAGTGGTACTAAGTGGTTTTTCATATATTTGCTCTTCCACACTGGTACTACAGGATATTTACCCACTGGGAACACTCCACTTTAAACAATAAAAGGACATGAGGCTGCTTTCTCCCATACCAAATTTTCACAGTGATTTAATTGGGATTCATCGTGATTTAAATTAATACAAACAAAGCAAAAGAGAAATAAAACTCCACATCTGGGGAGTAAGGATGTTCAGGTTCAGCAATGGGGAGTCTTGGCTGGGGAGGGCAGGTAACAAGGAATGCTCTGCTGTAAAAGGATGCCCCAGCACCCTCCCAATTTCTCCTGCTCCAGGAAATTTTATAGGGTGAGAACTGATGAATAAACTGTATGGAGCAAGTTGAAAATCTCATGTCAAGAGAAGCCAAATACAGTAAACTCAACTGGCATGGTTAAGGGAAATGGAAGGAAACGGAGGATAGATGGGGCTGTTGGTGTGAAAGCTGCATTTGCCTTGAGCCACGCTGATAATAAGGGGAATGGGATCTGGCTGTGGTGGGAGAGGGATGGAAACAAGAAGGATCCATGTTGTCCCAAGGAACAAGAAAATAGCCTTAGAATCTGCAAGTGTCATTACAGTGCAACAGGGGTTCACGAGAACATGAGGAGTTAAATCTTCCTTTCAGTTGACAGGACTATTTTTTTCTTCTCTCTGAGAAATAACCTGGTTAGACTCCTTGGAACAGCTGTTTTCTACCATCCTTGTCATCTGTTTTTCAAATTACCCAGATATTAAGTGATTATTTCTTATGACTTCAGTTCAAGAGCATCTGGAATTCTTGAAAACTCCCATCACTTCAGGTTTCCCCTCCACCTCCTTTACATCCTGTCTTCCTCTCTTTGGTTTCGAAATTAGTTTTTCCCCTAACATGCTGATATTCTTGAACTCAGAGATCTAGCAGGAGGCTCAGTTCCTTGGGTACAGGCACACACTCAGAGGAAAGGGTATTCATTATTCTTCATGAATCCTGAATATTTCAAAATGTTGTCCTTCTAGTTATAGTTCCAAGGGAATGGACTATCTGAGTCAATTGTAAAATGTCTGCTGCTGTAAGATCATTCCTCAAAAGTCTGGAAGGAGCATAAACTATGCAACCCGTGCTCAGCCTTGTGCTGAAATTAGGAACTGCTTTTCTTCTCCACCACAGTGGTCAAATCCACGACTTTGCTAACAAACCTGAGGCATATTCCAAAGGTGAGTCAGTGTCCAAGATGCAAAGCACAGGCCTGAAGAGCTCAGTGATGGATCATTTACCAGTAAGTGTGTAACCTGAAATTCAACATCAAACAGCAGGATGGGCAGCCTCAGTGAGGCTGTAAAGAATTGAATGACTGTATACATTAAAGAAATGAAACATGATATCCCAGTGCACAGCATGATGCACTTTACAAGTTTGTGACAACATGGCATCTCGACATTTTAAATGCAGCAAATATATTTTGCTAGTTTTGTAACAAGATATTGCATCTTCAGTTTGCCACCTGCTGCCCATGTTAATCCATGTGCATCCTAAATCAGCTATCCCTCACAATGTTACATTTTCCTTCTTTCTAAATTACCAAACACCTCTGCTGCCCCTGCACAAACCTAAAATGACTCATCAGGGGTCAGTGCCACGTTCTCCTCTGCAGCACAGCAATAGAAAGGGACTCGGTATTTCTCATTTGGTTTTCCTATAAAGATTCCTCAATGGAATATAGCAGCAACTCGAAATGAGTTTGATTTGCCTGCCTTCGGGTCATTTGTGGCGATTGCTTCCTCTCTGTAAAGGTTGCAGCTGTCAGCACTGTGCTGCTGGGATGTGGCAGCCTGGCACCTGGAGCAGCACACAGAGATGTTTGCAGTCCCTCCAGCTGACACACCATCTCACCCTCATCACATCCCCAAGGCTTAGCAGGACCTTATCTTGCGGGTCAGTCTTCCTCCCTGTGAAACAGTGGTGGGTTTTGTAGCCTGGTTTGTCACCTGCCGCAGGAGGAGCAGAGGGGTGTGTGATCCCGCACTCACAACAGCCCTAGTGCTGGTCCCACTACACACGTCTGAGAGAGCTGAGCTGCTGAGAAACCAGATGTTTTTGAATCTGCCTGTCTGAGCATGACTGAGGGGAATGTGTGAGTGATGTTCAGAGTTGGAGAGGGCTGTTATCTCACTAACACAAAAGCCTTCACTAGAATCAGAATCACTAAAGCTGGAAAAGACCTATAAGATCACTGAGTCCAACCATTAGCTCAGCACTGCCAGGCCCACCCATAAAACATGTCCCTAAGCACCACATCATTTTTTTAAACACTTCCAGGGATAGTGAGTCCACCACTTCCATGGGCAGTCTGTTTCAATGCTTAGCCACTCTTTCAGTGAAAATTTTTTTCGTGATATCCAACGTAAACCTCCCCTGGCACAACTTGAGGCCGTTTCTTCTTCTCCTCTCACTTGTTATGTGGGAGAATGGACCAACCCCCACCTGGCTACAACCTCCTGTCAGGTAGTCACAGAGAGGGATGAGCCCCCTTTTCTCCAGGCCGAGCTCCCCTCCAGCTCCCTCAGCTGCTCGTCAGAGTTCTGCTCCAGATCCCTCCCCAGCCTCACTGTCCTTCTCAGACACACTGTGCTGGACACACACCAGCACCTCAGTGACTTTCTTGTAGTGAGGTACCTGAAACTGAACATAGAGTGCAGACACCACACCCTCACCATGCTGTGGCCCATAAAGCCATCAGTGGCAGATAATCTGGCAAAAAGCTGCACCAGAGCAACCACACATCTTTTAGGTGGGATCTCTGTGTGTCAGGTGTACTGACTTCCTTGAAATGAGGTTTAGTAGCTGTAGCACATCATTGCAGACAGCCCTTAATGAAAAAGCCCTGGGTCAACAGTCAGAGGATGACCTTTGACCCAGGACTACTGTGGCCTATAGGCTCATAAGCAACTAAAACTAAATACCCAGCATGGAGCACAGACTGGAGACACACCTTGAGAAGCATCCATTGACCTGATTGGTGTGGGTTGGACCATGCTGAGCTCAGGAAATAAACTCAGGACTGAAGCTGTGCTGCTTTCCAAAGCTATCTGACACTATGGCTGCTGAATTGGCACCTCTGAGGTCATTGAATGATGGGTTGACTTTTTGTCCCACCTGGATTTTGAACACTCTGCAGCTCCCAGGCACCAACACCCTTCCTCACCAGCACATCCATCACCACTGGCATTGATGGATTAGCCAAGGAGTGAGTGGACATGAACTAATGAGCACCATTGGGGTGAGGCAGACGTGCTAAAAGGGCAGCATAATGGGACCTTTCATTCCACAGGATGCATCTGCACTGGAGACCCCATCCAGCCACAGCCTTGCAAACCCTCACACCTCTGGTATGGGATGCAGAACATTGCACAGCTTCTGACAGCAAGTAAGTGCAGGCAGTGTCCTTGCCCCAGTGTGTGGCCTCCCTATGGAGTGACATGAGCATATCAGCCTCTGTGGAGGTGTCCAAACCCAACCACACCCCTTGGGACAGGATCCAGGAATGGTAGTAGAATATCTATGATGTTGACACCAGGACCAGGCTGGAAGCTGTGATAGCTGGACTCTGTTCTGAAAAATAGTTTAAGTGACAAACAGGTAGTAGAGACAGTTCTTAGGACCACAGGGGAAAATGAGACTCAAAAGACACCCAGCAGCATCTCAAGATTAAGAGCAGACAATCTCTAGCATGTTGGTGTCTGCTAGAAGGAGAGGTCCCTCCTGCAGCCTAGGGCAGCCATTCCCTGAAGGTATGCCCTGAGACCAAGCTCCCAGTTACCTTTTTCAGATTTGATCTACTCCTACCTCACTCCTTCTCTGTACTGTCTTGTGGTCCTCTCCTCCAGGTCTACAGTCAGGGATCAACAAACTCCACATGCTATAGTAGAAATCTCCCTTTTCAAAAATTTCCCTGAACAAGAATTACCTAGAAAGCTCAGAAACACCCAGTTCTATCTGTGCAAGACAAAATCTTCCCTTTTCACAGCATGATTTTCAGAGTATTTTACTTAACACCCTGGAGTCTGCAGCAACTGTTTCCCATTTGTAGCATCTTTTATTTTCCATATGACACGTGTGACCAAAACCCTGATGCAAATACTGTGGCACTGCATATCTTCATGAGTACAGGCTGACACATTCCCCTTTGAAGATAACTGGCAGCATGCTGGATGCAAAGAACAGCTGGAAGTAGGGAAGTAAGGCAGATCAGATGAAGCTGTGAGTAAATACCATAGAGATTGTGTAGTGTGGGTGTGAACTGGGAGATTCCTAGAAAAGAGCAATAAAATAACGGCCCCTTGGCTTTAAACATTATTTACTTATTCATCTAGACCCAAATTTCAATTGGTAGGGAACAGCTAGGGGCAAATAAGGATATAGCAAGTGCAGTTTTCATGGCTACATTTTGTCAGAAAGGTCCGTTTCACACCCATCAAGTATTTACCCACACAGCTTTAGGAATCCACCACAGGATTTCTCTTCCCAGAGTTTCAGTCTGGGAGAGACACCTGACAGCACAGATCTTCCTCAGTGCAACATCCAGCAACAGAATGGTAATTGATGTTGTATGAAAAATAGATCATCTGTATGCTATCTTCCACCTTCCTCAGGAGGGAACCTTTTAATTGGCTGATAATATCCCCTTTTAATCTGTCCTCTGAGGGGATTATATAAATTCAGGTTTATGAAAGGTCAAGGGATTCCCAGGGGAGGATCCATAAAGAACAGAAAGTTTATGCTGCAGCCATCCTGCTGCCTCCCCTCAAGTTTCACAGAGGAACCACAGAGGTCCAAATTCACCCCTCCCATGGCCACAAAGCTCCTGTTGAGCAAAAATAAATTAATATCTTCCACTAATGAACATTTGCTTCTGTCTCACTAGGAAAAGCCCAGTGAGTGGCACCAGTGGCAGCCAGCTTGGACAGAAGAGGTTGGCATCCAGCTGCATCTGACTGTGTAACTGGTTCCCAGTGGGTTAATGACAACTCACAAGTCTGATCAATTCATGGTCTTTGGCATCAAAAGGGAAATTTAAAAAAAAAGAAAGAAAAAAGAAAAAGAGCATCTATTTGCCTTCATTCCCCACATTGATGAAGATTCTTCCAATACTTGCAATTATTCTCTTCTTGAGAAAGGAATTAATTAGCATCATAATATATCTTCAAAGTTCCAAGAAGAATAAAGGAATCTGGCACAAATCATGATTCCTGGCATGGAAATCAGCCCCTCATCTAAGCAGCAGGGGTGATTGTACAGGCATATTAGTGTGAAACAGGGGGTTGCACTTCTATTTGCTGCTGGAAAAATTTTGATGAATAAATCAAAACCTTTATCATGTTTGAATGCACTAATAAAGCTTCTAGTTTTGGAAGAGGATCAGCAACTTCTGAGTGATAAGGGCTTGATTCAGCTCTGTGGAAAGCTACAGGAATGTTGTCACAGAGTTTAGGGGGACAGAGATCAGGCAGAGAGTCTGTGCTTCAGCTGAGACAATGCTGCCTTCTCCCAAGGACTAATTTAGTAGCCTTCAGCCAAAACATGCACCTCTCTTCTCAGCCACCAAAGTACAAAATATTTTAACTTGGGCAAAATAATTAATTTATATCCTCAGACAATTTCAGCTACTGACACTAGAGCTAAAATATAATGTTCTTTATGCCCTATTTATTGGGGCATCTTGACAACATATCTGGAGACACTGTGTAGACACATTAAAAAAAAGGCATCCCTGTGTCAGACACCATGGGCCACAGAAATGAAAGATGATGTAACAACAGATGAAGGCACTTCATCATAGGTCTGCTGCTTGCAAAATTCAGAAGAGTAATAAGGTGGTGGGCAGCCAGACTCACAACCTGCCACACATCCAGTTGCCACTGTAGCAAGAGGAGTTCATTATAAATCACAGCAGTAGATGACTTGGAGGTGGTACTGAAGGACAAATGGCCATTGTTTCATGGGCCACTGACACCAAGGCAAACCATGGCTGTGCTGGGCTGTGTTACTCAAAAAATGATGGGCCCATAATGTCAAGCATGAAATGTAATCCTTACAGTCCTACTGACCTGGAGGGAAAACTGAAATAAAGCAGAAGTTTGAAAGAAAGAATGCTGTTATGTATTCTTTAAAAATAGTGACTGGCACCTGTCAGTGCATCTCACATTCTTCCTTGAAGGTTTTCCCTGACATTCAACAATAGAGTAAATAGTTCTAACCTCATACCCAGCAGAATGGAGGGTGGAAACAAAAAAGGTGAGGTGCAATGCGATTGGGCTCTGCAGTGAAGATGAGCAGGCAGGTAACAAGCAGCTCCTGAGCTGCAGCCAGAGCCATTTGAGATGGCTGCACTTGTTATCTTCAATCTGTTTACAGAGGAGTAATTGAAAGTAGAGATGTCTGTCAGGCCAAGTGTAACAGTTTGTTCATGCTTTTCTACCCTTTCAGTGTAGCTGAAACGATGGCAGGAATGATAAAGGACGAGGATCCACGAGGTGTGAAACGTATCTGATTGGCACCAGGAGAGCTTGTGATGGGTGCACCGTCAAGTTCACCTTCACGACGCTGTTGTTTTTACAGCTTTTACTCATTTGGGTTTGTGCAACTGCTACAAAGCTATTTCTGGCCACTGGGGCATGCACTTGACCAGAGCAGATAGATTTTGTGCAGGTGACTGTGTCTGTGTTTTAAAAAGACAGCCCTGGGAGCAGAGCCCCAGAGCTGATGCTTCACAACACACCCAGAAAAAGGGGGTTCCTAACTCCACTTTGATACTACATTTACTCCATTTTACAATTTCACTTACTGTTTTCTTAGTGCTGTAACAGGAAAACTTTGTATTAGGCACTTTCAAAAAAAATTTGGTGGTGATTGAAACATGCCAGTTGCTTTTCTCCCCTTGTATCAGACCGAGAGCTGTGCACTGAGCAGACTTCCTGGAGTGTGCTGCAGATTCTCAGGGTGAGAGCTATGACAAACATTCCTGCAAAAAATGTGTGCTGACACAACAAATTTAATGCTTATACATGTAAAAATGTGTGAGTAGACTAATATTTCTGGGATATGACTTTTTCCCAAAATTCAGAAACTTTCCTACTTAGAAGGTTTCTTGAAGCCAGTGGAGATAAAGTGTCAAATGGACAGTGTAAGGAAGCAGGCTGTGGTTATGCCCAGCTCAAGCCATAGCAAAGGTCTCTCCACATGCACCTCTATCAACACTTCTCACTGCAGACAAGAAAAATATTTCCTATTGTGTTTCCTTCCACCCCATGTGCATAAATTGCTCACAGCATAGCCAGCCCTGGAGAAGCAACAGGCAAAACCCAAAATATCCAGTGTTGTCCTGTTCTATGCTCCTCAAGGACAACTCACAGGTGAGGAAATTACTGGGAAGGCTGTTGTGTGCACGTGGGAACAGGAGCATCATGGAGTAGTGGCAGCAACAATCAAGAAGAAAAATAAAGCCATGACTTTTCTCTTAATGGGAAGGGCCACCCATGTAGTAGGGAAGCAAGAGAACATTTGTAAAGAGGTGGCACAGGGAGGGTAAAACTTCTGCTCTAGCTGCCGCCTGCCAGGTGTTTGTTCAGTGCCAGGATTACTGGGGAGAATCACTCAAAGAAAAAACTAGAATGTAGCAGTGAATACTGGAAGACATAAGGAAAATTAAGCTATTCCACACCCTCACCAGATTTAGAAAAACAAAGTGAGGCACAGGAAACTTCAGACTTCTTTGCACAGATTAATCCATGGCTAAAAAAGTCTTGATAAGGTTATTTATTAATTAGAAGAACAAAAAAAGCTGGCATAAGGGGAAAAGGAGAAGAGCTCACAGTGGTCCTGCCTGGGCCTAAAGGAATCAATCCAACAGCACTTTATGAGAAAAACAGACATGAAGTTTAGTCTAAGCTCCAAGTATCTCGCTGCTTTTGGGATGATCTCGTCATATTTCATTCTGGACTGTGTGTGGTAGAAAACACCTTAAAAATTAAAAATGTATAGAGAGAAAACACCAGCCTATGTCTCAAACCCTTCTAAGTTAAGTTTGTGAGAGGTTGCTTAACGATTCAGACGTTTCAGAATGCACATGTATAAAACAAAACCCACCAGCCATGCTAGCCCCAAATCCCATTTATTCCTTTTCATGCTCTGTTGTCCTTGAGCTGCAGCTGGCACCAGCAGTGGCCACAGAAGTCTCAGAGAGCATCCTCCCTGCCTCAGCAGCTCTGGGGGAAGGGGTGGGACAAATCTCAGTAGGAAGCCTGCACAGCAAAGATTTTTTTCACCCCTTTTTGAAGGCACAATGTGACTGAAGAACTTAGATAAGGCTCCAAATGCATCTGTCCCTCGGGGTGGGTACTTGCAGCCAGAGCCTGTTTTACAGACCAAGGCTGAAGGTTCCCCCTGTCACAGATAGGAGCTGGATTAGGCTTCACACATAAAACTTCTCCCCTCTTTTTTCCATAACTAAGAAGCAGTTTCCGCTACAGGGTTGCATTCCCTGCTGGCACAGATGATTGTTACTGCACTGGATTGCCCCACAGTCAGTTTACTGAAGAAGGGAAAGTGAAGAGAACCCCTGGAGTTTTTAACCAATTTAAATAAAAACCAGCACGGATGAATGTGACTCCTTGTGTCCCTGTAAACAAACAATACAAAACACTGCCAAACCTGCCAGGGGCTTGAATCTAAGGCTGAGATTTGTGGCTAGCCAGAACCCAAATCCAAACCCAGACCTGGCTTCCCCCCAAGTGAGTCTGAATTTCATGTCTGGCTTTTCTAATGTTGTTGCTTATGCAAAGCCTGAAAATAGTCAACATGTTCATGGTAAGTTTGGTTTCCTTCTTGCTCCAAGGGCCAGGCAATGGCAGAGCAGAGCACAGAGGGCTGTTTGTCTTTTGCAACCTGTCTTTATCTCCATAGATCAATTTGTGAAATTAAATTCAGGCCGTGAATGGCCCCACTGACCAACCGCTCTGGGATCAATTCAGCCCATGCTGTCTGTGTCCCGGACAATATTTATGCCAAAGAGCATTAAAAATAAATAATAAAACCGTGCTTCTTCAATATGCTCTGACATTCAACAGCAAAAGAAATGAAGGTGAGGAGGAAGGAAAGGGGAAAACAGTCAGTTCCCAAAATGAAAAGCACAGACCTGTGTGTCAAGTGGTTTTGTCTGGAACAGCGGGACCAGGTGGCAGGAGGATGCTGCAGTTAGGAAAATCCTGTTTTCCTTCCTAGCAGACATATCTGCATAATTGCAATTCAGTCGGGCAGTGCCGGTCCCCTACATGCTTTGCTGAGGCAAATCCCCGTCAGAGGTTAAATTATTTAGCATGGCAGAAATGAAGAGGAGAAAATCAGGTTCAGAGTTACCTGCTGGAGGGTATTTTGGGTAGGGAGGAGTCAATCTTTAGGGAAATCAATATAAATAAAGCACACACCCAAATTTTTTCTCAACGTCTGAATGCTAATTTCACATTGCATGGATTACATGGATAATCTGAGCGGGCAGATCCCCAGCTGACTGTAACAAGGCTGCTTTTCACAGTGATTTTGAAGCTTAGCCCTGCAATAGCCACACAGTGACTCCCAGGAGCTGGAAGCTGCACGAAAGCCGGAGCCAGTGGGCAAAGATCTGTGTTAGCACCCAGAAACCAAACCTGCTGCTCACAAAGCAGACATGCAGTAAATCTTCACAGGATTTGCTCTAAGATTGTAGCTCTGAGCCAATATTCACCAGGATATCCAGCAGAATAGGGAGATACTGTTATAATTTCTCATTTACCCAGCCACAACTCATCAGCTGATTTTACCAGGGAGAGGAAACATCAAAGCAGCTCCTTCCCCAGCCCAGGTGAGGGCTGAAAAGATTCACTCATAAGCTTGGTGGCACTGTTATCTGTCTTTTCCCTCTTGCCCTCTATTTACTATCTGGGATATTCCAATTCACTTCAATCTTTCAACCACTTCCCCTTTGTTCACCTCTCTTTTGTCCTTCCTTTTCTGCAAATACTTCAGCAAATGAGGTCTCTGGAAGGAACAAAGGCATTTAAGGATAATGTTGCTATCTTGCAGGAAAATGGTTTTCAAATTTATCATCATGTATAGACCTAGGAAATATTTTACAAATTTGTTTCTTTTATTTTTTTCCATCCAAAACATTTCACAAGTTTGGGCTGATTAATGTGAATTTACTTCGTCAGAAAAATGGATAGTAGTGGTGGGGAATAACAGTGTTTGTCTTTGGCATTTAGAGAATAAAATACTGGCTTGCAGCTGCACTTAGTTTTATATTTGCTTCAGTTTTACATAGCAGATTTTTTAAAGCCTCAGAAATTAAAAATGAATCAATTCTGGTTAAAAAAAAACCCCTCTTTTCATCTGACTTCCATTTTTCTTAAATAATGCAAAAATTATTTCCAGTTGAAAGGAGTTCTTCCTATTCTCATAACAGTTATATATCATTAATGGCTTCTAAGAGCTACATTTAGCCAATGAGCTAATACAAATAAACCATGTGATTGGCAAAGACAACTCTAATTAGAAGGACTTCCAACAAATTGACCACAGATGAGATAAAGGGCAGGATAAGTAAAAGTGCTATATAAATTACTTGCCATGAATTATCTACCAGCTCAAGACAACTGACAGTAATAGACCTAGGCAGCACATTGTGTCACCTTTCATTTCAGATCCTAATTTTTCCAGTGAAATCAGTAGCAAAAATCCTGCTCTGCTCACTAGGGAAACATACAAGACACATTAGTTCTAGCAAGGTATTTTTTGTGTCAGAGGTGGCTCTTGTGTCTCCACATGCCCTCGCACTCTCCTTGTCCCTGCAATTTCTGAACTCTTGAGGATTTTAGTGTGATCCATAGTGGAAGCAGATTCAGGTCCTGAGCAGGAGGGAGCACAGCCAGCCTATCATCAGGGCTAGGGGCAAGGGGGATAAGAGCATCATCCCCAGGAGATGTGTCCATCCAAGGAGACAAAGACCTCTATGACTGCTCTCCACTGAAAGCATGGCTGGTGTGCAGGAAAAGGCAGGAAAAGACTCCTAAGTTGCTTTCTCTGTTGCCAAGAACATTTTCTGCACTGGACAGGGTGTGTACAGCATTTAAAACAAAACCTCGTAACATCTCTCTGCAGGGATTGATTTAGATAGCATGATAAATCATTTCAAATAAAGCTATGGGATGATATCCAGAGACTTCAATCTAATTAGGTGTCTGGGAGCAGCACAGAGCTGCTGGATGAGCAGAGGTTTGTGCACAGATCTACAGCCCTGTGGCCAGTACCTTCATTTAGGGTACATCCAGACCTCCCACCCCACATGGGTGTGGTGCTGCCAATATTCACATTACATCGAGGGTACCATTGAGGCTCCCAGCAGAGTTAGTGGTCATGGTGGTCTCAGTGGGGAAGGATGAATGGGATAACTGCACTACCTACCCTTAAATCAGTGCAGGGGGAACAAAAATCACCTTGTAATACAGTTCCAGCACCAGGAAGCTTGTATTTCTTCTGGTGACACATCGAGGCCCATGACATCATGCCTCGGTGTCATGGCCCCACATCATTTCATCATGAGGTAATCGGGTCAGCATTGGAGTAAGGACCCTTTAAATCAAGCGACGAGAGTCAGAGGCTGTTTCTGATCGAAGGGCAGCCACAGGGAGAAGGTGCCATTCACAGCCCCACATCAGCCTCTCCTGCAGCTGCAGAGCTCGGGAGGGAGGGGAGAAAAACCCCCACACACAGGTGTTTGTAGTTTGTCCTTGCTTGGAGGCAGCCAGATGCTTAAGTATTTCAGAGAATAAGTGGAGGAAGGGAAAGAAATACCCTTTGGTTTTCACAAGGAGACAGAAAGAAATGAGAGAGTCCATTAGATGTTAATAAATTATCCTGCAATATGCCGGGCAGACAAGGCCAGTTCCTTAGCTCCAGAGCTGGCAGAGCTAGGCAGAGATGCCAATTTATCCACGTCTGCAGGATTTTGCAATAACATGCCAGACTGTGTGATACTTTCCCTTCCTGCACCAAATGCTTCCTCAGGGCCCATCACCGGCAGTGCCGTGATTTAAGAGCAGGGTGAGTGTGTGACCTGCAGGGCCAGCTAGAACACTAAAATAAATTGCCAGAGGAGGGTATGGAACCATCATCATCGGCAATTTTTAACAGCAGGTTCCACATCCTGCCTGCAACCAGAGGGATAGAGCAAAAAAACCTTGCAAAGCCCTTTCCAACATAGTTTTTATGATTGCATGGGTTACAGAAGCAGCTTTGAGAGCTCTGAGCCCTGTTTCATATTTGCTGCTGCCTGACCGGAGAAAAGCCTTAAATATTATAAAATCCTTTGCACTTATTTTATTTTTCTGAGTCTTGGTTTATTAAATGGCCTTCAAATCCAATTTTAGAGGTTCTTCCTTTATCAAGAAAGCTGTTTCAAATTGCAAAGGTTATATCAGCCACACAAATTACTGCCTTGTCTGGAGCAAATACCTGGCAAAGGTCTCAGTGCACTCTCTTATTCTACAGACCTGCAGAAGTAGCTCAGTCCCAAAACACTGTCTGAGGACAGCCCTCTTGCAAATCCACCAGATACAGAGCTAAATCCTGGAAAGGGCTCTTGCTGCCTCACACAAAGTTTGATGGAGTTGAGAGCCTAGGTAACAACCTGCGCTGATAAACTAAAAATAATTTTAGTTTTATCAGAACATACCTCTGGGCTTCAGAGCCAGGAGGTGAACTGCAAGCCAATCCATGGATTATGTTTTAATCATCTCAGAACTTTAAATTTCAGCCTCTGAGTTTTGCAGGGTGGATGTGTGAGATTCAAAGGTCTGAGTTGGGCAAAATTGTAACAGTGCCAGACCAGAGCCCAAAGATGAGGTACAAAGTATTTTCCTGAAGGATGTTAAGCACCCTCACCCTGGCTCTAAAATACTTCACAGGCAGGTGCTTGCTCTGTGCCTGGGTGCACTAAGAGCCTCACAGGACTGAGTCAAAAATGCATCAGTTACACCATTTACCCAAATGAAGATAATGACATGACAAGTAAAATCAATTTTCGTATGGTTTCTAAGCTGAGATTTGCTTCCGGAGGTTAAAGACACCAGGCAGTACCCTTCAATGAAGCTAAACAATTTATAGCAGCTGAGGATCTATCCTTCAAAGCTTAACTGCTAAGAACAGGGAGAAATTAATTTCTGAATCCAGTTCATGTTCAGCCAAGCTTAAAATAAATGGGGATTATTATTCTTTTCAGGTGAAAAGCAGATTATAAAAATAAATATACACTGTAAGTTTAAAAGTAAGACTCCAGGGAGGCAGCTGGATTCAGAGAGAAATTAATCAGAAAGCAACTTCTGAAAGCATTGAATATTCTTTGCCATTTCCCAATCGATTCTTAACTCACAAAGCAAGAAAACAGCCGACACTTCTAATAGCTGCTTTTGGAAGTGCAGTCTGCCCAGCAGCATGATTTGTGGGGCCTGCATGAGTTCCTGGCAGTCACTGCAGATGAATCAGTGGTTTCTTTTTTAACATCATCTGTGATAATAGTCTGGCAACAGGGAAAAGCGTTGCTTTCCTGCAATCCAGCTTTGCAAGACACTATCCCCTTTGGTAAAGCAGACATTAAGATTCAAAATCTGAGAAGGCCCTAATGTAGAGAATATGAGCTAAATATATCCAAGCTGCAGGTCGATTTTCCCCTTGCCAACATGTTAACATGTTTTTTCTTTTTTTCTTTTACATCTGAGATCAGTGCCATGTTCTTGAGCACTTGACCAAATTAATGATGCCTATTCATTATTTCAGATTCCTGCAGTTTTAACTCCCTGGTCTACCCTCTCAAAGTAAATGCAGAGAGGTTGAATAAGAACAGGCTGTCTCTGGGGTAGGAGAGAACTTGGGAATCAGACCAATTGCCTTCCTCACTTCAGCTCCATCAGGGAATTTTCAGTCAAAACCCTGTTTTTGTCCCCACCTAAAATGGGTAATCTGGGTCTTGTAATTAAGAATGGTATCACTCCAGGAAAATAAATAAATAAATACATTGTGAGATCACCGCTCATCAGCAATCTTTCTATCAGCCAGTCTTCCTCGCATAGTTGTCTCATTAATTGATAGCTGAACAGTTTGGACCATGGAGGCAAATCACAGTGTAGCACCCAAAATATTGCCCTGGGAATAGCTTGTGAAAGCTCCCACTAATCTCCTGGCAAGGGGCTTAGATCAGCCCAAGCAATCAAGCCTCAATGATTCCTCCACAAGTAATGAAATCTGGCAAGGCAAGAAAAAAAGATAAATGGGGGAAAAAAAGAAACCCTAACAAAACCCTTCCCGGTGTGCAGGGAAGTTTTTCGAGGTCTCTGCATTAGGAGACAAAAGCCTCTCACGTTCAGCTCAGCTTGAGGCCATTGAGAGCCGAACCTTTGCCGAAGATTTCCCTCAGCATGAGTCCCTGTCCGTGAAGTGTGCTTATCCCCTCAGAACAGCAAACAACAAAACAACCCAGCAGAGGAGTCACTCCAGTTCTTGAAGACACAACCACTGACTGCAGGCTTCACCTTCCACCTCTGCACAAACACCAGCCAAGTCCTGCACAAACAAATCAACTGGAGAATGGACTGGGGAGATAAAAAACAGCCTGGCAAAACACTAAACACAGCTTTCTTTTCACCTCTTTCAGCACTCAACCAATGGTTGTTTCCCTAGCGCAGAGTAAGGAGGATTGAATTAGCACTCTATAAACAGGTGAAGTACATACCCAAATCTGTACTTTCTCAGGTTGAGGGTAGAAAGGTTAGTAACATAATAGTACATATCCCCAGTATTGCTCAAGAACAACTAAGCATCTGCATAAAAGCATCTATTAACTTGCTTTACCTTTTCAAATGCTTCAGTGTTTGACACTTTTTGCATGATTTGCTACAAGGAATCAGTAATATTTTGTCTTTATGCTTTCTTTAGTTTACTACTGAAAAATAATAGGGAAGATCTATTCCAGTTCCTCATTTGGCCCAGTGTGTTTAGAAATTCAAGAGTTTTCTAATCCCTTCCTCAAATACTGAGTCTGACCCACTTCTGAATCTCTCAGATGTTACAGTGGTCCTTCCCAGCTCTCATTGTGAATAAGTTATGGCAGGTGCTGCCTCCTTGGCCCTCAGCACTCTTTTGTGAAGTAAAAGGCTCACACAGGATGTCTCCCCAAGCATTACCCCTACCTTTAAAACTGAACATAGAAACTATGTGTGCTGTGGCATTGATCCCCCAAAATAGTTGTATTTCTCCTGACTGGTGTTTGGTCAGTGTTTTACAGCTGAGGATGAAATCCTTTGGCAGGCTGAACTCAGCTCAGAGCCACCTTGGATTAACCACAACCAAGAAGAAGGAAATTTTGGCTTCTTTATACTGTTGTTCTGGCCTTCCTTTACAATTCACTTGTTCCCCAGCCTGGGAGCCTGACATTATTTAGGGTTCCAGAGAGCAAAGACACCTTAATTTAATTTAGCCTTTGGTTTGAGTTCAGCAGCACTGGCTCATGATGACCAACCTGTTTGTGTGCACAGCACAAACACATGTAGGCAAAGGGAGAGAAACATCAGCCACATTCAGGTCTCCTTGAAATGTGATCTTGCTGCCCTCTTTTCTTCTGCTGTTGATGCAGTAACTCTCCATTTTGCTATTTTTCTCCCTTGAAGCACAAGGAGTGAGGAGTAGGAAGGGACCTTGTCAGGCACCCAGCACCCTACTTAAGGTGTGGTTCTGTTGCCTGAAAAGGGTAGCCCAAAAACTGAGACTAGTCAAGAGTAAGGGAATAAAATGTGGGTGTTTATTCAAAAGGCCTTCAAAGGTACATTTAGGGCAGACAAAGCCCCCCTAGGGGCATCACCCAAAATGGACGATGAGTCACGAGTTCTCCACACCTTCATAGGTTTGGTCCATTTGCATATCAGCATAAATTCACCAATTCAAACTTTGCAATTTCCCCCTGGCTCCCTTAGCTCACCCCCCCCCACCGCCCTTTAGAAGCTTGGGCAGTCTAAGTGTCCTTGAAGAGCAAGCCCAGAGAGGCACTGTTCTGTCTATAGAGAACAGCAGCTAACAGGCTATGAAGCATCTCAGATTTACACGCCAGGCAATACAGAATTTGAAAAATAAAAGGGTCAAAACCCAAGGCAACAGTTCAAGCCCTTTGTTCAGACCACAGCAAACATCATCTGTGTGGGCTAACAAAGACAGGGACTGGGAGGGTTAAAACTCTGTGCCCTTCTCCTGCTGGGCCTACACTGACCCAGAGCCACACGGGTCAGGGCAGTCCAGGTATTGCCTCCCTTCACAGACACATTTTTCCCAGATGCTCACATATCCTCCAGTCCTTGCCCCATCCCTTGTGTCCAAGAGTTTTTGGAAGACACAGTTGCTGAGCACTTTCACAGACTTTTGTGCAGCACCTACTCACGTCCTGAAGGAACTCAAGTGAGAGCACAGCTCCCAGGAAAGGAGGTTCAGGGAGAAACGTGACCTGCATCTCAAGCGACAAGCCACCCTTCGCTCTCCTGCCAGGAAAAGCCACAATGAAGCCAATAATTTTCACTCAGCAGAGACCAAGACTTCCAGAGAACAGAATAAACCAATCTTTCCTAAATGTCTTTCCATGACCTTCCAAAGAGCAAAACAACTTATGTGCATTAATGATGCACCTCCTAAACTCAAATGTCCTCCTTTTCCAGCAGTACCTGGTTTTTTAGCTGACACCCAGGGGAAGATTCCTGCAGGAAGGACCTCCTTGAAAAACAAGTGCCAGCTACAGGTATGAGGAACCAAGATATTTTTCCTGAGCCTTTCAGAATATGAGAAGTAGTAAAGACTAAGTCCCAGTCCTGATCCTGAAATCAGTCTACTTTTACTCCTACTTTGAATCTCTATTCTCTATCAGAAATAGTAGAAAGCTTTTATGAGCACTATAAAGGTCCAGTTCCCAACGCACCAGCTCGAGGATTTTCTCTTTAACTAGGGTAGAGACTAAAGATGGGAAACCCAGAGTTTAAGCAGAAGCAAGAATTGCTGTTGTTCAGTCATCTGCTTCGGATTTTTCCAATGCCTTATTAGGAATTGATTGACAAAGAAGAAAAATAATAAAAGGAATAACAAATCCATAGCCTATCTAGCAGGGAGAAGGGAAGAATGCAACAATTTTACAAGACTGGTAAATTGAAATGAACACAAATTCCACAGCCATGACCTTTTAAAGTGTCACTTTTACTGAGAGCATTGGCATGGAACGGTGCTTTTGATTTGTGCTGTGAGCAGAAACATTCAGAAAATCCAATCTGCACTTTGACATCGACTGAGGTAGATCAGCTTTTGCCAGTTAATTTTGAAAAGCCCAGGATGTTTCATGCTGCAAGGTAAGACTGAACATCTGCCTTCCTTCCCCCTTGATTGCCCACTGAAGCCACAAGACCTCTGTAGGGGCTATATAACATGGATGTGATTTTTCCGACCACTCCCCAGCCTAGAGCTGATTTCCCCGCGTGTGTAGGGGTAGTATGGGGGGTCATTGCCAGCACTACTGCCTTCTGTCAGACTGCTCCCAGATATATCTGTCAGTTTGGCAACCTCTCCATCAGAAAGAGGCACTGCTGTTTTCTCTTATCAGCGACTTGACTACCCTAAGACAAGGAGACCTGTTGAGCCAGGTAATGCCCAGCCAGCCAGCAAAGCTTCCCTCTGCTGAACACTACAAGTCATTTGTGAGGTTTGGAAAAATTCTTGTACTGCCCAAAGTCTGTCTGAGACGAGGTCACTTCCCTCCAAAGAGATGTGCCTCAAAGCCAGGCAGAGTTTGAATAAGCATGGGTATATATGCCTGCCCAAGCCTGAACCTGTACAGTTACATTATGTCCACAATGGAAAACCAGCCTCTCACAGCTCCACCTTTCACACAATGATGCAGGAAATTCTATCAGGAATGAAAATATGAATATATACATGTGCTAGAAGTGCTAGAGGGGAGGTAATGTGAGCCACAGACTCCTTGAAGAGCCTGTGTCATACCTAGCCTGCTAAAAAGTAAACCCGTTCCTACATTAGGTTTTACAAGAATTTGGGAAATGACCAGGCAATCCAAGGGAAGCACTACCACAAGGTACCAATTCAGGTCCAATAACTCATTTACTCCTGTACCTTTTCCTAACTGTTGACCAGAGATAGGACTGCCCAAAATGAACGTTTAACCTATTAGTTTATTCTAACCTAGTGTGTCTGGTTTCAGCTGAGAACATCTCATGTTATATGAGTCCAGAATCTGTTAAAATAGAATAAAAGTTGGTATTTCTAACCATACAAGCAATCAATATACCTCAGAAAAACACAATGGGCATATCTGCAGCCTGACTTTATAAAAGTCTTGGCTCATTTGGGAAGACTTTTCCAGGCTGAACAGCAGCTCCATACCTTTGGAAGTTAAAGCACAATTCTTTCTGATAATGAAAAAAACAGAAAACTGAAGAGCATGTGTCACCAAGCAGATTGAGTAATGAGATTGCTTTCTATTAATGCAGTGTAGGAGAGAGGGCAGGAGGGAAGAAATACTGGCAAAGGAAAAGGGCTATTGAGCTAAGAGACAAATCTGGTGCAACAACACAGGAGACATAACTGACCACAAACTGGAAAGCAGAAATTAATCTCCAAAATTCCCCATTACTAAAACACATGGTTCTGGGAGGGCCATTTCCTATGCCACGTAGGGCCTTTGGGCCCTCAATTCCCAAGCATTATGTTAAAGAATTATGACTTTGCAGAGGATTAAATTACAGCTCTGCCATGGATGAGTTTGGCTCCATGGGCACAACAATCAGGTGGGAAGGGTACAGAGAGTTTTTGCAAAAAGTCCATTGCTCTGGGGATTATTTTAGCAAGAACATGGAAAAGAATTCCTTGCCCTCTTCCCTTACAGCCAACTCTGCCTTGGTCAGCACAAATCTTCCCCTCTCATCTACATTAAGATGTTGCAAGGATACTAAACAATCAATTGATTTCTCAGAGGACTTATTACATTTATCAGCCTGGAAGATTAAGATTAATTCAACTCCAAATGAAAGCAAAGGGATTGGCAATGCCTAGAGAGCCCTGTAAATGTATATTTGAGAACCCTTTTTCAGCTCTTTGCACACTTGATGAAGTTGCACATAATTTAAAAATATTTGGGAATTTGGGGGGTTGTTTGTCAGCTGGCAGACATTTGTCTTTTTCACAGAGATTTTCTCTACCCTATTTTAGATTGCCTAAAAAATGGAACAAAATTTCAGCTCTGTAGCCTGTCACAATTCAAGACCCCATCCTGCAAACCCTGCCATTGTGTCCAGATGACTTTGCCCACAGCACTGCAAGTAATACCTTTCTAAATTAAAAGACAGGTGTGATACAAGTTTTTGTACTTTTTTTGTTTGTTTTGGTGCTCCTGAACTATGAATAAAGAGAAATTCCTGAGCACAAGTAGATCATCCATGAATAATTCATCACCCCACATTCTCTTCCAGATGTAGAGACCCATGTGCAGATTCCTGTGCCTTTGAGTCTCCTGGGGAGCTTGGATATGATTGAGAGACAGGTTTCTCTTGTGCTTATTTCACCTTATTTCATCTCATAGACCTGTGCTAGCAGCTCTCTCAGGCTGCAAGCAGACTCCCTGATGAATTCCCTCACCACACCTCCTCTCTCTTTGCTCTTCCTTTCATTTGTTTTGTCCGAGTTGCTTACACACAATCACACCCTGCTTCACAACTCCTGCAAAAAGGAATAAAACATAGAGAAATGTTTTGCATTCACCCGTAGAAACACCTCTCTCTTCTCCTAGAGGTGTGTTGTCTCAGGTTTAACTGTGTGGACAGGCATCTGATTGCAAAGAGTAGAGTTACCAAATCCAGCTTTGCATCAGACAGGTCAGAAAAAGTCCAGAGTCCTTTGCTGGCTGGTTTGCGTTTTCATTTTACAAAAGGGGGTTGGTTTGCATTAAAGGAATGGCAGATAAACACTGATAAAGTATTCCTTCAGTTTTTAAGCTGCCTAATGTAATAGAGAATATTAATCAAAGCACAAAAGAAAATCATATGCTTACCCAGTCACAAATGTCATTAGAATTACTTTCCAGCTTTAAAAAGTTCTTTCCAAGTTGTGTCTTGAGTGGCAGTTACTAAATTAGGCTGAAAGTCATCCATCTATTCTATTTTCTCCTCAGAAAACACATTATTTTAAATTTATCTCATAATAGGTTTTTTTAAGTCTCTTTTAAACAATAATAATAGGGCAAAGAAATGAAGGGTGGGCTTTTTTTTAGTCTTGATTTTGTTTTTATCCAACAGTATTCAGATTTGAGCCCTTTTTCAGTGTTTAGAACTGGATCAATGAGAAATACGCTTTTTCTGTTAAAAAAAAAGATACAAGTGTTTCAACCAGCTTAAGGAAGAAACCATGTATTGAAAAAGACTAGATATTAGACCCAGCCACTGCTCACTGCCAGCACTGACAGGGAGGTCACCTAAAGATGTCCCTTTGCCACAGAGGTCACAAAGCCAAGCAAGCTTCACACAGTGATGAGAGTTCCTAAGGAAGGACATTTACAGTGAGAGAAATACAACACAAAGCAAAGTTCTTAGCTGAAGCCTTCTCCAAAGTGTAGTGTGAGAACCTAGAGTCGATCACAAACCAGGACTGATAACATTTACTTCCCGCTTTTTCTGTACTTCTACTGCACTGACTGAAAAGATGATGTTGCCTTGGGTCACAGCATCATGAAATCACAGAAACTAGAGGGAGCACCTCACTGCTTGCTCTTCCTTAATTTTATCCATGTTTCTCAGGGTCTTGTCTAAAAACACCCTCACACAGCCAGCCAAGGGAACTGCAGGACTGTAGAGACAGAAAACAGAACAACTGGCCACGCACAAAGGCTGTCAATTACAGAGAGAAAAACTGAGAACTGATACAGAAAAACATTTTTCATCATACTCATTTATAGCCATCTTTAGACAGTACAAGGAAAGCCAGCACGCAAGCAGAGTCCATTCCATGTCTACCTTTCCCAAGGACTGTCTTGCTCAGTGCTCACACCACCATGAAATACTTGGAGGGTTTTGCCACTCCCCTAACTCCATGTGGATGCTTGTGAGGCCATCAGCTTTTATACATGAAAAAAATCTGAATTCAGCAAGAGGGAATTTTACAATTGAGTTCATTTGGGAGCACGCCAGTTCAGGGAAGGGAGATAGATCTTGTTTTAAGATGTGTTTATTTGCAATCCTTACACCTACACACACACTTGATCATTTATGTGGGTATCATAAACAGGGCTCTGTGCATGCCTGTTTCTCTGGGAAGAAGCTGAGTGGAAAGGAAATGACAAAACATTTTGTGGAGTCCCTACTATGCTTATAAAGTGACTATTCCAACTGTGAAATAATGCTGGATACCACAAACAGAGATTGTGGGTGTCAATGTACTACCAGAACGTGTCTAAGTGTTAATTTCTATACAACATTAACACCAACAGATTACCTTTAGTCATACTTGAGTCAGACCTACTGGGCACCTCCACAGACCAGAGCCACATTTGATCCTCAGCCTGGCTGTCCACACTGCCATGAGCAAGGGCAGCAGTTAACACTTGGCACCTGGTTATTAGTGTTTATTAGTGGAAATATTTTGTGCTGTGTGAGTCAGCCCTAGTGAGTTCATGGATATGTTCAGGCGTATTACACCACGGCGTGAGCTGGCTGGATCCAGACTGTATTGCTGCTTATCAAGTTGCAGTATTTGAGGGCGGGCACCTTGGCTGTGTGGGTGATCCTTAGGAAAAAGAGCTGGAGGTGCTCAGAGCCAGCCTGGCACATAACTCATTTAGCACATTACAAGTTTACACCGTAGAGGGAGAATCGTTATTTGAGAAAATTGACAGGACATCAACAGGTACTCGGGGTCTGACCTTCCTGTGCACCTCTGAAACCCCCAGGAGAGCCCCCAGCTGCAATTTAAGGCACTCAATTACTGTAGGCACTCCTGGGTGATTCTGTGAGAACCAAGTAAAGATATATTTCCCTTTCCTCCATGGACTAAAAATGAAACAAACACTTGATCAGCTGAATCAGAAGAGAACAATAAAATGAAACATTTTGTATGGGTCCACTTTAAGACTCCTTATATGTCCCAAGAAATAAATAATATCTTGTGCCTTGAGGATTTTATAATTTACCACTATATTTTGATAATCAAATTATCAAACATTTGACACATGGGACTTAAAATAAGAGAATTAGAACACAGAGAGGCAGGAGGAGGGAAAGAAAAACATTGGAGCCAGGTAGTACGTCAACAGAATGACACCCTAGAGGAAGAATCTGAGATATCCATCTATTTTTCATCATCAAACTAGTGATACATCATTTGGCAATTAACTGAGAGCTAAAAACATTAAGTATTGATTCCAATCAGCTCTGAGGTGTAATTAATTGTTTTCTTTCCTTAAGATCTCCAATGTAAAATAGCATGTTGTGAAAAAACACAACAGCTGGTAAGAGCAGAGAGGCTTTGGACACTAAAGGAGAAACCAGTGCATTTAGTCTGATTGGGAAATTGTTCCTGCTTGTTGTTTAATTATGTTCAAAAGAAATTTACGTTTTATTTGATTTTTGGCATTATTAAATCTGTTCTCTCAGGGGAGAGCCAAACAATTCTGAGTGCTTTCTGATGAGCCTATTGACACCGAGACAAAAACTGTATTTTTGTAATTGCACACCCAGCAGGTTTGCCCATGGTTTGGGGTGTTAGTTCAGGTCTCCAGGGAGCACTTTGCTACACAGCGTTGTCTATTGCTCTACTCTCCTTTACTGCTTCATTCTTCAGTTTAAGGCCCAGAAAAATATGGGTGGTGACTAAAATAATGTCTTTTCCTGAACGTGTGCCAGGGCAGGTGTGTAATTCAAACTACAAATAGGAACTTTGTGCATTGCAATTTGAGAAGTCTTGGGCCGAGCCACAGGTGCTGTAAATCCCCAGAACTTCTTTCACTTCTGCATCATAGAAGTATCCCACATCTATTTCCTGCTCCCCACAACTACACCAAATTACCAAGCAAGCCCTGACAAAAGTTGAATAATTATATAATTTGCTGTGATTTAGACAGCTGGATTTTGCACATAGAGGGATGTTTAATGAGAGACTGCTCTGGAGCAAAGAGGGGTGATTTGAATTTCAGCCTTCTTCAGCTATTCCACAAGGTAAAGCCCATCTCCACGGCAGCATTCACACAGACTTGTCCTTTGGAAACAGCTAGGGAGTAAAGCAGGTGAAGAAACCCAACAGAAATTTCCACATTAGTGGCTCAAGTGCTGTCTCCTGGTTGCAGTTTTCCCAAGACCATTGTTCTCATTATAAACAGTTGACTCAGAAAAGATTTCAAATAAAGCAATCCTGCCCCATCCCCTGCTGCTCTCTTCCCAATACACAGAGATGCTTAAAACAAACCAGATGTGCCACATAAGGCTGTTTTGTGATAAAATCCTCAGAAGGCTCTTGCTCTCCCAGCCTGTCCTCAAGTATTAGAAGTGGCCAGTTCATTTCCGTAAGTTATTATGCAAAATAGCCTGACAAGCCAGGGTGCTGGGGAGATGATTTCCCTTCTCTAATGTGACTTTCACACTCTCCTGATGATATACAACTTTAATAAAAAGCATAAAAAGAAAGTTCAGCTGAGTCGGGCATGTGGTGCACAACCCAATCCCATTCCCCCCTCAGGCACTAATTTAAAACACATCCCAGGATACTGATAGGAGTCCAGCATGCTGAGAGCCTGGTGAGAATGCACACAAGTTCAGTGTGGGAAGGTCATAAACTGGCAATGTCATTTCGCATAAGGATTCCCAGGTGATCTTCATTTCCAGCACAAAGGTAGGATACATCTGACACAGCTAATAAAAAGACACAAGGTAACACTAATTGGTTCTGTAGTAGAACTTTTAATCCCTTCAACTTTAAGATAAGAATTTCTCCTGCTGCATTTTGGAATTGAAGGATCCCAAGTGGCCTGAAAGGTCACCAACACAGCACAGAGTCAGACACTCTGAATTTCAAGGTGTTATCAGCTAGTACCAGACTCAAAACATCACTGCCAGCCCACCACAAGCTCTCCTGGGCTTGACCAATCTTCAGCAGAAGGTAAAACTACCTAAAGGGCTTTTCACAGCCCTTTCAAAATCCCTGGGAAGCACAAATAGTACATTGCAACTATGCCTTAACTGTCCCCATCAGCCCAAGTACTCCATGTGCAAGAGGAGACACGTACAAGGTAGGGAAGGAGGTGATAAAAAAGGAGAGAGAAAGGGGAGAAGGGACAAAAATAAATCCATTATCTGCTTGTAATTGCTCAAATTATCTGAACTTCCTTTTGCTGAATGCTACTATTCCCTGTAGTACTCCTCTTCATCATCCAACCTTAATATTGCTAAATCCTTCATGCATGTGTCTGCTCAGGTATAAAGATCTTCAGGACATATAAAGACCTTCAGGACAAAGCACAGGCCAGGCTCAGTGTGAGGTTTGTCATTCCCCCACCTCTACAACCAGCCATGCAGAAGGCTCCCATTTGTCAGAGTGATTCAAATCCCTCATCAAAATTCAGCCAAATGGTGTTTGCAAAGTGATGACCCTCCTCTGGGTCATTATTATGTAAGGAAATAAATTGGAAAGAGAGAATGAAAAGACCCAGGTGGATGGTCACACAATGGAAAGCGATCCAAGTGCTGCCGCATTCTGCATGTTCATTCTCAGCACTTTAAGGGACCATATTCTCCCTTTTCCAAAAAAACACAGCCCCCTTTAATAGAAGAAAAGCTTGTGAGCTTCCCCATAGAGAGAAAAGAAGGAAATTGTTTCCTAAGAGGGAGGTTGATTTTCACTCTAGCTCCAGTAACACTGGGAATTGATAATTTCTGTATCAGCAAATGCAGGGGTTACACAGAAGCAGTTATGGTGAGGAAAAGCTACTATCTCAAATTTAATTTTGGGTTTTTCCTAGTACTGCAGTTCTGGCACCATGAACAACACCACATTGCACGGGGCATTATATGAACATAGGTGGAATAAGGATCCTTATCCCCAGCCCAAGGAAACTGATATCAAGTGGACACACTTGATAGGGAAAAAGAAATGGTGAAATCAGTGTATGCTGCTATCAGGGCACAGCAATGAGGATGCTCCCTGCTTCTCAGGTAATAAAATGCATGTCTGTTTTAATACATAATCTCTTTAATGAATCACAGTGGGTGAAGTCACAGATGCTCCATCTGAAGGGTACAGGGGGTTAAGATCACAAAGCAATCTCACGCTGTTCCTAGTGACAGCATTTGTCTTTGCTTCACATCACATTGGATTGAGCAGTGAAATAGGCAAGTAAAATAATTTCCAAGAAACAATTACTTCTCTGTTGGATTTTGTTTGTGGTTCTTTTTTCTCAATCTAAAAACCTTATTTCTTTTGGAATTAAGAGACTGGAAAGGAAAAAAAAGAAAAACAACAAAAAACAAACAACAAGTTCAGCTACAGTTGACTTATATCTCAAAAAAATAGAATTTGTTTTCCCTAGTCCCTTTTGAAAGGGCACCTTGACATTTATAAGAGCAAGTCTTTAGATATGTGAACCATTACTTTCTTTCTCCAAATCTGAGGTCTCCCAGTTGTGAGAAATAGCAGTAGATGCTGTGAAAAATGCAGACCACAAAACGGTCAGGCTCTATGCCAGGGGTTGTAGCACAGGCTGGAAAGAAAAAGACAGAGAAAAATCAGACCAAGGCAGAGAGAAGAAGAGGAGAGTTGGGGCCTCAGGCACCATGGGCTCTTATGGCTGCTCACCAGCAGCTGCCCAGCTCAAAATGCCATGGTTCCCAGTTTGTCAGAGCTAACATTACCTTTGGTATTCAAAAGAGCCAGGCAGCTAAATAAGGATGAAAAATTCACAGGGAGAGAGAAAAGAGTAATGAGCCCAGTGATGTTAATTGTTCTATATATTTTGGTCTTGTGGCACAGAGGCTACAAGGTTGACTCAGCTGGGCAAGGGGCCTGTGTTTCATACACCATGGGGTTTTTTCTTCCCCATATAGATGGAGACATAAGAAAGTGGGCTGACAATAAAGCTCTCATATCACTCTTTTTCGCCCCTCTCCTTACCCTGCCTCCCCCCCCGAGGCTATCTGGGGACATTCATATCCCAAAATACACAGGCACAATTAAATGAAAAAATAACAAATCTTGAGGATCCAATATCATTCATCCAAGAGACAGCCCTTGCTCTTTCTGATGACAATGGTGCTAATCTTATCCCCTGGCTGCTGCCCAGAAGTGACATAATGCTTAAAAATGTGTGTTTGTTTTAGAGGCTGTTTACCACGGGAGAGGAGAGGGGAGAGATGTGAAGGCAGGAAAAGAGCTGGATTTGTGGGCACCCCAGACCGGATCCTGGTCTATCACAGTCCATTTGCACAGCCCTGTGTCACTTTTAAATCCATCAATACAGAGGTGAGCCAAAGAATCCTTGTGCAAAGAACTTTAAGCTCTTTTGGATCCCTTTGGGAGCTGAATATGCATGAGCAAGGGAGTAACACAAACGCTGAGGAAAGTACCAGCTGATCACAATTCCCTCTTCAACACCCAGACTGAGGTGACCCCGGTTAGCAGCAAACAGAGATCACCTCTTTTAGTAATCTTTTATTTCAAGAGTGATTTTATTTCTTCAGCATGAACTCTGGAGTGATTTAAAAGCAATGGGACCTGTTCTTTCAGCATCACTCTGATAAAAATAAGTGGTTAACTGAAGAGGCATCGATCTGTGTGAGCTTCGGTCTAAATTAAGAACACTCCCATCAGAAACCCCAACTGCAGACATGCTGTACTCATGCAAAGCAAAGCCAGATTCCTAATAGGAAAATTACTTCAGCATCTTACCAGGTTAAGCCATGCCACTATAAAGTGTTCCTGCCAAATATAGACCCCTCATCCAGATCTGTTGGAGTCAGTGTTGTCAATCTAGTTGTTAAAATCACAGCCAGCTCCCAAAATGCTTGTCAAAGGCTCATTTCAGAGCACCCAGGTCCCTCCTGGCCCCAGCAAGGGCTTTCCAAGATGCTCATCTTATCGAGAATGAGAAAAAACAGTCCCTTTAGAAAGAGATCTGAACTTTACATATATTTATACACACACACAAACATATATATATGCACACATATATATTAGTGCTACCACCAGACACAGCACAATGGGTAGTCTACAGTTTCAGGGGCCATTGAACAAGAAATGAGGTTTGCATTATTTATCCTGAAACAGATATGTAGGAACTGAGAAACCAAGTGAAACAACTTAAAACATGGTTCTAAATACACATTTCATGCAGGTCTCACTAATCCACTGTTTCATAAGTAGTACCACGTGAGAACAGAGAAGGCTATTTTGAAATGTTTGAAATTTCACAATATAGTAAATTAATCACCATTGCATAGTGATTTAAGTTCCCAATACATTTGCAAACAATAAATATTCAAAAAGCATAAAATGATGGACTGATTAGACCTAAGGTAAATATATTTCATTTTGTGCTTTACTATCTTGGTATGAGGGAAAAGAAACTCCACACAGAGCTGCATCAAAGCACTTTGGCGCCCAAGGCAAACACATCACCTCCCCAGTTCTTGCATTTTTCTTTGCTCATCAGAGGAGCAGCCACCAAGGTGTGATGTGTTGTCCCCTTTCTCCTCCACAGGGATGATGGACATGGTGGTGTTCTGACAAAGCATATCTGAGTTGCAAACCTTGCCTGTCGAAAGCCTGAAACTAAATCTGATGTGGGTGATGAAGAGCTGGGAGACCCTTCAGTGCAGTTTCAGCTGACAATGCACAACTTGAGCTGTACTCACTGCAAACAGATTATGAGGAACAGCCTCTGCCATAGGAATCTTGTGGTTAACCAGCCCAAAAAGGCTGATGAGATGCAAAGGTAGGCAGAGCAGGACATAACAGCACCAAAAACAGAACCTATTCCCTGACTCTAGGATTCACCAGTCCCCCGCTCAATATCTCCATCAGTACATGACACTCCAGGACACAAATGAACACAAAAAAACCACTAATCCTCCTAAATACCTGACTTCTAAACACAGAGGAACAATGCACTGAGGGTTTATTCTTTTAGGAGGGGTATTTTTCTTTAGAAGTAGTGTTTTCCACTATGAATTTCATTGAAAGAGCAGAATGAAAGGTTGGTAGTGAGTAAGCCAAATTCTTCAGTTACAATCCTAGCAAGATTGATAGCCAGCCTCATTGTCCTGGGCTCCATAAAGAGAAACGGGCTGGATAAATCCTGACTTATTGCCTGATCCTCCCACTGCCTTTCAGAACAGTTTTGCCTGGCTTTGTCCAAATAGACTGATATGACGTGTAAGAATTACTTATTTTTTCTTTGAATGCTTTGTGTAAGACTCTTCCAATCTGGCTTAAAAGTAGGACAGAGGCAAAAAAGAATGATCTATCCTTCAAAGAATAGAAGTCAATCTCTGCATCCAGCCACTTTGGGGTACTCAGGCTCTCGAAGATTACAGAGGGCCAGTGTAACACACAAAATCTCCCTAGAACACTAATCACTGCCTAGCAATTTGACAAGATAAAAATTTGATAACAGATTGGGTAGCTGTGATTGCCCAGGGAAAAACATCTCTTCCATAATAATCTTATTATAGGTGAGCAGTGCTATTTTTGTGCCTATTCTTTGTGCAGAGCAATTTATTTTTATGGCTAGCAGAGGGAAATAAATTCCTCAGAAATGGCTCCTTGGTGAATCAGGGTCTGTGTAGCTCATTTTACATTTATAGATAAGCAAAAGGTCAATTGAATGTTATGTCTTTTATTGCATGGTTTGCTAAGTCTTCATGTAACAGGAAGAGATAATACAACCTCTCTAATGTTCTCCTGCAGGAGCCTTGGTTGAGAGGAGCCTTCTGTTTTGTCAGGTTGGAGCAAGACATGGAAGATTGGTCACTTGTCACAGGCTATTTGTCTTGCTTGTGAGGTTTAATAGAGTGCACAAGATTAGATAGAGTGGGTATTGCTGATGTGAAGGTAAGGAATGCGCTGGGACCCTCCAGTATTTCATTGTTCTCATCACAGACAGATACACCTAGTAATATTAAACAGTGTTTTCTGTGGAGTTCACATCCCTGACCAGAAGAAGCTAGAAACATATCCACTCTCACATACATTTGATTTAAAGCCTGGGTCCTTACTGCACTACCTAGTTCCAGTTTTACCAGCTGAGAGTCACCCTGCCGAATTACATCTCACTCTTATCCCACTTTGCCTTTTCTTGTGCTGTACTTCGCATAGCAGGGGCTGTGATCTCAACTGACCTTTAAAAGAACAGATTAATGTGAAAATGGTTAATGCAGCAGGCATGGATACAAAACCTCACAGCATGTTACTGCACTTGCTGGGGTAAAAAAAAAACCCTCGACAACCAATTTCTGATAAGAGAGGGTCCTGTGAGCACCTAGCAGCACGTTCCTGACATTTTGAGTGTGTTCACAGGCATAACACTGCTTAGGGGGCAGCAAGTACCAGAGCCTGGTATTTCCAGGCTATACTGTGTTTTCTTTGAGCATATGAAACAAAAATACATGCTGAACAGATCCAAAAATTTTCTCATTACACGTGCACAGCTCTCATTCCACTTTCATCCTATCTTCTTTTTAGAAATCCTTGCTATGAGCCCTCTCTTCTGCCCTTGGGTTCTCTCCTCTGTAGAGTTGCCTCATCCCCTTCACTCACCAGCCCCATGGTCTACAGAGGAGGGCAGGGCCTATTAGTGCTTCCCAAATCCTCTGATCCAATATGTGTCCAAGCCCAGTTGGAGAAACAGCACAGACAAAAAGTTCCCTTATATTTCTGGGGCTTTAATAAACCTATCAGTGCATATTTTCTGTATGATCTTGCTGCAGTGATGAAAAAGCAAGTCCCAACTATCTCTTTCAGAAGTTCTGCCAGTTTGATATACATAATTATTCTCTTGCTAATTAAATTGTTTGAGGAAGACAAGCCTTGTGCTTCCACCTTTGCTCTGATGAATTTGACCTGCATGCTCCTGCATCTACAGAGACACAGGCAGAGCACATGAACTATGACTGAGCCCCCATTTCTGAACAAATCACACTCCAGCCTCACTTTTGATGTAGTTGAATATCTTTAGAAGGTATTTAAAGCTAATCAGTGAGAGCGTTACTCAGAGAGGTTTTTAGCAGCAATTCTGCCTGTTCTATTGCTTTTGTGTGCATTGTCCATGGGGCTCAGCATCTGCACCCTCCACTCTTCCTGCTCTCCTTTCTCATTTATTGTTTGATATCTGAATTATGTGCCATCTACAGCGTCAAAATGAGCTCTTAGAAATAACCTTTCCTCATCCACTGAAGCAGTTACAATTCACTGACATAACTCATGTAATCACCACCTCAACGAGCAGGGCTTAATCTAAATGCATGTACTGAGCACCTGCCACACGTACTCTTCATTTATCTTACATGGCTTTACATTAAAATCTAGCGTGGACCTTTGATACATTATAGATGACTATATCAGGCTGTACACGGCGTAAATTAGGATCAGCCACTCAAAGGACATTACAATTATCTCCTTGCCGATACATTGCTTTAATTAAGCTACTGCCACCTTGAGGGATTAACAATCAGATCCCAGGCCATATATGGCAAGAACATGAAATGCAAAGCCCTGATTATTTTGGCACCCTTGGAGCACTTGAGCTGCAAAAATTAAAATGCTTTGGAAGGAAGAGCCCGTTGTAGCTGAGGGATTGTGTAACCTGCCAATGCAACTGACTGCGCACACACTGCACTCCAGAAACGTCCCCAAAACAAGCCTGAAAGTTTTAGCAGGGGAAGAGCAGACAGAGTTCACTGTTGACTTGGCTAAGTTGACTGTTTTTCACACGGGAGGTAACTGGAAGTTCAGCCTCTTTTTTTTTTTCCTCATTTTTTTCCCTCTTTTGTCTCTGTTTAAAGATAGTCTATGATGGAGTTTAGCTTGTCTAATCTCTTAAAGATTTTTCTATACATCTTGTATTCCCTTGTTGTCTTACCAAGTAGACCTCATTTCCTTAGGGAACAAAATGGTTGAGGTCTAATGGTCTGGTTTTTCCACTTCCAGCCAGTTTTTCCAAGAAACAGCAGCCTGGCTGCAGTCTCTGTATCTGCAGTAGGGCTGCAGATTGCACTGCAATTTTCCAATTCTGCCCTTAGGATAATGACTGTGACTCATGGCAACATACTTCCACAGTGCACATGTGGAACTGAACACTTCAACTAAAAACCAAGCCCACAGAAGCCTCCAAAGTGTTTTAAAAAGGCTCAGTGTCTATGGCAAGTCCATTCACTACACTCCTTGTCACTGAAGCTGTTGTACCACCAAGGGACAGGACAGACCAGGAGCCCAAGGTGGCTTTTAGGCTGCGTGGTGACACCAACACAGTTTTACACACCCCCTTGATGGCAGAGGTGAGTATCTTGGTTCTGTTTCCAGCTCCAGCCCCTGTTCCCTCCAGGCTCTCTGCAGATGAGCATCTGAGGCTGCCCACAGCCACGACAGGTTGGAGAAACTTTTCTGTTCTGAAAATGGATTTGAAAACAGGTCCCAAAATGCAACTGCTAAGTGTAACATCCATAACTCAGAGAAGGCACCTCATAGTCCTGTCCAACAGATCTTCCCTGAAGATCCCACCCCAAAACACAGAAGACACTTTAATTTCCATGACAAAGGTTCTTTATGTGCCTGCATATTCAGAAACATTGTTCAAAGCAGTTCAGATTAATGATCCCAAGACAACTGATATATGTCTCTGGATATATAGAATATACCTTAGATGGGCAAGGGGTAAACAATATTTTTGCTGATGAAAGGCAATCTATAGTTAACCAGAAGAAGGAAAAAAGAAAGAAAAAAAACACCACAAAACCAACAAAACACCCAGGATATTTCTTAGGTGTGATCTCCAGCAGAGCTATGTAAATATTACTGTACTGATGATCAGCTGGTCTCTGTGGCACTGCTGAAAATTGAATATAATCACTGTGATGTTAATGACTTTCTGTTAATTTCCAGTAGCACCACAAGATTTAAAACCTCCTTTCTCACATCAGTGACTACATGTACCTCTCATCACTAGGAAAAGTAAGGATGGACTCCTCCCAAAATAAATGGAGCAGAAAAAACACGGGCTTCAAAAGGGTCAACTCTGCATTTTCCAATATACACATGAATTCATAAAGGCAACAAACCAGATTATTTTTTTAATTTTCATTTATAATAAAAGCAGTAAGAATCTTTCTTGCCTCATGCAATATTTGAATTCCATAAAAGAGAGAATATTAAAAAGGAGGGGGAACTGAAGACAAAGACATGTTATTTTGACAAAAGCAGCTATTACACAGATTGCCAAAATTGAAGTCAGCAAATATTATACATAAACAAGCTGAATACACTTCCACCTTCTCTATGTAGACATCTGGACACACATCACAGAGACATTAGCATCACCAGATGTGCAGAAATCTCTAAATTTAGTTCAGGATCAGGTTTTTTTTTTATTTTGCTTTCTTTTCCCCCAAAAGCTCATTTGCTTTGCTTAGGAAGTAGAAAAGAAGGTTCTGAAAGGTTTGTGAACTGAGTGGTTGTCAGATGCCCAGCATAAATCAAACCTGACAGGGCAACAGGGAACGCTGATTTAACTCCCCGCAGCACCAGCTTCTACTCAGATCAATATAAATTTCCAAACGTTTAGAATAAATGTAAGTAAAATCGTTCCAGTACCATAAACATTCCTTTCATTGTTTTTTCCCCCTCTTCCTTTCCCCCCAGATGTCATTTGGACGGGGCTCTGCAAGCCCTCCTCCATTTGACACTCTGCTTCCCCGAGCCGCTGTCAGTGTTTGATTAATGGTTCAGATCCTGCACACCACATTTGCCAAAGACATGAAATACTCTTTCCAGCTCTGGCTTTGCAAGGCACATTCTCCCCCCAGTAAGCTGCTGCAGTCCCACAGTATATTTTCATGCTTTGCTTTCCACAGGACCTGTGAAATTTCTCCCCAGCAGTCAAGCCACAAGCTAAAGTTTTTCATGGCAGGTGGCCCAAAGTTTTTATTGTTTAAGCTGCACCATGATGTGGATGGAACCACGTTGGTCACATCTTGTACATCAGTGTTATACACATAAAGAAAGATAATGTTCCCATGGTGTTGGAGTTCATCTTGAAATTGTAAATGGAAAATGAATGTGTGTGTGTGTCTAGAATTGCCTTTATATACAGAAAAAAGATACAGAGTTATTGTGGAAGAATATCTGGTCTGATATGTATTTTTCATTGCTGCTCTGACTCCAGGGATTTTCATCCAAGACTTTTCCTTCAGGCAGCAATCTAGTAAGGGAGATTAATCAGAGTCCTTGCAAACAATAGTTCAGATAGCAGGTGGAGAAGAGCTGTGCACATCTGTTGAACTGAATCCAACCAATAACCCAGTCCAGGTTTCTATGAGATACCTTCCCAGTCAGGTCAGAAGCATGAAGTTTGGGAACTTTTTTTTTTTAAGGGTGTTGCAATGATTTTTACTTCTGGACTCATGTACTTATCTAAAGCATCTTCTGTTCCATCAAGTCGGACAACCTAGTGAAGAAACGCAGCTGGAATAAGCTTTGGAGCTTGAATAGGTGCTGCCTGGCTTGACATAAGAGGGACTGAACTCCATAATAAAGTGCCAAACATTGATCACATGAAAATAATTTTAGCTAGGACCTTTAAAGGATTTCTATAATTGTGTAGGCACAAAGAAGGCAAATAATTCAGTGGAAACTACTTTACAGCTGCAGAGAGGAAGATTGTGGCACAGAAAAAGGAGAAGCCGTAGGTTTTTCCTTTTCTTCCTCATTGTCCCTCGTAACTCTGAGGAAAACAAAAATCTGAAGGTCTGATTTGTGCCATAGAGCCAGATCCAGCATGAGCATTTAAAGACTCACAAACATTTAACACAAAATCAGGCACAACCCCATCCTCACATTACTCAAACAGCTGGATTAAATTCTGTTCCATGCTTGACAGAAAACAGCTTGAGTCCCTTCTGTCCTTTAATTTTCACTAGTTGTGAAATTTTCTAGTAGCGATGTAGTGTAAGTGTGAGCAGAACCTAACGTTCCCAAACCAGAAAAATCAAGGAGATGCCACTGCAAATGTATGTGTGCTTCTTTTATTTACTTCTTTGTGAGCTTCTGGGCCTCTATGGTGCATGAGCAGGTTTTACTGACTGCTATAGAAGTACGTGAGAGCAGAACTGCAGCTCTGAAAGCTATTCCATTGAAAAGTAGAATACCTTTTCCCTATTAAAAAAAAAAAAAAAAACAAAAAACAAAAACAAAGAAACCAAACCCACACCTATAGAACTTTAAATTTACCAAGGAGTAGCTATAACCTATTTTAAAAGAGCACATTTACGCACAAATCTTTATTTTCGGTGTGGAGCTCATTGCCACACATTTTACAGACTAAAGCAGTGAAAGTTGCAACTCTTGTCACTTTGCTATGAAATAAATCAAACACTATTTATTTTCTGAATGGCCTTCGTTTTCATCAACCCTTTGGTAGCCTGAGCCAGTTCAGCCATCTCAGAAAACAATGACAGGAATGCTGCAAAGTTCCAGCCTTTCCTGCAGTCTTTTCCACCCTCCAGTTCCAGAAACTCACCTAGACTAAATGTTTACAGGATAGAAGACTTGTCAGACACTTATCCTTTGCCATCTGGCAGTAATTTGAACCCCCCAAAATAATCTCTTTTTAGGAGTTCAAACACCAAGTTCAAAGGAAAACCTAAGAATAAACAACATATTTCACCTGGTATTGAAACCCCAAGAGAATTTCAGCATTACCTGATTTCATCTTGAAACCATAAATCTACCCAGGTTTACACCAAGGCTCAGGACTTCGTTGGGACAAACTGAGGCTTTTCACAGATTTTTCACACCAACTTCACATGATCCTCATCAACAGCACTGATGGATTTTTCAGATGGAGAAAACATACCTGAAAATCCTAACTTTTGAGGACACATAGCTTAAATCTCAGCCTACATTTGAACAGTTTCTATTCATCTTTTTGCCTATAACAGGCTAAGACAAATCAGTACATGTTCAAGAGCACAGCACAGTATAAGTATGAATGACGACATCTTAGAGGGCAGATACAACCTCTGTGCAACTCACAGTAGGAATGCAAGTATTAAATTAGCTAAGAAATTCTAAAGAATTACAGTTCATTATTTGAATAGGAAATATTTCAAAGATTCAAATTTTTACAAGAAAGCCCAAACCCTAAAATCCTGGCCTTCCTGCACATGCCAGTTTATTGCTCATTAGTACCTGCACTCCTGAGGTTCTAATTAGAGATACTGTAGATCTTTAAGAGGGATTGAGTCTCACTGTGCTAGATGTTTGAGGCATGAAAGCCCGCTAAGACACCTATTCTTGAAGATCTAAACCCCAAACTTTATAGTCTCTTTTTTTAAAGCGAATTGCTGCCTTGTAATCTACACATCACTCTCAGCTATTAGAGTTTATGAATACTCTCATTTGTAGTCACAAAAAGGCAGTGTGGGGACAAAGACTCTTAAAGTAAAGGTTTATTAATATTCACATCACTTGACATTTGTGCAGAAGCATTGTCCTAAGCTAACAGAACATGATCAAGTTTAACCTTGTGATTTTATGTTTTTAGCAAGTGAACAAATTTAATATTTTTAAAGCCTTATCAACTGCTTTTCAGTCCCTGCCTTTAGAGCAAAATCTCCATCCAATGCTGCTGCAAATGTCCTCCAGGTGACCTTGAAATAATTTAGAATATGCTGATAATCCATTTTGAGAAGCACAACAACTTGTTTTGTGCTCAAGGAAAACAGACATCAAAACCAAAGAGGATTATCTGGAGTTGCCTGGGGAGGGTGATGCCTCAGTCACCTCCTACTAACCAATTTCATTGAAAACATGACAGAGTGCAGAATAATACCACTGTAAAAAGTGCCCTGTCCTACATACTTTGAAGGGGAATGAGCAGTCAGCTGTGTCCTGTGTATCAAACAAAGAATCTGAAGGTGTTCTTTTCAGGAAACAGAAGCCTCGGGGGATTAGAAAGAGAAATGACGTATTTCCCATATGGGTTCCCAACCTGCTTTTTGAGCAGATCCATATCAATAAAACCTGTTTTCCAAGTTCTGGCTACTTAAAATTAGTTCTATAAGACTAGTTTCTAAAGCCCCAATAATTAGGTATACAGTTTTGATTGACATCTACTCATTGATATGCTTAGCAAAAGAAGCAAGAGTTGACCTCTTTGGAACAGTGGTAGAATTGTTGTTTCTGTGGCCTCCTCCTGCTTAGGCGTCAGTTTATCTTGGAAAGAGGAAAAACAAGTTAAAGAAGTTTTTTTTACAAGCAGTTATCAGCCCACACTTTCTGCTGCAGCAGAACCACCAGGAAAATAAACCAGAGGCAGTGCTGGTCCTGATGACAAGGAAAAGAAATTTGACCGATGCTGTCTATGCAATGAGCTTGGTCTCATTAACATAATTCCCCAATGCTCCTTCATAAGACAGAGGAAACAACATCACAGCTTGAACATTATATAACAAGATCATAACAAAAAATGCTCTCTACTTTCTAGCAAAGGTCGGGAGCATTAGGACAAACAAAAACAGACATTTTAGGACCATGCTTATCTTTTGAATTTGTTTTACGTTACAGTGGTATATTCTATTTGTTGTTCTTTGGATGCAGAATATCATAATGCCACACCTTTTCCCTCATATTTAAGTACTGAACACTTGGGACATGGGGGGGTGTGGGGGTTTCTCTCATCCTTCATAGATTCTTCGGTCAGAAGGAAGTGTGTTCATACAGTCACAAAATGGTTTGGGTTGGAAGGGACCTTAAGGCTCATTTTGTTACAACCCCACTGCCATGGACAGGGAACCTTCCATTAGATCAGGTTGCTCAAAGCCCCAGACAACCTGGCCTTGAACACCTCCATGGATAATGAGTCCACAGCATTTCTGGACAACCTGTTCCAGGGCCTCACCATCCTCACAGTGAAGAATTTCTTCCTAATATTTAATCTAAATTACCCTACTTCATCGTAAGGCCATTCCCCCTTGCCCCATTTCTATGCCCCCTTGTGAAAAGTCCCTCTCCACACCTGTTCTCTTGTTGCTGTCTTGCAGAACAGATATCAACAAATTGTACCTATCCATTTCTCTATCAACGTCATGGCTGCTGTTCAAGACAGGATTTTACATGGAGGAGGAAAAATCCACAGCAGACCTGGGTGAGTTGTGACTTACATTCAGTGTTAAAAATAGCAGAGCTCGACTTCAGCCAGCTTTACCTTCCTACCACTGGATCTGTTACATGCTTTACTTACCAGCTCTAGATTAATGGAGCTGTCTACTATCTATTAGTGGATCAAATCACCTCTTAACCTCCTCTTCAATAAACTGAATAGATTGAAGGAAAGGAGACGTTTAGCTTTCTCAAAAGGGTGTGAAAGAACACCAGTCCTTCCTCATCCCCAGAACCGGGGTGATGAAGGAGATGTGATCAGTGGCAGGCGTTGTACCAGTCCCCAAGGACAGTCTATTCATTCCAGGTTGGTGTGGAAGTTGAGAAAAATATGGATTTAACTGGAAAATTTACAGTCAGCTATTGAAAATTCCTTCCTTTAGTTGGCTCTTGGTGTAATATTGCCTTTGATATTTCCTACTGTGCGAAAGGCTTTTCCAAATGCAGAAACAATGGGGTTTTTTTCTTTTTTTTACACAATCCACATTCATTTAAAAAAAATCAAAAATAATGCACAAACATCACAAAAGTATACAAAAAAATTCCATCTTTTCAGTCTGTTCCAGTAACCTATAGAACCATACCAAGCAAGAAGTTATTATGCCAAGCAGATTTTAATAGAAATGCACAGTTTATCACCCAAAGAGCCTGGAGCAACGGCTTCTCTTAGACTTGAAGGGCACTAAACTCCGCTGTCTTGCTAAAATTGCAAACAGTTGGCTGGACTATAAGCCACCTGCAGCTCAGCTGTGCATAAGTCTAGGGGCTGTTACTATATTTTTATACAAATATATTCACAAAACCTCAGAATATCTAATATTAAATCACCTTTCAAGGCAAAGAAAACAAAAAACTATGATATTATTATCATACATTATATTAATACCATTTTGGAGAGCCTATATGTTTCATGGTTGTTTTGAATATTGTTTTTGAAGCCAAGAGAATAGGCTGGTTTCCAAGTATTTTCCCGGTTATCTTCTATGATTGGCACAAGTAAGACCAATTGCCAGCTTCAGAACTAACCTCACAATTTACTTATAAGATTTCACCACCATTGTAAACACAGCTGAGAACAGATTATCAGAATTAATAATCAAGTTCCTGGGATATGAATATGCATACAGTTTTTATTGCGTTAATATTCAAGTCTTATCATTCCCCGAATCCCAGAATATTTCTGCCAGTAAACATGTTCATTCAAGTGCTTGCAGAGAGCCAGCATGCAAGGGGCATGAGAACTGGTGAAATATATTGGTTTAAAAAGAGGAACAAGGGAAAAAGAAAACCAGCTCGCTTGCCGAGCACTCCTCTCACCATTTTTCTTCCACTTGTCCCAAAGTATTTATCACATTCCTCAGCTTTATAACAGAATCTCAAAAGGTATTGCATCATCAAAAGTAGCAGCAGGGGGACAGAAAAGCAAGAGGTGGAAGAAGCCTCAGAACTGGATGATTTGTTTCAAGACAGGGTTGCTACTGAGGAATAATGAGTACACGCTGCTCAAAGATGAGACTCATCACAATTGTTACCTTTAATAACCCTGATTCCTCAGAAGAGCCCTCAGTGCTGGGGATGAGGCTGTGAGCTGGCAGCTTGAATTATTCATGAGGGCTGGTGGAAAACAATCATCTGCTCTGGCATTAATGGTCTGTAAAGAGTTGCTTTTGACAAAACTATTTAACACCAGCAATAAAATAAATAAATTAATAAGCGGGAGGGGGGGACAGGGAGCATAATAATGATAACAATAATGATGTACTGATGTACTGAAAAATACCGGTGCCTTAGACTGCAGATCACAGGCTCTTCCATCACATCCCTCTCATCGGGAAGGAAAGAAGAAGGGGAAGAAAAACAAAACAAAACCAAACAAACAATATAAAAGTTTTTGCTCCCAAATGGTGAAATGCTGAGGTATAAAATTGGGTTGGAGTTGGACAAACAGCAGATCTTTTAGAGGAAAACACAGAGGCCAAAGGAAGATACTATAGGTAAATACATCTCTGCTCCAAGCACAGAAGGAGGCATGGAAAACCTGGAATGGTTTCCAGAGTTTTTTTATGCACCAGCAAGAAAAAGATTCAGAAGGCAAATGACAAAAGATCTTCTGGCTGCCCCTCTACCACAGTCTTGGTAGATTTCCACGGCTGATTTCTACATATAAAAGTGACACTTCTCTCCTTCCTAAATAAAAATTTTTAAGCTTGCATAACACACGAGGGACTTGACAATTTAAAGTCCAGGTAAGAGTTTGAGACTTTAAGTGAAGGATTTTTTATTACACGCTTAACTACACTGGGTTATATCTGTCAGATCCTCTTCACAGCAACTTACAGAAGAGCATCTTTGGAAAAGGAAATATTTTGCCCTATTTTCTTCTATTCAGCACATTCCAACCCATTTGGGAAGTGTGGCTTTTTGAGAAGGAAAAAAAATAGTAGTACTTGGCAGTATTATTGTGGCCCTTGAGTTGTTTGACTCTTGTCAGGAAATCATGTCAGTATAAATTTTCATTTTAATCTGTGTAAAACAGATTACTTCTGCAATTGGGAGGTAAGATTCCAACAAGGCAAATAAAATAAATATTAAACATTTTCTTGGCTAAGAAAATCAGTCTACACACTGCTCCTGTCACATTTCATTTATTTCCAGCAAGATTTCCTTTGTAAAAAAGGGAGAAAATAGATCAGGAATATTTATGTTATTTTTATAATGATAAAACCACTGGCACAGGAACTGTTCAAATATTTATCAGTAAAACTTTTTTTCAGGAAGCAAAAGCAAGTGTGTCAGGTGTTACACTGTTCATCCCCTACCCCAGAGCAGAGCTGATTGTAGTAATCATCCATGGGGACACTGTCTGTCCTGCTCTTTGACACCTCCAGTGGCAAGGGCTCTAACATCTCCTCAGTTTATCATTTCTCACATTTTTCAGATTTCTGACCAATCTTCTTGCCTTTTTCGAAGTCACCTGATCCACAAGCAAAGATCTTACTGAGCTTCACAAGCGCCACAACAATTAGCCCCAATAATAAATGTCAGCATTTATATCAGGTCATTTGTACCACAGAAAGAATTATAAATAAGTGGCTCTCCAAGTCTTGCTCCAACAGCCCTGATCTAGCAAAGCTTTCCAATATGCAGCTAATTTAACATATTATTCTTCATCACCATCCAGGCAAAGCAACTGAACACGTGCTTAACTTCAAACACACACCTAAAACTTACTGCTTCTAGTGAGACTAAAGCATTTCTTGTGTTTTGATGAACCAAGCTGTTATGCACAGATTGAGCCACAAGCACATGAGCCAGCAGGATTATTCACATTCTAAAGTCATACACCTGTTAAGTGCTGTATTGGACTGAGGGCATAATTAGTGCTAAATGTAGCTATATTTATTTAATTACAAACAGGACTAATGACTAAAATTATTTTTAAAAGAGCAGGATATTTCCAGAGGCCAACTGTGAAACTAAATCTTATTCCAAGATCTAATTCTGCATCCTCTTAGAATCCAAAGAGAGACAAAACAACCGCTGTGTTTTTCTCAGTCCCACAGAAATCATACTTGAATCAAATTATCTTTTGTATTTATCAGCTAAATAATTCTGTCAACTGTCCAACAACTGCAGCAGCCCCAGGAGCTTTTGTAAACTAGCTGATGAATGATTGGTTAAATAAATCTGCTACAATTATTCTGGTAATGAAAAACAAAAACGACAGCATGTCTTCTCTAACACAAGCTAAATCCTATTAGCTGCTTTTTGGTAATGGGATATATTGTATTTCTTTAACAGTGAGGATTTATTTTTGCGGTTAATTGCAAAGCTCAAAATAGCTAAAGAATCTTTTTTTTTTTTCCCAAGATATGATCTTAAAAAGCTAAGATTCATATTGTCCAGGCTTATCATAATGTAACATCTGACTTAATGAAACTCAAGAATGACTCAAGCATCCCTGAATTTATAGACTCTTTGTACGTTAAGAAACAGACATGAGCTCAGACTCCAACCATAATGAATAGGAGCAAGAGCACGAACAAACAGCTATTTATATGAGGGCAGTGTCTCCACAAAAAGCTACAAAGTCCCTGGGTCAAACTCTCAGCTGATGTAAATGCCTCTTTGCATTTTATTAGAAATATGTTTTAATAAAAAGAACAGCAAGGTGTCAAAAGGGAGCCAAACAACTCATCTTTTCCATAATCCTTCCATAATCCATCTTTAACCTGTCTCAGCCCTGCATGTGCAATAGATAGAAAAAATAGGAAGGCTTCCATACTACTAAAATAAGTTTCTTATAAGGGCTAAATAACTGACCATGATCATGTGAAATAATTGGTGTGTTCCTCCCATTCCATTATCAAAATCTGTGCTGTCATCAAGTCAAAGAGGTTCATCTTAGGGAAAATTGTGGTTTATCCATCCTCTGGGATGGATGGCACAGTTTAGATATCTTTTAATTGTTAGAAAAAGAACACAAAAGAAATAAGCCACTCTGGCTTTAGTATGGATCTGGGTTTTCTCCAAGAATTATATACACAAATATCACTCCTCTGCAGGGGGAACAAATTTTGTTGATACATTTTTTTCTTTTTGTACCATGGCAAGTCCAAATCCACCACAGTCTTTGCAGATATTGGAATCCAGATGGAAAGATATCCAGAATTGGTTTTATGTTCTGATCCCTGTTTTGAGCCAATATTTGTAACTGTGTGTGTTCTGCAAGTGTTTCTACAAGCCAGGCTGGATTTAAACTAACAGCAGAAAACAAGATTCATGGGCTAGTCGGACTTCATTTTAAAACTGAAATTATTTTGTCAAGAGAAGAAAGTTCACCTGCAGTTTAGAAAAGTTATACAGAAAGAATAAAGAAAAAAGGCATAAGCAATGGTTGACTGAATTCCTGTTGAAGGGATAAGGTAATTCAGACTGCTATGTGTGTAAGAAATCACAGAACTCTTTCACAAGCAGAACAACCTTTGAAATTTGCTCAAACACACACTTGCCTGGCAGTTTTGGATAGGCAGCAATCCATTAAAAACATGGGTTCTTTAATCATGATCTGATCAGGGGCACTCATGGAGTGAGAAATCCCTGGATGAATGCCACAGAGGTGTACTTACTTCATGAGCAGGTGATGTTATTTGGTCTCTAAAGTGTTCAGGAAAATCATAGTCGGCAATCCCACAATCCTCAAGGAACAGATTTGTTTATTTGTTTTAAATCTGTGGGCAGTTATATTTACTTGCCACAAGCATTGCAATACCATGGACAGAGCACTTCTATTTTAAAAAATGGGGGGGAAAGTTTGATTGCAGTCCAAACTAACTGCTCAGTTCTTCCCACACTTGCTTGTGACTCTGGGAATATTAACGTCACTAGTAAGAGCTGAAGCAGTGTTATTTTGCCATCACCAGTAAAACTGTGGCCACATTTTCCTTTCTGGAAAGGAAAAGTTGTGCTCAACTTCACTAGGGTGAGAACTGAAGGGAAATTCTAAGCCACAGGCACAAAAATACTGAAGCATAGAGAAGAGCTGACAAAGTGTTCACAGCAGTGTCATAGATGAGATGGGCTGAAGAATTCAAGCCTCTGCAATTTAATGTTACAGAGCAGCAAAGATTCTGGCAGAAGTACAACCTCTAAAGGGAGCACATTACAAAACTACAGAGGTGTGTTTATGTTAAAACATGGAGACTTTTTTTCTTCTTCAAATGATTTTTTTAAAAGGCTTACATTTTCATACACATATATGCGTGTGTTTGTGTATTGCTGTCCTTCTGTGTTTGCATTTTTTTTCTGCTTCCAAGGATAATCAAGGTCAGTCTACAAGGTCTGGGGAGCTTAATCAAATGCAAATTAAAACATGAACACACAGAAGATCATAATATTCAATAAGGCAACTTTGGAAATAGTGTAAGTGAATTAGAGGGTTGAAGGCATAATTCATTTTCAATGGATAATGTAAAGCTACATGGGAAGGAAATGCTTGTGCATTTGCAAAGCCCAGAGTCGGCTCAGAATAAGAAACTGGATAGATGGATTTAGCAGGTAACACAATGTTTCCCTGAGGTGACTGAATTTCCCTGAGAAATGAACTAATTCTTGCACCTGTACAGCAGGGTTATGAAACCCTGGGGAATGAAATACCCTGTCTAGAAGTTAAAATTTGTTATTGCATATGCAAGATTTAATTCATGAATATCTGTGCAGAGAGAACTATTTTCCATATAACTGCAGCTGTATTCTGAGACAAGCATCCCAAGGAAGAGAGAACCAACTCCAGTGAGTCTGGGAGAAGAACACACCCTCTGATGGCCTCCTGCTGACCCAAAGTCCTTACAAGAATGGTAAAATCAAAACATATCATATCAAAACCAGTGAGTGATAAGTGGTATAAGGTGATGTCTATAAACTTGTCTGCTCCTGAATTTCCACACTATTTTATATACCAGAAATACCAAAAACGAGTAAGGAGATTATGCATAAAAAAAAAGTCTTGGAGCAATAGCTCATTGCCACCCCTAGAAAACAGGTAGAAAGTGAAATTTGTGAGCATTTGCTTCCATTTCAAGTGTTTTTAAAGTGAATTATCTGATTTCAATCAGTTTGCAATCTCAGTTCTCCACTTGTAGTTTTCCCTGTACCCAAGATAGGCACCCAATTCTTTGACAGCCCTTTTTTATCAGCAAAGTGGTACAACAGAACTGAATAGAAATAGATTTCTTTAAAATATGCATTTTGTGAGCATCAAAGACTCTCACTCTTTCCAAAAGACATGAGCTTGTACCAGCAGTGTATGAATATTTGAAGTCCTGGAAGCACAGCCCTGCTCAGGTAGCAGCTCATGTCCCTGACAGAGGACGCTGTTCACCCTGCCAGGCTGAGCTCAGCACAGAAGACAAGCTCCTAAATCAGACCTTGGCAGATCCAGCCCCCCCAAACAAGTGTGATGCAGTTCAGTCCCTGGTGGCAGCAATCCATAAGTAGACCACGGTCACTTTGTAAATCTGGCCCTTGTTAAAATGGGTGAATACATAATCTCATGCTAATTCTTGCAGTAATTCCCTTGCTCACAGCTTTCATTTTGCTGGATAATTAGTAGAAAATGTAATCCATTCCTAGAGACACATTGCTCTCAGTGTTTCCTCTTCTTTAATAAATATTTTGCAATTATACTTCCTTGGCAAACAGCCCAGCTCAGTGACCTTGTGTATTTTACCTGTAGGATGATAAGCAACAGGAATGGAGCACAAACAGCTATTAGTATTACAGTTTGCATTTAAATATTTGGAGGAAAACAGGAGCTTGTTAGAGCAGGGCTAGCTTTTGTGAGTACTCCACCACTGCCACCCCCAGCTATTTAACATGTCATCAACACCACTACCTTTTCTTCTCACCTTTGCCACTCAGCCATAATGAAACTGCCCAGAGTGCACTAAACAGTACAGGTTCCCCTGATTTCTAGTAATCTTATTTCAGAAGCATCCACTTTAACTTATTCTTTCTCCTGAATCCACTACCAGCACCAAACCACTCCCATTTCTTCTATGAACTCCAGTGGAGGAAAAAGTCTCTAGAGTACTGAGGAAAATAAAACTACGTAAGAGGCCCAGAGACAGGGATGCCCCTTGTCTACCTTCCCTACCTGAATTCCCAATTAATTTATTTTAGCATGGCATAAAAAGCTATCTCCTTGCAGCCTTGGGACTGTGAAAAAACATCCAAAACAAAGGGTTTTTTTAATGAGATGCAATAGTAAGATTTTAAAAAAGGGTATTCTCTGGCTAAGATTGTGACAAGAAAAGAGCACTTTCCACCTGTGAATCTATAAATACTTTGCAGGTAGTAATTCACTTTTGCATCACCCTTGAACAACAAGTTAATATTGTTTCACTCCTTTGGGACTGAAAAACTGAGCAGCTCAGTGATGCCTCAACATCACATGACATTTCAGTGTTGGAAGAGACAATAAGACTGAGGCTGAAGAGCTGTTGTAGTCTTTATAGCTCATAAATGCATGTTAGGGAGATGTGCATGTTGGGAGACTGGTTGGCCACAGTTTAACCCAATTTTATCCTGATGCAGTTGATTGTTTTGGTGGAACACAGATTGGAAGCAAACATGACCAACACCTAATGGTTCTATAAGATCTAATCTTCTTCCTCAAAAGCAGAGCAGAAAGAGACCTGCAGATATCAGATCACCTCTCAACTGTCTGTTTCCGCTGCTCACAGCATAATTAAATTATAAACACAAGGAGCAGTCATTGATCAGGTTAAAATATTTCACCAAGAGAGGTGCTTGTTTTGAGCCAGGGCATCCTGAGAGATTTGCAAGCCTCAATTGCAGCAATCAATCACAACTCTGCACCGCTAAGCCCTAAAAAACCTTTAATATATTGAAACTGTTAATGATAGAACCACTGGGAAACAAAAAGAGGGACGGGGGAAAAAAAGAAAAAAGAGCCAAATGCTGACTTATCCTTTCCCTTTTCCACTCAAAACCCACCTCGGTCCACAAAACTTTCCTTTTCCCCTTTACATTATAAATCAAAGTGACCTTCAAACGTCCAGTTTCTCCCTGGGTCAAGAAAGGATTTTAAGTAATGCCATGGTAACATCTCCTCTGTTAAATCAAGGTTCAGGCACCAAACACATACAGGCGAAGCAGTCAGGGGAGAGCTTACAAGGTTAACAGCTGACAACTGAGTGGAATGGCATGAAGGTTAATTGCTATTTGCAAAGCACTTTTCAGGTCTCTTCAGATAAAAGGTTTTCTGTCTCCATTAGGAAACTTTGAAGCAAACTGCAACCAGTGAGTAATCAGTGCCCAGTTCCTCAAAACGCTCAAGACAATCAGCTCCTAAATGTTGTCAGGTGAGAAATATTTTGAGAAATAACAAGATGAGAAAATACACTTTTTTTTTCTTTTTTTTTTTTTTTAATGTGAACATGACATAATTCAGCCCAGAGATCTTGGGAGGAAATGCAGCACCACCTGCTCTGTACCCTACAGCCAGGGATTCACCACCCCCAAACACACAGAGCCCCGATGGCCATTCCCGTGTGGTTTGACCCACATGGACACCCCACAGGGGATGGATGCGACTTGCCTGGGGGGCAGGAACAAAGAACTCTGAGAAGTGAAACCATCCCTGTGTCTCAGCTCTGTTGACAGTTCAGAGGTGCCACAAAGGGATGGGACAGTGGAAGAAGAACAAACCAGGAATATGAAAGGTGACCAGAGATGAGAGGAAAAAGAGAAATTACACAGCTCTTTGAAGACAAAACACACCTTTCCAGGGTAGAGTGGATACACAGGTAGGACTGCAGTGGAACAGGGGCACATCAGTCAGTCTAGACCAGTGTCAGTAATAAAATGAAAACCCCTTTAGCTGTAAGGTGTTGTCATCTGTACTGTTTGTACATTCCAAGGAGAAGCATCCATAGATCAAGATAATCCCCTTTCTTGCTTGTGCTTTCAGTCTGTTCATTTTTTCAGTGTCAGCAAGTTCTAGATTGTTTGTAAGCCAAAAAGTGACAGCAGTTTGATCTTAGTTCACCCAATCTGCACTTGCAATGGGACATGGCTCCCAAACACTAACTTGTTTCATTAAGAAGCAGGAGCTGAGAGTCTGAGATGGTCCTGTGACCTCAATCCCAGAGGTTTGAGATTGTTTTTTAATGCCTCTCAGGCTTGTTAACAAGAATAAAAATAAATTTAAAAATAAATAAATAAAACATGTCCAACACAAGTCTTTTCTTTGAATTAGAGCTTAAGAGAAAAGTTCTATTTATTGGTGGATGAGGGAAGATAGATAAAATTAAATGCACACCCAGGGACAGGACTGTGAAAAGCCTGCATTCTCCCTAATATAATGAAAAGCTGAGAAGTGTTACTTGTTGGCAGATTATTTATTAACAGTAGGACAGAAGCTATTTTAGGCACATGTCTTTAGACCATTAACAAAGTAATTTACTCTCCAGAGTGCCCTTTCAGGAAACAGTAGGAACTAAGTAAACTCCATATATCATTCAGAAGCAGGAACAATTCTCATTGTTTTTTCCTAAATGTATTTCCTTTCTCAGAACTTTGTCACCATATTGTCAACAAGGAAGCAGCATAATAGGATCTGATAAGGTTGAATTGCATATTTTAGCAAGCTTCAGGAGTTGGGACAAGGCATTTAAATGAATCAGTTATGGAATTAGGACAATTTTTTTGCCACTTTATTAAAAGGGAAGAAAATCCAGAAAAAGGAGAGACTTCACCTGTGATCTAATTCATGAGGGGCTTCAGAGACATGACAGCAATGAAGGGTCAGGCATGGTTGTTTCCTATGATAGCCTGTTAAAAATGGCTCCTTCCTGCATATTTTTTTTTAATTCCTCCACAAGAAGCAACCAGCAAACATGACAATGTACACCAAGGCCTGACAGCAGACAGGATGCGTTGCTGTTCTCCATCACTGCATGTGTTCGGTTTTGTGCTGCTCCGACAGCTGCGTCCTCTCTGTCTACACATCTTGTGTCAGATTAAAGAAAAATCAATCTGAGAAAGAACAAAAGTGCCCCCTCACACACAAATTGCACACTGATGTGTGGGGTGTGCTGTGCAGAGCCAAGAGGAGGCGTGTTGTGTGAGCCGTGGGTTTGGAACTGGAAATTAAATGGCCTCCACCTCCAGCAAGGAAAGCTGGAAGAGTGAATGTAAAGCCTAGAGAAATGCTAAAACAGAGCCTTTTCCAACAGGCTCCAATAACATTAAATGGGATGAATAATGAGAACAAGAAGTGTGTTCTGGTCTTCTGTTCAGAGAGGTCTCATTTGATTTCTCAGAATAGGGCCTCAGTAGGGTTTTTGGTGGGTTTTCTGTCCTCCAGGGATAAATTTCACACCAGAAGCTGAGACAAGTTCCTAGGTGCATCACAATATTAAATTGTTTCTTCCACCTAGTCATTTCAGCCTTTTCTCTACCCCAGCTCCATTTTCACACCATTCCCATCAAGGCTACAACCATATGAGCATTCTCCAATGTGATGATGTAAGACAGATGAAAACATACCATGCAGATTTATGGTCACTTTGAAGCAGAAGTCTGAGAAGCCCATCCAAGTGCTCTTTTGTATCTCCTACAACATAGCTGCAAATTGATTTTAATTTTGTTGGAAGATGAATAAAATATTACAGCTGGTGCTGAGGTTTGTAGCGTGGAAGTGGTCCTCACGCTTCACTGCAGGGCTCCAAAAGCCACCACGAGCCTTCCTGGAGCCTGCAGAGAAATCACTACAGATGTGGGACCCTCCTAAGCACCCAGGGGAGCACATCAGTGGATCGAGGAAGAACAGGATGATGTCAAACTAATGCATTTACCCAGGGATAGTATTCCATAGTCAGCAACTTGTCCTGAAATAGTGTGAACTGCTGCTAATTGGGCTTGTCCTCTCTTTGTTAGCCTCTCAATTGTGTTTCTATTTCCATTTATCAGATGTTGGTCTTTCCAGACCCTTGTATGTTTTTGGAAAACCTGCAAAGGCATTCAGCTCTTGCTCTCAGCCCATGGAAATAAGCTAAATTAAAAGGGAAGTGATCAGCTTTCCCAGCCGTAGCATCGTCTGTCCACACAAACTATCTCCTGTGGTTCTTTCAGCTCCAAAGCCAGGCCTGCCTTACACTAACAGACTTTTATTTACCCTGAAGAAGGAACTTTTTTGGATGCTCCAAGAAAACACAGGCAAAGGCTGCATGTAAAAGCCTGTAAGCAAACCCTCAAAACTCCACACACCTTGAAAATATTAATCTATTGCCAATACACTTTGTATAAACAACAGGTATTTGTGTGAACAATGACTGTCTGGGAGTCACACTCCATGACCAGTAAGCCCAGGTTAATTCACTTATGTAATTTTTTTTTTTAAGAAATTCAACTTCCTTTTATTTAAAGGGAAGAAAATAAATAAAAACACAGTCCAGATGGAAACAAAGTCTGTTCCTTCTTCATTAGCCAAGCCACAGACAAGTTATAATTCACATCTCCCTTGAGTCTCATCATTACCCCAATTTGGAAAACAAGCATAAGGGTTAGGGGGTAATGGTGGGGGAGAGGAGGGGTGCAGCTTGCCAGCAAATTACACGCTAAATTTCTTTGCTTTTAATTGTATCCGAAATAAATGAAAAACTTGTTGTGGTCCAAGTCATGGGATTCCTTAATCAAGGGGATAGAGCTGGGCTTGCAAAACTGAAGTCCCTGGGGAAATGGCTTCACTACTGAAGGAAATGAGTGACTCAGAGCCCCATCCTCAGGCTCAGAGCTTTTCTTACAGGGCAGGGACTGCCTGTACCCAGAACTGGACTTATTAGGGAGCCTCACTAAGACATTTCTGGTAAAGAAATTTCTAGGGCTGAAAGGTAGCATTACACTCTGCTCCTAGGAGTTGAGGTGCACTGTAAAGTCATTATCAGTAGAAAAAAAGAAAAAATATTATCAAAGGATGGGTGCCTTTAACAATTGCTCAAGCCTTCTGAACAATTAGAACTGTTAAAGGTAGAATTGTATCTTATTTGCCTGATGAGTCTCATTTTTAATGCAATTAGGCAGCCAAGGTTTGACAGACTAAACTATCAGAGAGCCAAAGAGCCAAAGGGAATTTGCATATATTATAAAATAATTGGAATGGCAGCATAAAGTAAGAACTAACCTGACCTAAGCCTTCACTCAAATAGAATTGTGTGAATAATTGATTTTCCACATTCCTGGCTGAACAGAAGGTATTTTTTAAAAAAAAAGTTCATCAGAAAGAACAGATTTGCTAACCTGTAACCAAAAAAAAAAAAAAAAATTAAACCGAGTGGACAGAAAACGCTTAAATGAAGTGTCCATTTGAAACATTACATTGAAGCGTTTCATTTATAACCTATAAGGTAAAATACTTGCAGCCAAAATAAACATTTTTAGGGGAAAAACTTTGGACTGAAAAGTTTCACACATCTTTAATTCAGGGAAGAAAAAAAGGAAAAAAGGACACCCAAACACTCATTTTTTTCCTCAGCAGAAAAAAAAAGAACATATGTTAAAACTATTGTATTTCAGTAGTTTTAATGACACTCTTGTCAAAGTTGCATTATCAAATGTAAGATTTCCAGTCAAATCCAAAGAGTTTGGAAACACATCCTACATAGCCAATAGCAGACACTGGAATCTCTGTCTCCCACACCAGGTGAGAATATCTCCCAGCTATTGGCCACTCCTCAGCATGGCACCCCCTCTTCCATTCCTGAACCTTGAAAGTTCCAAATATCTTCTGGGCTGATAACAAATGTGGCGATCTTCAAATGTTAATAGTATGAAAAAAAATAAACTAAAATCTATTTCCTCACTGTGTTTATGTATATTTATTTGCTTTCCAAACTGCAGCTTTCCTATTCATGTCTAGGACACAAGTCCCAAAACATCAGGAAATAACGGATTTTGGCAAACTTCCTACCCTAGACAGAGCCAAAAGGCTACCAGAAGAGGGGGTTTGGGAGGGGGGAAGAAGGGTGGTGGGTCAAAGAAAACAGAGCTGATGTCAACCAAATATACTGAAAGGAAGCACCTGATCTTCTTTACAACACTTAGTTGGACCTGAGATTTTACATTTCACCTACTTGTTATTCCAGGACACAAATAGAAGGTAAATCCAGTTTGCCAGATTGTTTCTACCTTAACTCTTGACTGACTTCTGAAGCTAAACTGAAGCATACATTATTCTGCTCATGCAGCTTAACTCTTCAGAGAGGTCAGAGGAGCTCATGCTATTAAATAATGCAGGCTAGACGATGCTGACTTAATAAAACTCACGTGTCATTTTGTGTTGGAATTGATTTTCTTACTTGAGGGCCGCTTTAGCTTGCAAATCAAAAGTGTCTTGTGTTGGTGCTTTCAAAGGGATGCTGCTACAGCCTGAGCTTCCTTCAGAAACAGAGATTGACGGGCCCAGACCTGTGCTGGGTCAGCGTCTAATGGCCTCCTCACAGGGGCCTGAATTATTCATAAGAGCTGGAGCGTCTCACCATAACATGTACCACAGAGTATTTGTCATAGCTGCAGTACCAAACTGCTGGTTTGCATTTTGCAGGCAGAGTTTTCTCTCTCCCTGCCTCTTTCCCATTCAGAGCCAAGAAACTAACTTATTTTGATGTCAGGCATGGTCCTTCTTAACATTAAGTCATCCCTAAGCAAGTAGAATGATTTCACTAATTTCATTTGGATTCTTCACACAGTTATATCTTCCCATTTTCTAGCACATTTCATCCCAGGTTTCTTAAACAATGGCTCACCTGTATCCATCTGAGCTATACTTACCAAGATCACCGAACCATTCAACAGTAAAGTTGAGAATACATTCACTGCTCTTATAAAAATAATTCTCTCCCTGCTTGCCCCTTTGATCCATCTGTGAATTTTCATTAGTTCTTTCTCAACATTTAAAGAAAGGCTTTTAATTCACACATAGGACCTAGTTGTGCAAGATGGGAGACACTTGCTTCATTGGCTGTAACACTTTTCAGCCTTTTTCCTCTGGGCTCCTGCTCTGCCCACTGCCAAAGGCAGAGCTCTACTTTCATACACAGATCCTACACCAGTTGTAGGCAGCTATGACTATCAAACCATGGCCTGTTGACTCAAGAAATAAGCAAGGCCCAAATATAGCAAGAACTCTGAAAGTGAAAGCAATTAAGCCACTTCTAGAATTAATTATCTTCCACCACTAAGTATTTTCTATAAAAGGTAGCGAGTTCCAACCCAGTATGGAACCCAGGAAAGTGCAGAGTGACCTAGACTTTCTGAGAAGTTTTCAGGAGGTGGGATGCAAGGTGCTTTGCAAAAAAAAAGCCTGCAGGTACAAGACAGGATGGGAAAAGGAAATCTGATCTCATAAAAAGAGGCCCAGTGTGGGAAGATGCAAAGTCCTTGGGAATCTTTGAACAGCTAATATGCAAACAGTGAAAGAGCCTTCCTCAGAGCAGAGATGAACTGACTGGAGCTCCTTGTTTCCCTTCCCAGCTTTCCTACAGACTTCAACAATGTGAGTTTGGAAGAATAATTTTTGATTTCTGCAAAATTTTACTTTCACACTACAACATGTCCATCCTAGCTACAGAGCCACACTGCAGTGGGCACGAGTCAGGTTGGTAGCAGCTGATACATAAATGCACCTTCATTTCCTCACAGGTCCTGCTCACTGCTGCAATAACTCCAAACCTCATTTAAAACAGTGAAGCAGAGAAAATGGTGATGACAAAACTGGAATTGATGTTTAATGCTATCAGTTATAACAGTGACATTATGTAATTGGAAAAAGCAAATTACAGAGGACAGAACAGATCATAAGTCCTTCCTCTGATGATCCACACTGAACTCCTGGCTGATGGATTAGTTATGTACATAATTGCAGCCACTTAAATTCTGCAGAGCTGAATCTTCTCAGCTTCAGTCCAAATCAGCCTCAGAAAATTTGACCTATTAAAAGTAATACAAAATTCAGAAGGAAAACGTGAGTAGAGATTGAGGTACAAATTAGAAAGAGGAAACTACTCATTCAGAGAGACCCAGCAAATTAACTTTCCTATGTGCTGCAGTATGATTTCCCTTAATTTGAAATTACAACTTTGATGTTGAAATGAAAACCCCAAATCTATTTAACCTATTTTATCTCCAGGTGAAAGCCTTTGCAAAGCCTCCACTGACCCACCAGGCAGGTAAGCAGAGACTCCAACACAAGCTCTGGGTTGAAGAACCTCATTAGCAATTCATATTTGAGTATTTCCAAGTTTCTGTTTATTGTCCCTAGAGTTCATTCTCGATGCACTAGGCTAACCTCATGAATTCATGAATAGACACAAAAGACTTATGGCCATCATTAGGATGTATTTCCCTCCAAATAGCTACTCTTTAAATGTCACTAATCTTTCTCTCACAGGTCTGCAGCACAGAGCACCTAATTTCCTCAGGAAGTTTGGGAATGCATAGTCCAATCAAAGACAGCGTGTTAAGTGTACATGTTTAAACTTTATGAAATCTAAACATTTTTAACATCATTTATATTCCGTTCTATTCTTGTGACCTTCTGGGCTGACAAGGAAAAAACCTTCCCTAACCAAGAGAGGTAGAAAATACTGATTTCATTTACGCACTCCCTTTGCCATTTGCCTTCAAAAAAAAACGAGAAGAGGGAAAGGAAAGAACAAAGATCAAACTAGAAAGCCTGCTTAATAATACAACTTTTACTAGGCTATGCTTCTACTTAAGATGTGAAGCTACTTCTTGCTCATTCTCTACTGAATTTGATTTAGTAATTTCACCTACTCTTTTCTGCTGAGGGGTTTATATTTGATGGGTTCAAGACATCAAAAAACTAAGTACCCTAAAATTAATTTAAAAGATAAAGTGAAATATGTATATTTTTGAAATTAGAAATGCTGAAATAAATTATTGAGCAGACATAGGTGATCTATAAGGAAAAGATGAAAGAACACAAAGTGTGAAGGGGATATCAGGCACAGAGGGAACATGAGCAGCGTGTGTAATGAAGCAAAGATGCCAAAGGAGGAAAAACACAAAGAAAAATGAAAATACAGAAAGATAGATAGTAGGGTCACAGAACACCCTGAGGGGAAGAGGAGCATGAAAAAACAAACAACCCATGTCAGTGTGAAAAGAATAAGCCAGAAAGAAGGAGGGGAAAAAAGGCTTCAGGAAGATCAGAAGAAAATCCGATAGGGTGACAGGAAAGGGTCTTCCACCAGGCAAGGATGACTCCATCATTAAATTGATGACTAAAAGAAACCAAAAACAAGAGTATTCAGAAGGGCTCTGAAATTTCCAGGAAGATACCATAATAGCTAATAGAGCTAAGCCTGGGAAATAACAGAGGAAGCCTCTCTTTAGCCCCATTTCCAAGGGCAGAGTCAGGGCAGGAGGGACAAGAGAGCAGCCCCTAGGACTGAAGGGATCTGGGTGATCACAGACTGTCTGTCCATCCTCACCCCCTCTGCTCTTGCCACCAAACCTGAAGGAGCTGTATGGGCTTCCTGTATGAGCATCCCCCCAAAGGAGAAGGGCTTTACTGTAAAATCTGTCAGATTTGTGGGTAGGTTTAGATGGTCGGGACGGATGGAGACGAGAGATCTCTGAAGTCAGGTCTTAAAGCATGAGGTTTATTGCGAAGGGCGTGGGTACAGGGGAGCTGCTTGGAGCTGCCAGCTGCAGCTCAAATGAGGCCAGAAAAGCAGGAAGCAAGAGAGAGAGAGTGTAAGAGCATAAGAGCAAGAGCATAAGAGAGCAAGCGAGCAAGAGAGAGAGAGTAAGGGCAAGAGAGCGAGGTTCTCGTTTACAATACAATAAATCTTCTTCTGTGTTAAATATTCTAATTATCATTAGCCAATCTAGTACAAGATACAAATCCTATAGCATTTACATACAGCCTATAAGAATTGTTACACTACCATACTGTGTTACATTTTAAACCCTAACAAATATTCTTCTGGCCCCTTCTGCCAAGTTAGTAGGGTCTGCTCTGACCCTTGTACCTGTCTGCAAGCAGAGGGTATTGTTCAATCAAAAGGGGATTACCTTCAGCCGGCCATACCATTGTTTTCCAGTTGTTCAGTAATTAAGGCTTGGTATCTCAAAGCATGCTTTCATTTCAATCTCGCTTATAGTTTCCATATTCTCAGCATCTTTTGCCAGGCAATCATATTTATAAGGCTTCCCTGTTTCATCTTCCCCAACACTTTACAGTACCAAGACCTCCTTTAAGGGAGGGAGCAAAACCCATAAGGGTGATGACATTTCAAGCTCTGCTCAAGACAGAGACCCCACAGGGCAGAGGGACAATGGGATGAGGCTGAGGACAACCTCAAAAGCTGGGATGCAACCTCACAGATCAGCCTGTGCACTGCAAACAGGTTTCCTTGAGAGCTGGAGGGGAATGAGAAAGGCAAGACGTGAAAGGGAGGCTGTTTCTTTCTCCACAATATAGGGACACAAAAGTTTCCCAAGGAGAAGATTTATTGTCAGAACCAAAGCCTGGTACATCACCATCTCCAGTTAAAGCATAGCAATGTATAAGAGCTTTTATTTCTTATCAGGTGCTTTTATTTTTCTTCTAATTGCAGATGACTGCTTGGATGCTTTCAGCACAGTCAGTGTCTCAGTGCAACAGGAAAATTGCACCATGCTGTACTATTCTTTTCTAGCTGGGCAGGGATTTTCATGTCATCTATTATTCACATCACAGCTTGCTGCAGGGATTCCAGGAAGACCTCAAAAGTGCCCTGTTCTCCTGTAAGGAAAGGGAAGGGAATATGATTTCCCCGTACAAGGGGTCAGAAAACTGGAAAGCCAAGTTGTGCCTCCTCCCTGTGTTTTACAGCAGGGACAACATCACCAGTATTAAGATCAGCATTTTGAAATTTAACTATGGCATAAGGCAGAAAGAATCACATAATTCATAAGCATTAATCAATGTCAGATAAGAGACTAGCTGTTTTCTTTCCTACACTGCTAGACAGGAATTTGGGCATGAGAAGACTCCTGTAGACCTCTCTCCATAAAGATGAGACATTAGCAATAAAACGACTCTGTCAGCCTTGCTCTGAAGGAGCTGTGGGTGCTGCTGCCACTCTCCCATCAGCGCTGACACAGAGGCTTTAATTGATGTGGAGAGGTGGGGATGTGATCACAGCTGCCCCTCTCGCCTCCCTGCCCTATTGTTTCTGACCCTTTCCCCTTGTTATGGCAGAGATCACTCATGACCTTAAAAAAAAATAAAGAATATTAAAAGCTAACACACAGCCTGCATTTGTGTTTTGGATACACTCGAGAGCTCCCAAGGAATCCAAACCCATGCTGCAAGGCACAGGCTCATTTAAGAAAAACAAATCAAAACAAAACATACTCTTCTGGCTTTAAGATAAATGTTTCATAACCTAACTGTGCCCTAATTAACAGCTTCATTAATTTGTTTAAATTGACAAAGGAAACAGCAGTGGACAAAACTGAATCCAAGCTACTTCAAGTTCTAATTTACTCAAAATTTTCAAGAAGTTTTTTTACTTTGTACTTCCTGCACCCACTGTTTTCCTACATTCCCATTCTGCACTTGGATCAACTCCATTTTCACTGAAGCAAAATTCCCTTTGGCTTCAGCAGAACCTGACTTTAAAGAGGCACCAGTCTCTGTTTCTCTCTCTCTGACTCCAGGAAGGTAAAGATTATTTTTAAAGCTGCTTTTGTCTTATTTGGCTTGCAATTTTTCAGGAGAGAAGAAGGGGTCCCAGATGAGGAGTGGATCTATACTGACTTCTGCAAGGAAGATTTGGGCCCATAAATAAGTGACACTTTAATTTAATGAGAGACATGAGAGTATGGAGAATCTTGTGTGCTGCATCATGGCATTTGCAGTCACTACAGCCTCATTCAGTGCTTTTAGGCGTGACATTCATTGCTCCTTTTTACTGTTATTAGTAACAAAATGTTGCCCATAAAAAAACTCACACAAAGAGAAAATAGCTAACATGTAAATACACACAGGAGAGCCAAAAGCATCACAGCACAACTGCTCACAAGCCCAGCTGTTCCTGGGTTAGGGTTCAGAGCCCTACAGAGCCCACACTTTCAATAGACAAGAGGGCAAAAACATCCATTTGGGGAAATAAAAGCAGCAGCATTGGTAAACAACAGCTCAGGTCAGGAATTCCCACAGCTGAGCTGGCACCAGATGGGAAGCTCAGCCCTGGGCCATGCTGCTTCCCCAGGTGCAAGGTAAATATGATGCCTTAACAACCCTCCTGATTTGTAAGGTGTGATTGACTAGTGCAGCAAAATAGAACCCAACCCACAGGTAACTCCTGCACATTCAGCTCCAGCTTTAAGGTAGTAAATATTTAGCAGGGTTCTGGGAGTTCTCATGATTTTTCTAATAATTTTATAGAACGTACACATTGGTTGAAGTCTCATCTGTGTGAGACTCATCTCCAGGCAGAGTCACCCCAGGACATCAGCATGGCTGGGAGAGCAAGGTCCTCTCAGGGTCAGCCATAACCTGACCTGAAGATGAAAGAAGGATTTCCCTGAGGTTTGTCCATAGTTGCTCAGTTAGAGGGGAGCAACCCTTGAGCAGAGGATAAGCCCCTTCCTGAAACATAGGATGATGGCTCCATAGTTGTATGTTGGAATATATCTTCAAGGTCAATCATAAAAACAATAAAATAAAAATATCCAAGGCTTCTACAAAAACTGCTAGAAGGAAAACAGTAACTGGCTTACAACAGAACAAATCCCTCCTTCCACATACAATATTTCATTATATCAGCAACTACAAACCCACTCTACAGGATTTGGTGATATATGAAATTATAATCATGGTACAAAAGTTCACAAGCTGATTAGCACAATTACTATTCATTTGATCCTGATTGCTACAGCAGGGACTTATTAACTCAGGCCCTCCTGCAATTTCCCTGGATTTTCTTCCGTGCTTTGAATACCATGGGGCAAATATCCCAAATTCAGCCTAATTATTGTACTTGGTGTGCATCAGCCTCAGCAATCCCAATTAGTCCATTTAAAGAAGCAGTTTAGTTTTGTTCCCCACAAGCTACACATTCATTAACATCCATAAGGTTAACTATGTAAATCACATGTCCAGTCAGTCCAGTCTTAACTGGATGTTTTCACCATCTTCTTCCACACACCTCCTAACTTTGCAGATAACAGAGGCTCAGGTTAATTACAGAGGATTGCAGCTTCCAGTTAGAAAGAAAAGTGGGGATTTTCTCTGGGGTTAAGGGGAAGAAAGGAAAAAATTAAAAGGAAATACCTCCCTTTGCATAGCACCAAACCTTTCTTAGTTTGCAGATCCCCACTACTCATATTTCCATAGAATTAAAATAGAACAAAAATAGTCAATACTTATATGCAATCAGATAGTAACAAATCTCCTCTATTTTACACACTTCCCTTCACACACAGCTGTTTCCAACCCAGGGCTTTGCAGTACAGTTCCAAATGCCTTTTACCCCCTGCAAATTGAATGCTGAGCTCTACTCAACAGTGCAGAAAGCACACAGATCTTAAAAAGCTTTGAGATGAGATGCTTCAAGAGCAAGAAAAACCTGGTGTTTCTCATACTTTTTCTTTGTTTTCCCCCTCTCTATGTCCCACATTTTGGGTGTGATGACATCCTATAGCCACTCTCCTTGGAACTGGAGCAGCTCAAGACAGGGATAGAGGAGATGGTGTCCTGATAGGGCCCTGAAGAATCCCTAGTGAGAAGGGATGAAGCAATTGCTCACTGCCATAGGAGCTGTTTTATTAAGCCTACCTGCAGTTAAGTTCAGACATATATTTTAGTATTCTTACCCTTTTCCCCCCTTGGACATTACTGCCTCCAAAGGTGTGCTTCAGCTGAAAGCCCAGAAAGCTTCAACTAGCTGGAAATCTCTTTAAAAGTACAAAATAATCACATTGCAAAGTAACTGAATAAACTGAATATTGTCTTCTGACAATAAACTGAATATTGCCTTGTGTATCTGGTGCTTTAACAACAATCACATTTTCCCTGCAGCAAGTCTTGTGGAAGCTAAGTAAGTATTGTTTTATTGTGACTTAGAGAAAAATTAGGCTTAGGTTTTAGAACTGAAGATGATACTTCTTCACTGCATAGAAGGTAGTTGGTTTTTAGCCTTGGTGGTTTTTTTTATTCCATGCTCTGCATTTTTATCACTTCAAACCTCCCATCATCCTCCCAAATGCAGGTGTGTGTTTGATTCTAAGGTCTTTGCAGGCCAATTGTTTCACTTAAAACTAGTTTAAAAGAACAAAATGCCCTCAGGTACACCAGGTCCTATCAGCAGCTGAGGCACCAGATCCATCTATACCATTTCTATTAGGAGCAAAACCTTGCAGGATTATTTTCCCTATCAGCTTTTCCTTCTCCTAGGTAAATGATGTAGCCTATCGAAGCCATTTCTGTGATCTCCCTTAACAATGCATTTGAAGGCAATATCAAAGAATTGCTGCTGGTGTTACATATATTACAGTAAGCCCCTGATAGCAGATGTTAATGCATTTTATGATTGGGAATGTTGTCTCAAGATAAAAACAGGCAGTCTGCAGGAATCAGCAAAAAGCCACTTAATTTCACACATGTATGGCCACTGACGTGTGTGCAATGAGATTAGGAGATGCCCTTGTCGGCAAACTTATCATAACTTTCTCCAAACAGCAAATCCCTAATTAGTTTATACTATGGCTTTGCAGAGGGTAAGCATGGCTGGAGAAGAACAAACCAGCTGATTTCACAGGAACATGCTTGCTTAGCCAATGTAAGAAAGTAAATGCTGCGTAAAAAAAAAAAAAAGGCACTCAAATGGAAAGATTCATCTATTTTGTTTCAGCAAGGATTGCACATTTATCTAGAAACTTCCCAAATCCACATCTTCTTAATACACTGGAGATGGACTGTAGCATTACTAGAGGCTGTCGCTTAATTTTGATGCTGTATTGTTGATAAGTCTATTGAATTTGCCACTTACTGGTCAGTTTTCAAATCCAGTGGCTTGGGGTTTTTTTCAAGCAAGTTCATGTTGTTTACATCTGGAAGAGCAACAGAGAAACAGCTGTTCCATCTTATTTCTGAGGAAGCTATGTCAGGGAGCAAAGGAAGAGTCAGAAAAGAAAGGCTGAGCTCATTTCTGCAGACAGCAGAATGCTTTTCAAATTAAAGGAGGAGGAAAAAGGCATCTTTCAGAACTTTCCAGTGCTATCAAGCCAGAGGAGTGAACTGCAAGACTGATGGTGCATCAAAGAGGTTTGATCAGATTTTTCTCAAAGAGAACTCCCTGGAGAGAGGAGATAAAGGTTATGGTGCTCTGCAAATGAGTTGTCGAGGTCCGAGGGATCTGCACCAGGGCCAGGAGCCTCAATGAGCAGCAGGAGGATGAGGAAAGCAGGAACATAACCATTGTAAATAACTGAGTGAACTCATATATGATGGTTATACAGCAAGTTGCATTAAGAATAAAATATTCTTTTCCTTTGATGCAGAAAAAAAATTACGACTTCCATTCTGAGTATTCATTTTAAGAGTGAAAACCATCTTAAATAACTGTTACGTTCAAATACAAAAAAATTCATCTTTCAACATCATAAAATCAGCTCTAAGAGTCCAGTCATATGCCTTCCTCCAATTTCATATACCAGTTAATATATATCAGATAAGTGACTTCTAAATTACTGCTCAGCTCCCTGGATTTTCAGGCTCAAACTGATTCCCTATGGTCTTCCCCTATTTAATTCACACAGAACTGTATAAATAAGAGACATAACAGGGAATGTGGAAGCACACAGAGCTGTCCCTCTCCAGTCCTAGACCTTCACCTGTATTTGCTGCAGCCTCCTCAAGTCACCTGTGCAATTCGGTCCTGACCTTTCTATACAAAGGAAAAATGTCAAAAATAAATTTGAAACCTAATAAATAAAGTATTTTTTTTTATTGTTTTATGTTTTTTAAATTCACTTTTTTTTTTTTTAATTCCTATTCCACTCCTGGAAGCATCTCTTGGATAGGTGAACACTGCTTATATCCAAGGATATAACCTTCTATACTACCCCCCCAGACACTACACCTAGAGAATCACTTTAAACTCTAAATAATAGGGAACTACACGATGGCTAAAGGTAAAATTGTATTTATTTACTCATTAGAGGACTGTTTGAAAAGTTTCTTTTTTTTCTATCACCGTAAGCAGTCTATTTTTTCTATAGTGACAAATGTACAATATACCTTCACATTAAAAATTTATATCTTTTTTAGAACAAAGTACTGATAAGCCCAAAAATTTCTATTCTAATTAAGACTGAAAAAGAAAAATGGGGGTGGGGGGGGAATCACCTTCTGCTTCACTCAAGATCATGAGCAAAACCTCAAGCTAAATTCAACAAACAGTTTTTAGCATTCTGGCAGCTTTAGCATAGTATTTGAGAGGATCTTACATTTACCATTTTTACCCTCCAAAAATAATGGATTTTTGGAGCAATAATGTGCTCCTGCACACTCAGACAATTTAAGCAAAGGCAAGGATAGTGACAGAACAAAGTAACATGCACACATAAACTTTAATTGCATTTTAAGTACTGTAGTAATAACCCAAGTTCAACTGTAAGATACTGGAATATTCCTCACATATTGTCTATCCCCACATCTCTCATGTAATCGTTCTCTGGAGTAACTTAACTTTTTTAGTATTATTATTGCAAGTTATATTGCTCAGCACCATGGGAAAGGATATGTAAATCAGAGACATAAATGCACCAGTTAAAGCTGCCAGATTGAACTAACGAGGGTGTTATAGCAATGACACAGCTACGTTTTGATATTTTTTAAAGAGCTAATTAAGGCTTCCTAATTACCCCAACCAGTGAGAGTATTACCCTATTGAATTGCTATGAGTAATTAAGTTAAAGCGCTTTTCAAAAGAAAAGTAATATAAGCTTCAGACAATCTTTGAATATCCCAACAGCAGCTGATAGATTATGTGGAAGAAGCAGCTATCCTGGCAAGTGCTTCAGTTCCTGAGAGGGGAATGTAGGAAATATCACTTCAAGCACTCGGGGAAGGTGAATCTGGCATTTTAACATAGATTGAGAATTGGTTTCCTATGTTGTTTTCACAAATAGGAAAAATATAAAAATTCAGCTAATAATAGAAAGCCACCAGTGGGTTTCTGTGAAAATATCTGAAGCACAAAGGATATTCTCCATATCAACAAATTTTAAGATTAAAAGAGACCCCAGCCCCCTTGAAAGGCAGCAACAAAGGTTTCATAAATACCATCACATTAGATAAGAAAACGCTGCAAGCAGAGTGTTCAGAACTGTCACAATGGCACAGAAAATGCCAAAAGGTGTTTAAATAACACTCTTGTCTGAGGGAACAGTTCTACTGAAGGAATTAAGGTTTGTCTAAGTGGGCCTAACTTAGAGCAGCTGGGCCCAACCTCTACACTTGCAGAAGCCAAAGCACCGAATATTCACATCCAAGCCAGAGACTTCACCAAGGGTTAAACACTCATGGTTACAATCCAAAGCCTTTTCTGACTCCTACAACTACAGAAAAAAACCTTTGAATTCCTTCAGGAAGGCCGTAAGATACAAAATATACACAGAATGTGTTAAATTAACTACTTTTTAGAAAAAGTTAGAATTGAGACATCAGTAAGAAACTGCACAACCAGACATTTGTATTTGTGGCTTCTGCCATTCAATGTCATCCAATCTCCTCTGGGCCAGATGAGGGCATTGGTGCCACCACTGAAGAGCATCTCCCAGTCCTCACACTCCCTGCAATGCTGGGCACAAGCAGCAAGACCAGGACAAGATTATGAAGACACAGTTCCCACAGAAAGACTTACCCCAGGTCATACTACAAGTTCCATGTGGAGCCAAGCAGGGAAGCCAATATCACCATGAAATCAGCCTTCTTCATTGCCTTACACACTCCTCTTCCTCCACCAGAGCTGCTGTTTTACTTCATTCCTGAGTCTATTGCCAGCCCTCAATCCTTCCCTTGTGCACAGTACACAGTAACATAAGCCAAAAGGCCTCATTGCTTCTAAAGAAATCTCTGGAAAGACATGTTTTCTTCCCTAAAGCAAAATAAACGTTACACGTGAATGCTTCAGCTCCTACCCCAAACCAGAGGAATAACCTTCTCCCTTGCTACTCACAGATAATTTGTAAATCCTGCTGCCCTAATCCCAGCTTTCTTGAGATACCAGGCTGATTCACCAGGTGGTTTGAGTTGCTCTGTATTTCAGGGCAGCAAAGGTTGATGTTTTGCTTTTTCCTGAGTATCACTTTGAAGGCTCAGGAGAACCTTTTCACAGCAGCTCACTTGCCAGGTTTCTCTGAGCTCTACCACATACTGATGTAGGAGATGATCACATTATTATAACAGGATTCTAAAGGCAGTTTAGAACATTAAGATGGGGCTTTATATAACTAGAGGATATTTCAGCGTATTTAACATGTAGGCAAATTCTAGCAGGAGGAAAAGGGTTAAAATAAAAGATAGAACTTGGGAGACATTGTGGAATAACAGTTTACAGACACACATAAACCTATCCCTGGAACTTTCACATAAGCTGTAGGCTGTGAGGAGCCCAGCAGAGCTCTCTGGCACAGGGACATCACCAGAAGACTTGGAATCATAGAACGGTTTGGGTCAGAAAGGACCATAAATATCATCCAGTTCCAGGCCCCCTGATATGGGCAGGGATAATCTATAATAAAACACCCATGACATTCATGATATCTACTGTACAGAACTTATATACACCATCCTGAGACCTTCCCGTTTGGGCATATTCTCCTACACCTCTGATAGCACAGGGAGTTCCACGCTGCCTCTCCTGCTCTGTCACAAATGCTGTCACACCTGGCCCTCATGCCACAGCTGAACACCACTGCCCCATGCCAGCTCCTTAGCCAGATGGTAGAGCAAAGATTTTTCACAGTGATTAACAGAATGAAAAATCCCAGGCCCTGCTGTGGAATGAAAAACCACCCCTAAGCTTGCCCTGTAAGGCATGAACAAATGCGGGTTTTTTCCATGCTGCAGCAGATTCCAAGAGGTCTACTTTAGGCCAGGCCCAGGATATAAAATAAAGGATTCAGCTGAAAAGAAGGGATTAAATCCAATTATATCCTTTCCACCTCATATACCTGTACCCACAGCAAACAAATGAGTCAATCTGAGAGGAAATAAACTCAACCAGCAGCCCCGCACCAGTGAGTGCGGCTTGTGCACGTTGAGGTTGCAGGGGTGTTATCAGAAAAGCCTGGGTGTCCAGTCCCTGCAATGCTTATAATTGTTTTTATCCCCTTGAAAACAACCTGGTTAGGAGCAGAATTAAATTGATTTGTGAACAATGTTTACCCTTTTTTTCTCGCCACCAACCAGACAACCAATTAATGGCATTAAAGATTAATTAACGGGGAGGCCCATGCACTACCTGCCAGACTAACAATTGCACGTGGTGTTACGTGTTCTGTTCTCAGCAAGACAAGTACCTGCAGTTCTGCTTGAATTTTCTCTTTTGAAAAACTAGAGTGCAGCAAAATCGTGGAAAATGGTTTAAAGAAAAAAAAATAGAATGAGGGTTGAGGGTATGGTGGGTTTTCAGCTCTTATTTGCCAGTGTTTCATTTGCAGGGAAAGGTGCAGAGCACTCAGTGACTTTGGGAACATTTGGCCTAAAATGGAGTGGAAATGTGGTCTGAAGAGTTGGGTGTGTTTGTGTAAGTTGGAAGGAGGGAGAAAGTATATATTAGGCATTTCTCATACACACATACCCCACACCTGCTCTTGACAGCTTGTTCCATGTTTCTTATCAAATGTATAAATAAAGTATATACATTTTACATATAAATGGAGTAACACAAGCCCTGCCAACTCTCCATCTGTATACTCAGACACAAAAGCACAGACAGAGAGCTGGAAACCCATGTGCACAGGGACATACAGGCACCCACTTAGCATTTAAATCCTTCCCATCCTGTGAAGTTGCAAAACAAACCCTTCTTTTCCCCTGAGGTTATAAGTCTGTTAATTGTATTTCTTGCCTTGCTTTTCATTTTTATTTTTAGACCAATCTGGGTTTTTTTGCCTCAGATGTGTATTAAGTGAGGGTTTTATTGTTATTTTTTTTGCTCCTGAAGGATGTTGATGACATTTTGCTTAATTTCTTGTGAAGTATAAAGGGGTTGCAAACAAAATTAAATCATGCCTCCTGCTTTTGTGCTCCAAATTTTCTATGCTGACTTTGTCCAATCTAACAGGTCATGATGAGAATCTTCTGTCGCTTTTCTTCTCTGCTTTAACCCAGTCCATACTTGCTCAGAGCTGTTCTCCTGTGCACACAAAGTAAGCTCAAAACACTTCTTGCTGTTAGAGATGAGGGGGACCAGGTTCTGGCTCACAGCCGTACTCACTGCAGCTGCTTGGCAGAGCCACGTGGAGTGGGTAGTAGAAGTGATTAAGAAAAAAGGAGGGGCACAAAAATTTTGGACAGGATATGAAATAGCTGAGCAGCTCAGCCAAAGGCTTAGTAACCCACTGCAAGTCAGCAGCAAGTGGTCTGGGGGCTGGGATCAAACAAAGCCAGCTTGATCCACTCCTGCAGAGGAGGCTCTTATTATACAGAGGGTCTTGCAGAGATTCACCATCTCCACAATACAACTCACCCTGGGCCCCAAATCTTTATTCTTCTTTCTCTTTCTGACACCCATGGTCCTCTTTTACTTCCCACACAGGGTTGGCTCCTCCCAAGTTCTGCTTCAAACATGACTCCCCTTTATCTCCACGTTTTCCTGCTCTGAAACTTCTCTCCTCTTCCCAATTTCTCACCTGGTTCCTCTCTCTTCACCAAGGCCTAGAGGCTGCACCAAACCCCAGAGTGTATTTTGTATATCTCATGTGCCAAATGGGGAAATCACAATATATTGCAATTCTGGGCTGAAAGTGGCTCTGAGAGATGCTGTCCTGCCTGAAAGAGTTAGGACCCAGGGCAGGTGCTCATACAGAGCTTTCACACTGACTCAGGCTGACAAGGTACAGAAGATTCTGTTGGAGTGAGGGCAATGACTGCAGGAGTCAGCAACAGGTGACTCAGGGGCTGCTTCAACACTATTTAGGAACACAAAGAAAGAAGAACAGCAGCTGCCACCATTACTTCATTTTTCAATTAAAAAATGCATGCATGGATCCAGCTGCAAGCCAGAGGATGTGAACAAAGACAGTTGGGTGATATCCCATGGCTGGCATGTCTCAGTATGCCTCAAGAGAAGAACATAACAGTCCTCTCTGGCTCTAAAAATCTCAGCACAGATTTTTGGCAAATGTCTCTGAGTGCAGGAAAGGGGCTTGAAACAGAGGAAGCTGGTTTGGTAATCAGCCTCTGAAGCATCACAGCTCTGTCCCTTCTCCAGTGGAACACCTTCATCAGAACAGCAATCACTATTGCACCACAGAATGGTTTAGGTTGGAAGGGACCTAAAAGATCACCTCATTCCAAGCTGCTAGCATGGGTAGGAACACCTTCCACTAGACCAGTTTGCTCAAAGCCCCATCCAACCTGACCCTATTCAGCAACTCTCCCCTCTTTGGTTTTCTGGCTGTGCAACAGAGGAGCCACACAGGTTTTCTGTCCTCTCCTTGCGTTCATCAGCTGTAGAGCCATGAAGACAGACAATGATCATTGCTATTAATTATCAACAGCTTCATGTTCCTTTCTGAGGCCTCTTTGAGGTCTGCGGCCTCTGTCAGTTTTGACAAGAATCTCCTGCTGCTGATCTGAATGGTGTGAGGGTCATCTGGGCCAGGGGAACATTTATCACTTTCTCTCTCATCTCCAGGGAGATAATAACAGCCAAGATTTTAGTTTAAGCTTATCAAAGTGCCCAGTTATCTGTTTCAGCATGGATAATTTAATCAGACAATTTAAATATTTATGAGGCTGCACTTTATTGTCGATGAAAGATAAAAATGTGCTTTAAGTGCTATTCAGAATAAGAATTATAATGATGATTAAAAAAGCCATTGGTAATGACACTTGATATTATTATTGTTAGCTCCTAGGATTACTGAACCATTACAGAGGACTGCAAACAAGAGCCCAGGAGCTGGATCGAAACATGCTCCCTATCACTGTCCATGCAGAGCTTGTGAAGACATCCAAGGCTCAACACATCACCCAGGCATGCAGCCCAGAACTGTATTTTGTGTACTCAGAGGATAAAGCCAGCCCAACAGGGGGAAATTCATTTCAGTCCCTGCTGAAGACAAAATCCACACAAGTGACCCTGGAAAAGGAGCATTGCACGGACAGGACCCACAGCTGTGGGCTGCAAATCTCCAGAACTGCAGTGCAAATGTGAAAGAAGAGGTCAGCCGTGCCTGAACACCTCCCACCCCTTGCAAAGCAGCCAGAAACGGCCAGTTACACACACTGTTGAACAAGGAATTGGTTCATTTTCACCTGGATCCATAGGAAGGTGTATTTAGCACAGGCTATTCCATTATAACTGGAGCCTGAGTGTTTCCCAAGGTGAAGGGCTTCATTCTTGGAGTGCAGACGCTTCAGGGCTTCTGCCAGAAGAGACCTCCATCAGCAAGGTGTTTGCATACACAGCCAGCACTGAGCACATGGAGAATATCCATTGATTTAAAACAATGAAGAAACATTATTTATCTGATGTCAGAGCTTCTGAACCAAATATTTTGCTAGAAGCAGACCTATTAAAAAAAAAAATAAGAAAAAGTGTGTGGGAAGAACCCTGCTTTCTAGCTCACTGAATTTTATTTTTTTTCTAATCTTTATGACCATTAAAGCTCAAACAATCTGAAGGCATATAAACCATGCATGCAAGCTGAATACACAGAAAGCAATACAGCCTGCCAACTACTTTTGTTCTGCCTCACCTAATTTCAGCATTTTAAAATTATGTTCACTCCCTTTCTTAATGTTCAAATTCTACCAGGTCAGTATTTTATTTATGACTGCCAGGTATAGAAGCAGGTGGCAAAAGATATATTTTATTTATGAAATATAAATAGGCAGCAAATCTAAATTAACTGGCAGAAAAGCTTTCACTTTGGGAATTTTTTTTATTTGAGCTCTTATTAATGCTACATTGATGTCATGTATCATCTTAGCATATACTTCATGCGTTTGGAAGTGTGACATAAGTGGAAGATGGATGTTAATATTCCTATAATTATTTCTACCTTCCTTACCAATAGTGAAGACTACCACTTCCACTAGAATAGAATAGGCAATAAAGCCGTTTGAAAACAGCCTGTCATTTATTTTATTTGCATCATTTTACATCAAAACCAACAATACATTTTGTCTAAAAATTTTGGTGGTACGTCAGGTAATATTCCAGCAGTTCATTAGCTTCAGCTGGATTTTGGGGAGGGCGTCTGGTGTTAATTTGTTTGACAAAAGACATTATTAAACACTTAGTACAAAAGGTATTTCACCTTTTATTCTCGCTATTCTCTGTCTCAAAAGCAAACCAGATACCTCATCCTGCCTGTCACACACATGCACCAGGTGTCCCGTGTATAATTATGCAGTGTTTCTCAGAAACACTGAGCCTGGAGGAACTTTTAATTCTTTGGAGGTGGAGAGGAAAATTCTCTTGTCTTCCTGATCAGATGAGGAATCCACTTTCAAGAAGGAAAAAAAAATTATTTTTAAAGATTTAAAAGCTTTGACTCATTTTCCAATCAATCATTTTCATTAACAAGTGCCTCTAAAATGCTGCTGCTACAGAAAAATATTTCAACCTGTCAAGGGCTTTCTTTCTTTCTTCCCTCCTGCACCCAATTAAGGCTTCTCCAACAGTTATTCCAGTGTCTGCAGAAGGCTGAGCCTTTTTCAGACACATCCTTCCCTGTGGAGAACTGCCATTTACTTGCAGCTCTAAGACACTAAACCACAACAACTCCTATTTAAAAGCTGTGAAAACCCTTTTGGAGGCAGAACTAGGGAAAACACAGCCCAGCAAAACAGTTGTTCTGTCACATATTGATGGAATAAAGTTGTATGAAAATTTGTTAAAAAAAAAGTTACTTGAAATGAACCAAATTGCATGTAACTTGTTGATTCAAATACTAATAAATAGATATTAACACATAACAAGCTCCCAGTAAACAGAATGAGTGAATGTATTGTATTCAAGCGAAACTGAGTCTTAAGCAGCACTTTCCTAAATATGTGCAAAGTGAATAAGGAGCATTTTCGATGTAAAGACATTCAAAACTGTCTTCTAAATCCTACTTTGCTTGTTTACTTGCAGGTGCTTCACTGTGTGGTTCCTGGTCCCTTAGAAGATGCCATTATGGTTTTGAAACAATTTGGGAACCCATAAAAGATTTCTTGGGCAGTGAAAACTCATGGAAATTTGTGAAACTTGGTTCCACCAGCTGTTATCTAGCTGTCTCAGCCCCAGTTTACTTGGTCAAAATGTTGACTTAAGAATTTATTATTTCCAATTTAATAATTTCAGTAATCCTCTCGAACACTTCAAACCACTGAAACCCTCTCTGAAACCTCCCAAATTTTCCCTTGGGGCCAACAAATACTCCTCACACACTTTCTTCTGGCTCTTCACCAAACCTTGGCCCCACTAGGGATATTTGGGGTCACCATCTCCACGGGTGAGGAAAGAGATGCTGAGGAACAAATCAGCCTTTTCCTGGCTATACCTAAGACCAAAAGAGAGCAAAGCCGGCCTTTCTATTTATCCCAGCTCCTGTACAGAGCCAGTGTCTGTCCCGAGCCAGTGTCTGTCCCAAGCCAGCAAACTTCATGCGGTCTCCTTGCACAAGCTGTGTGATTTCCCACCCTAGGTGAGGCTCTGTGAATGTGAAGGTGAAGCAATGCTGATACAAAGTTACTGAAGATCTGATTTAATATTTCCTTTACTATCAGCGAGATAACAACTTGCTTCCAGGTAGGGAAAGGAAGAGGGAAAGGCAAAGCTGGGATTGACTCTGTGATTGCTTTGTACATTTTTAGCAGGGCCTGTTGTGATAGGACAAGAGGCAATTGTTTAAAATTTAAAGGAGGTCAGTTTAGAACAGGTATAAGGAAGAAATTTTTTACCATGAGGGTGGGAAGGCACTGGCACAGGCTGCCCAGAGTGGTGTTGGATGCTCCATCCCTGGAAATATTCAGGATGAGGTTGAATGGGGCTCTGAGCAACTTGATTTAGGGGAAGATGCCCTGCCATGGCAGAGGGCGTGGACTAAATGTCCCTTCAGTGTCTCTTCGACTCTAAACCATTTTATGATTTTATGTTTCAAAACTCTCTCTATATATCTGCAAGCAGCACAGGAACCCTTCATCTCCCAGCTCTCATCTTTTACAAGGTACAGACCACTGAGACCGATACCCTTATGCATAATGGAAATGAGGCATAAATAGGAAAAAGATGGGTTTGTCTTCTTTGTTAACAACCTGCCTCTCCCCCTCAGAGGCAAGATGTCAGCTAGATAATTTACTAGAAAATACCACTGTAGTGTAATATGGTATGTACTGTCCTTTGGGGGTTGAAAATCAAATATTCACTTGTCACTGGGAGGGTTGATTTAATTGATACATACAACGATTCATCCAATTCCTTTAAATTTTTTAAGCTACGTGGGCTGGATTTTTCATAGTAAGAAGAGGAGGGTTTTAATTCAGGTAACTGGGAGCAATCAGCACATTGGCATGCAATGGTTCATGAGCTTCAGACCCCAAACATCCCAAAATCAAACACCCCAAAACAACAGCTCCCACTCAGACGGTCAGTGCAGCTGCTGGCACCTGTTTGTCAGCCCATGGGATCCCCCCAAAACCAGCAGTGTCTCCAGCCAGCTGGCAAGTGTCAGGCACAGAGAAATTCCTCCTCAGCCCCATGGCCAGGGAAACAAGGGCAACAGGCCATGCTCCTGAAACCTGAGATTTCAACTAAACCCAAAGAAGGATTTTGAGCAAGACCTCCCACAACGGGCAGAGTGCCATGTGCTCCACACCAGCAGGGAATTTGGTCTTGGTGAGGAGGGATGGGGTGTTTTTTAGGTTTTAATGAGTTATTGCTTAATATCCCAGCAACCACTGTCATTCAGAAGGCAAACACACACACTCTGAAGCACAGATCACTCTTGCAGGGGTAACCAGACCTCCCAGAGGTCTCCCATGCCCACTCAGTTTGCCCCATAACTCAGCAGTGCCAATCCCTAGGGAGAAACAAGTGACAGAGGGGTCACAGCAAAGGGTTCAGCATTCCTAATTCCACTAATTTACTAATCTCCTCTACCCAAGCAGGGAGAAAGCTGTGTTGAAAAGATTTTCATGAGCAGGTGTCTTTCTGTCAGCAGGATGTGCCTGGACTGGAAAACCTCCCTCCCTTATACCTTGGGTAGGCATAAAATAATCCTGGGTTCACCTGCAGAGGTGGAGACCAGCAGAGCCAGCACCTTGATTTGGTCTCTGATCAACTCAGAGACTAAACTCAGGGACTGTATTTAGCAGAGTCAGCCAAACCACGACCTGTTACTTTCCCACAAATGTGTATTTCAGTTAATCAAAACTCATCTGCTGTTTCTGTCAATGTCAGTAAGTTGTTTTGATTGTGGAAATATTTGTTTTTAAAATAAAATTTAAAATCCACTTCCATTTGGTTTTGGAAACCAAAACACATTTTAAATATGCTTTTTTTTCAGATGGAAGTGACCTTCATTTTGTAGCTTGTGCTTAAAACAAAACAAAACAAAAAAACGCAAATATTTCATTTTGAATATATAAAACCTTAGACTGTTTAAAACAGTGTAAGGCATTTTTATATAAGGAAGGGAACAGAAAACCCAAACAAATCCATTTCACAGTAACCCACAATTAAATGTATTGCCAGTTTTTCATTTGGCCAGTGACCTTGAAAATCATAACTCTAGTTTAGGGTCTGTCTGTCTGTCTCTCCTCTAAGTGACAGCTAATGAATCAGATATGTGTCCTGGCAAAGAATTAGAACTACATCCTTTTGATATTACAACTTTTACAGACATTACTTATACAAACTCACATTCTTATGCTTCTTGAGGTAGTAATTTTTTTGTCAGTGTTGTTTCAAACCCATTCTGTAACCAAGTCCAGTATTTAACTGGTGCACTGTGTTTAAAAAGAGAATCCAGCTGCATTGTTCGTTTTTTTTACAATCTCTTTCCAGGCTGCGTCTGTACTGCTAATGAATAGTGACATCAAACACATAAATTAGACTGTAGGCTGAAGATAATTAAATTGAGAAAGTTGACAAAAATAAACTGTATCAACTAAATCCCAATTTGCAAATTATTACACACAGTCTTCAAGGTTTCAGCAGAACAATGGATATGAGGGGAGGAATATAGCAAGGTTTAAATTTCACAGGGATAATTTGATATTCTATCTGCGCTGTGAGCAAGTCATGTTGCATCAGATCAAATCCCGATTTCATTTCATTGCAAAAAAAATCCATTGTTGCCACTCTTTCCCCCTATTTCTTCATTATGAGGATGCAATTTATCGAAGTGCCCCTGAGAGTTTGCAGCAGGGAATGGCTGTAGCTTTATATGTTTCAAATAGCTTCTTTGTTGCAGAGTGCTAGTGGTTAATAGGAAGATAATGAAAATATGGAAATTAAATTAATTTGGTGCCAGGGCTGAAAAGAATACTTTCTTTAATTTGCTATACAGCAAGGTTATGAACAAAATTTGAAGAAAGAAAAAGGACATGTGATTGCTACATTCTTCTAGGGAAGCTGGTAGGGTGGGGGTTTCTCCATTATCCTGAGCTTGGAGAGAATTCAAGTGTTTTGCATATCATTTACTAATGGTAGGGATCTAAATTTTGGATAGTATGGATAAAAATGTTAGCTAAAGAGTGTGATATGGGAAAGTAAGATATTGATCAGTGACATTCCAAGGAGGGAAACCAAAGTTTGAGTCAATACAAAGCAAAAGAAATGCATGGATGGCCCTAAACCCCAGCAAGATTTATTACCACTGTGAAACATAAATTCTAATTAAAAGCAAAGTTCTTTCTGGCTTTTTCAGACTATGCCTAATTATCCCAGGGAATTCAAAATTCATTATTGGTGCCAGATACTAGTTTCTGAATTGAGAAGAACTGTGTAACACTGTATGGAGTCTCGTTTCTGGGTGTGAGCAGCAGTGAAGGAAAGATCACATCCCATGGGATGCACTGGGGTATCAGCAATTCCTGCTGCTCAAGTCCACTGCAGTGGGATGTCATCCTCCACTCAACATGGTCCCCTCCACTGGGTCAGCACAGAGCAATGACCTCCATTTCAGCAAGTCAGTCGATGCTTGAACCAGGCTGCTCCACTCCATCTCAACACTGTGGATCCTGTAAGGGTCCAACAAACTCAGATTCCACACTGAAGACCCATGATGAAGATTAAAACAAACCAACTCACGCCTGGAGACACCAAGGCACAGTTCTTGCTTACTCAATGTGATCACACTGGTCGTTGAGGTACTTTTCAAAGTCTCCCTCAACCTCTGATTAAATAAAGAATATCCTAACAGACTTGGAGGAAGATATTACACACCAGCTTGCATCCTTTATGAGTCTGGCAGGCAGTTAACAGAGTGCTAAATGAAACACTAATCACTCAGGCAGACAAAACACTACTGCTATCCAAAATTGTGTTTTTCTCATTGTAGACACAAACCAGCTATATTAAACCTGCAAATATGATGATGATCAATAATGCTGTTACTTCATGTCTGCTTCTGACTGCTGTTGGGAGCCAAGTCCTGCCTGTTGAGGCACCTCTGGCTGGAGTCCCCACACCTCAGGCCTGATGGACATTCAGTGTTGCTGTCATCTGCAGACCATGGGTCAGAACTGCCAGTGTTGCACTTACCTGGATTTATAGTGGTCACATGCACCCATACCTTCTATATAGTCAAACATAATAAACATGCCAAGGTTTCTAAAGCAGGATCAGAGTCTGTCCAAACAACTGCCTCGCAAATATTTCTTTCCACAGTTCCAGAAAAAGAGAAATGCAGCAGATTAAGCTTGACAGCTTTTTCTTTCAAGTACAATTTCTCTATCTTGTCTTCCCCACAGGCTTCCAAGAACTGATGCATAAATAGGAATAATAAAGAAATCTCTAAACTATGCCAATAGAACAATAGGAGTATGGAGATGATAAACTATTGTGCTTCAGAAGGAAAGCCAAAGACTTCCAGCCAAGTTTTCAACAAGGCAACAAACAGAGCAATTTGTTTCAGACCTTCAAAGGGTGCTAAAGCTCATCTCAAAAAGCCGGCCTTGGGGTGAGGGAGAAATCCCCTCTTCCCTTTATGGGCACCCAACATCATCCAAGAGCATATCTGGTACTTCCCATGGTCAAAGCAAGATGAAACAGCAGATGGATCCACCACGTGAACAGAGGCCTGATTCCTGCTGGTAACACGAGTAAAAATGTGAGATAAAGAGCAGCATTTATCAGAGCTGGCTTTCTCCAGAGGGGAAGGACACACATCAGCTCCCAGGCAGCAGGAATCTGTCACCACCTTCAGGCACAGTCCCAGGCAGGAGACAGCACTCGATGGGACAAGAAGCTGAAAAGTGAAATCAAAGCAATTAGCAATTAGTGACTTTGCTAAACTTGGCCAGGATTGCAGAACTCATTATTTCCTGGCCACAGAAACAGCAGGACCTCAAGTGGTAAACATGACTTTGTGGAAAAGGTACAAAAAGCTACAAAATTGTTGCAGTAATTTGTTGGGGTTTTTTTCCTCTCTCTCCACGATTTTCATCCTCATTTCTTAGAATCTTCCTCAGAATAGTTTCGATATGAAGCAAGCTTTGGCAGGAGCTCCTCTGTACTTTTTCATTGCCTTCATGTGGAAGAGCTGCTTGTACAAACGTCATTACACAGTGGTGGAACAATTCCGGCGTTTGCGGACTAGAGAGAACCGGTGAAATCTTGGCTCCATCAAAACTAATTGCAAAACACTTGTTGCTGAAATAGGCCCAGGATTTATCTCAAAAGTGAAAAAAAAAAAAAAGAAAATTATGGCAGGAAACCGCAGGGCAGAAATCTCCTGTCTGGGAACATCACATATCAGGGGAAAACTCATGCAAGGGTTCTCTGAACATTAATACTACTGTCACGATCGTTATAATGAGAGAGTGAGATTCTGATTTACTTAAATTAAGCAAAGATATCTATCTGTTTAGCATATCCGTGACTGCTGTACAATATATTTCAACACTGTGGTTGCAAAATAATCTTTATTTTTTTCCATGGGAGATTACTCAAACCGCAATAATGTGTTTTTCCAAATTAAATAGATAACTTTACAGACTGCTGGGTAATAAAATACGAATAAACATGGAAGACATACCTTATTAAAAAATTAGCTTGTCATTTTTCAGGCTCTTCTTTTGATTTGCAAGTTAATAAAAACCACAGCCAGTTGCCATAGGGAGGATAATTAATTATCCATCTATAAAATTAATGTTGGGGAGGTAAGGAGGCTTTCCTTTGAAATATTCATGGCACACAGCAGAAACACATTCAAGTAGTAGAGATGGTGTTAGAAGCCTCCCATATAATCTGACAACTAAACTTATACAACTGTAATTTGGGTGGGTTTTTGACTGTAGAACAGTTCTGATGTTGATAAAAGGTGGTCAAAAGAATGACACTATTTACCAGCTCCCCTGACAAGCATAGTCATGTGCCTTCCTCTGGAAGGACAAAGAATTTCACCGCTGAATCCAGACAACGAGCTGTGCAAGCCGCAATCCCTGTTCTCCAGCACGATTTTAAATGGGGCCAATGCCAATCCCAGGTCTCTTGCAGCAGCTGTACAGCACATCCAGAGCCATCTGAACAACCTCCTGCTACTCACATGGATGCCCTAGGATCATCTGCACCCAGAGAGTTCCCAGGAATTGACTCCAAACATGGCTGGGCGAGCACAAGACTCCCAGAGATGTATCTGGGCATGAAGTCAAGCAAATCTCTCTATCACATCCCAAAGATCAGCTGAAAAGAGGTCAGTGAGAGAATTCAGTCCCCAGCCCAGTATTAAGTTTCCCACTCAGTCAAACCAGGAAGCCAGAAAAAATTAATAAGAGAAGATAACAATGTCCCCAAATGTTGTGTGAATATTTTAAAACTGAATATTTATTGCAAAGTGAATTAAGGCAATTTTAACTCCGCATGAATGCTTCCCCCCAGAAGGTTTGAATAATCCACTAATGTGGAGATTTAGTTAATTTGAATCATTTTCTCTGTATCCTTTTCAGAACATTACCATGTCTTTAAATTTGCTCTGATGCTGCTAGTGAGAAAGTAGGCAACTGTGGAGTGGTTCCTGTGACTCAATGTACTCCCACATCTACTAAAAAACCGAATAAAAGACATGTATAACTAAATCACTATCCCATAGGACAGTGAAAAGTTGCTAAATAAGTAGGTGATTCTTGAAGTCTTGTTTGGACCAGATTTATGCTGTTAAGAGAATGAACATGAAAATTCTTCATCTTTCCAAATTCTTCAGATATTACTGTTGTTAATTTTGCACCACCATTACACAAGGTACAGAAAATCCCAATCCTCTGGCCCCGAAGAGGTCACCATTTAAAGGCAAGAGATGACAGGAATGTGTAGAAGGAGGAGAAATTACAAGGAAACTGTGAGATCAAGCTGATGACCATGGCATGCAGCTTCTATAGGCCTGATCATTATCATTAGGCAGCAGGGTAAAAAGTGTGGACTCCAAGGCTGATAATGGCATTGCTGTGTGCAGGCTGATGGTGGCTTCCCTCCAAGAGTGAAGGATTGACTGAGAGAAAGGAGCAGAAATGTGTGATTGAAAACATAATGAGCAGGTGATGAAGGCCAGCATTATGGGCTGATTGGAGGCAGGAACTTTGATCTTGTTTGATACAGACTGTAAGATAAGTGGGGAAGAGTCTGTGAAAGCTCTGGAAAATGAAGAAAAGTGATTTGGAGGATTAGAGAGAGAGGAATGAGTACATAGGTAGCACAGTCATGGTGATATATTCCATTCCTATAACTGAGCCACATGGCATCTGTCAAAGTCAGAGGAAAAATGATGTTGCTGAAACGAAATAAATGCTACCACCCGGACACGAGTTTTATTTAAACCAGTAGATAGAAAAGGCCACTGCCTCCAGTATTATACAGGACCTAGACAAACTGTGGATGTAAGACTTGCAGAGCTACAGGAATCTAAACATTGCCTGGATGGAAGACATCTGTAATGAGCAAAACCGTGTTGGTGATATTTCAACCATAAAGGCATTTGGGACTGCAAGTTAAGAAAATTTCAACAATCTTGATCTGATGTCTAGACATTCACAAGGAGCTGTTAGAGGCCCATATTTTAGTTTGGCAGGAAGGTCTGCAGAAGATTGCTGGATGAGCTGTCACACAGAGACAACAGCATCATTCTGTCCATGCTTTCACTTGCGTGACTGCCTTTTACTGCCACAGAACTGGCCATGCCCAGACAGAATCAACCAGAGATGTGCTTCTCCCCATCATGTTTTCAAGCTGTCAGGGCTTTACTTTGACAGATATTCCAATGGGAATAGCATCACCATGTCTCAGAGTAAGAGTAACTGCAATCATCTACAAAGTGCCTTAGAGTAAAATACAAAGCTCTACTGAACTATCTGGGCTCCTTCTGCAGAGGACATCAACTACAGTAAGGGTGTTATAAATTACATCTCATAAAAGGAGGAGAACCACTCTGAATGATAAAATGTTATTTTTTCCTGGAGTCTAATAATGTCACACTATTTTAAAAGTAAATAAATGAGGCTGCCATTCTGAGAAAGAAGCCACAATTTATTGCCATATTTAAGCCTTTATTTATCACAAAATTTCTTCCCTCACACTAAAAATCTGTTATAAATAAAAAATTGAAGATCCAAATCCCACTTAACTCTGCAGTGATTCATTTTGCTAAACTACTGTTACCTGAAGTTGGAAGCAAAATGTAATGACTGACATTTGCTCTCCAGGACAGTTTCTACAAGAGCCGTCTTCTTAAGGGAGGACTTCTCAACTCACCAATCTGCCCAAGTAGCTCCTGATTAAGCAAAGCAGAAGAGAAAAAATACGTGTGTTCTGTCATTGATTCAATGGGTGACAGTGTCCAATGTAGAAAATGCACTGCCCTGGGGATGTTTCCTGTGACATTCTCCATTTTTGCTTCTAAAAGGGCCTCTATTCATTTACCAAAAATATTTCTGTGCAATACCTCATCCCTGATTGTTAAGGTGGCATTTACAAAATGCCACAGTCCTGGATGAAATGTGTCAAGATGACAGCTTCACTGATGGAAATCTCCTTTTTTGACCCTTAGGATTTATATAATCTGGACAGCAAAGATACTAAGAAGACTGGGATTTGGAAGTTTAAGTATGTGATTTGCAAGCACAATGACGTATTTACAGTCCAGAACATCACTGAATTTCAGCCTGCAGACAAAGATAGTGGCAGAAAGAAAGGCCTTGTAAAGTCAGATAACAGGAGCCTAAAATTTGTACCACCTTTTGGCAAGACTATGAGAATCTTCTGCCCGTAACTGCACTCACATTATCATTTACTTCTGCTACCACAGAAATCCATGCCCAGTTACCTCTATCAATATTTTTTCCAGCTGATAGTTGCTAGATCCATCTCAGGAAGAAATTTGTCCTTAACTTAACAATGTTCCTCCTGCTTACACTTGGATGTCTTTCCTCAGTTTCCCAGCTGCTGCCAGCACTGATGTGGCTGAAGATGTCCAGCCTGCAGGGACCAGGGTCCTGTCATATGAACCTACACCCCTGAGAAATAAAAAAGGTGAAAAAAATTGAGTTCATGGTCAAAGTAGTCTGTCAGGAGAGAAGAGCTTCCTCAACTTGACATTCCCCTTGGCATCCTCATTTTCTCTAGTGCAAACCTATTACTTATTCCTGCAAAAGGAATTGAAAGATTTTTAAAGGGAGTAACATCAGGGCATTCCCATTTCAAGTAAGCCAAATTAAAAAAAAACAAAACAACCAAGCAAACAAAAAAACAACACACTGTGGACAGCATCACTAACCAGATTGCTCTGCAGCTGCTCCTCTCACCACCAGAAAGGATTCTTCAAAGACACAGTGAAGGTTTATTAGCAAATATTGAAGGGGTGAAAAAACCCAGAAGCCCAGAGTTCATCAGCTTATACTTACACTGGGAGCAAATAGAGGTCTTCAAATATCTGCCTCAGCTACTCAATCAACAAAGGATTTATTTTAAAAAAAATCAATTTGCAAGACACTGTCATATTATCCAGCAAGGACACTGTTCTGTTCTACTGGATTATAGGGTGGCTGTCCTTGCTCACTCACCCCTCACAGCAACACACTCACACCTTCCCTTGGCAGTAACACAGCAAGACAGGCCCATACTGAGCACTAGTTAAGCAAGACAAAAAGAAATGCAAACATAACACTGTGTTTTCTGGACAAATTAAAATTTCATTACTGATTCTGTGGAAAACCTGAACACTGATTATTCTGTTCATCCTGCCCTATGGTATGGCTAATGGATATGGATGTGGAGAGCTGTGAGCAGCAAACCACACCCTCCCTCAAACACAGTGGATGCTCAGCACTGCAGAGCTGGAGCATTTAATTTCTCATCTGCAGGCAGGTGGTGCCAGCAGAGAGAGCAGCACTTCTTCCCCACCACCCTCCTCAGCAGAAGGGACCAAGGGAGTCTCATGCTGAACCATGATTTATTCCCGTGGCTGAAGAAACATGGTGTGAACCATGGCATTGACTTGCAAATGTCTGCAGGGACTTGCCAAACAAGAGAAGGTTTCTCTGCATTTGCCAGTCACCAACAGCCAGCTCCAGCTATGCCAGTTCCTTTGGATAGCTCAAGTTCTTAATTGTATAAAAGGATGTTTCCACTATTTTCTTGTTCCTCCGCCTGAAGTATCCTTCCTTTTGCATAGGGGCTGGCAAAACAGGGCTATGTGAAACATTTATTATCTCTTGTGTCTTCAGGAGAATATGACAAAAGATAGCAGTGAATTCCTCAATTTGAGATAGTTCAAGATTCCTCAAACTACCCAGCTGAGAGGAGACCTGATGTTCTGCTTTCCGAAATCCAGCCCAGGTGAGCAAAAGCCCAAAGCACCAGATTTACAACAGATGTCATAAAAGATAAGAGCAAAACCAACTGAGGACAGCAGCAATTTGGTTGGGGTGTATCTAAAACTCAAAGTCCATAACTCAACATTTAACCTGGCCAAAGAACAGCTCAAAAATATTCCTTCCATAGATGCCCAAAACATGCTGTTCAGTCTAAAAATGGTATTTCCCTGTATTTTGTTCCATGACTGACAAATGTAGTTTAACCTTCCAATTATAGAAGCCAGAAAGGGTTATAAAAAGAGGGACTAAAAAAAGAAGAAAAATTTGCAGAATAAGGTCTGGTGAGAAGTACCAGTTTGTCACGCATGGGTGAAGATATGGCTGAATTATTATAAACCTCCTCCCTTCATCTCTGGTTTTTCTGAAAGACTGCTGGTCCAAAGATTGGCAGTCCAAAGGCTTTTAGTTTCAAACCATTCCCTAATGTTGTTTTTTTTTTATTATTATTTAAACAAATCAGCCTGTAGATAAGAAAATCCCTCTAAGAGTTATACCTCCATGTTCAGTCAGATTTTAAGTTGCATAATTGGCCAAATGACTAAACCATATCTGTGTTTCAGCATTGCACTCTGACACAATAATTCATCCATGAGTTTAAGCATAAGCTAACAGATTTGTATATGACCAAAACAATGTAATTATATATCAAAAAACATTATGGAGAAAAATGAGATCCCACTGTAAACATAGTTCCCCAAACACATACCCCCACAGGAAATGTCCATAAAAAGAATAACAGTTTTTTATACAGGAAAAGAGTACCTTGGAAACACTGATGAGGAGAAAAAAAAAAAAACCACACCCAAAGACCAAAATCCTTAGTCCTTCAGATTTTTGCTGGAAACTGAATGTCCATTTCATTTCATGTTAGTACATTTCATGTACTAACAAGCTTGATTTCCTTCATAAATGTCATCAAACCCAGAAATATTGATTTCCAGTTTGGATAATGGGTGTCAGATACAGCCAGCACTGTGTTTTCATGTAAAATTCATAATAGAAATCCTTGCAGCCTTCTGATTAAGATCTGTATATATCGGCCTAATACTAAGTGAAATTACTTATCTCCCTCAAACAGAAATATAAATAACTGTTGACTAAACACAACAGCTTTTAGTAATCAAAAGCAAATAATCTCTTCTCAATATGAAAATTGTTTCTGACATGAAGTAATGTATGAATCAGGCTCTTCCAAGTGAGCATCTTTCCACTCTGATTCAGCATGGAGTTATGCTCACGTGGCATGCTGTACCCACACTAATTACATCTGCAGTCACTCTACCTTTGGGTCTGAAATCATCTTTGCATTGAGGGCTTAGGTCTATACCCCCATGGACAAGTCAGTCTCAGAGCTCTAGATCAAATCCACATTATCACACATTGAGGATGCCCCATCCCTGGAAGTGCTCAAGGTCACATTGGATGGGGCCCTGAGCAACCTGGTTTAGTGGAAGGTGTCCCTGCTCATGGCAGGGGAGGTGGAATGAGATTTCTGTTATGGTCCCTTCTGACCTATTTTTAATTAATTTATTAATTAATTAGCCTATTTTAATTACTCCTATTCTACGAATCTATGGAGTAACATCTTTCAAAAACATTCACAGAATTAGACTTAGGGAATACCAGGCAAACCTGTTAGGTGGTGCTCAGCTTTATGCACAGAGAGGTAGCAATAAGAATCAGTAACTAACAAACAGATCAGTAACATCTTCCTGAAAGTAGATAAGACATAAGGAGAACTGAATGGTTTGAGACCGTGAAATAGCTGGGAAAACTGTGACGTTATTCAAAAAGAGATTTAAAGCCCAGATATAATTTCTGACTGATAGATACTTTGTTTCATCATTAGAAAATTCCACAGGGAAAGAAACTCAGCAGACATGAAGGAATGGGAACACCCTGGCTTGCCAACGAAAGTTGATGTGAAATAGTTCACACAGATGTATTAACAGATACAAGTTTACATCAAGACAACATCTCTGAATGCATGATCTCACTGGCTATAAAAGTATCTTGCAATAGCAGGAGGGAGAGGGAACGGGAAGGAAGGATGACTGCAGATTGTCTCATGGAGATGCTCAGAAATATTCATCAGGTTCAGCTACCTCACCAACTACTCAAGTTTGCACAAGAGCATTTTCTCAGTACACTAAAAAAAATGTATAACCGGAGGAGAATCAAATCAAGAGAAATTAGATTAGAGCCACAGCAAAGAGAGATGAATGGCCTGCAAGAGTGTCCAGCCACAAGACAGTCTATAACACAAGACATTTTGCAGTGTAAAAGAGGCAAGTGGACTGTGTGAGATAGGATCATGAAACCATCAGCAATTGTGTGCAGCTGCAGGATTAGGTAACCACCAGCAGTTGCACATAGCTTCAGGGAGAGGCTCTTTGTTCCTTAATTTACCCATTATCTATGTGGTACCCATTATCTTTGGGATGAATTTGGCTAGAGACCCAGAGAACACAGAAGATGCCATCTCTGCTTTCATCAGCTAAATTAAGAGGTCCTGTCTATTTTCCAGTAGCTTGTATATAAAACAAGTCACTGCTATTCCATGAACTATCTCCTCTCAAGATTCTGGACCCTAAAGCATTTCTGGAAAGGAAAGTAGAAGAAATTCAGAAAGCATACATACTGCCAATAAAATTCCATGCCATCCAAAAATTCCACCTGCCATCTACTTGGTAGATGCCCATTCCTTGCTGGTGGGCTGTGAGTCAATGAGGCAGCTGAGTTAAGGCTGCCTCAATGAACACATGAATGTACCTGAATGAACACAAGACACAGAGAAGATGGATTTAAAAAGGAGCTTCATCCAAACAGAAATTGGAATCTATCTTGCAGTGTCTCCCTGAAAACTTTCAATCATTATTAAATGATTCAAAGGCCAATGATGAAATCTTGTATGAGCCCAGAGTTGTTTGCCACAAGCTGAATTTAAAACAATTTGTGACAGAAGCAGCATTGCTATATCAACAGCTAACAGGGTTTTATTAACACATACACAACCTCATTACGGCCTGAATCAATCTCAGATCAATCAGATATTGCATATTTTATAAGACAGACCGTCATAGAATCTTCTCCCAAGGTGCCTTAGCAGAGAGAGCAACAGGGCAGGTTTACGGGACTACCATGGGATTACTTTCAAAGCAATAACCCTAAAAGCTTGAGGCACTACTTCACACCCAAATCCCAGTGTGGAACACCATAAACTCCTTCCCTCAATTCCACTTTCAACCTAGCCTCATAAACCAGCTCTCATTCCTGCTCTTGTCAAGCACAGACGGCTGAAGAAGCCATGCCGCACATTCCTCTCTACATCACTCCACACCATTTCAGGATTTTGTCATTGAGATTTTTGCCAATTACTATTAATACATTTATTGTTGTTGTACTTTGGCAGGTTTTGTGGATTTGGGGTTTTCTTTTTTGGTTTTGTTGTCTTCTTTGGTTTTTTTTCCATCTGGAACTTGTTGTTTTAAGTACCAGTTTAGTTACTGCCTGAGTGGACCACCAGAACATGCAGTTCCCAAAGCCAGCTCCCCATTTGCAGGTCACTTAGCCAAGTTTTGGCTATAAACCCAAGTGCCTATGTGCTTGGGTTATTCTCCCCTTTTCTGCTCGTCTCTCAAAGCACTTCTCAGATGAGAAGAGCAGCTTATCCAGGAGATCTTTCCATGAGGTCTCTCCACCCAGCTCTTCCCTCCAGCTAGGGCATACTGCAGTCTGGTGCCAAATTCAACAAGATGCAGCATGTGAAAAAGCACTGTTTATTTTCTAGAGAAATAACTGCAACCTCTCTTTTCACTTCCACCCTCCTAAAGGGTACAGACATCCCAAGCACACACTCATAGAATGTCTTTCCAACTGTGCTAAACACTGTTGAAGGAGCCCACAAGAGTTCTGGGAATGCATGTACACAAGAACAGCTAGGGTCAGCTTGATACATCTGCAGGCCCCTGAAAATTTTATTTCTGTACTGATTTCTTTAGGAAATAACTATCTAGCATTCACCCATGGCTACCTCAGAAGACAGATGGCCCACACAAAGAGCTGCAAAACATTTTCTCTGTGAACATTTATACTGTAAAGCCTTGACTGTTTATTGTAGAGGTTAATGAAGCTGTGAAGAGAACATGGTCCTGCTGAGATTATTGCTTCTGGGCAACACAGAGCACCAGCCATTCTTAATCCAAATGAATGGCATGACAGATAGACCAATTAAAAGTGTTTCCAAACAAGCTTTGAGACACAGGGCAGCTGTAACGTGACTATTTTTCCTAATCCCTCTATCCTACAAACACTATCTAATTGCAGCACCTAGTAGCCTCTGAATTCAGCACTCTCAAAAAGATCTGCAGCATGCTGCTCCTAAAGCAACCCAGTCCAGTCACATGACCCAGGCTCTTGCAGAAGACAAAAAATCCCCATCAGAGAACATTTGCTGCTTTTTTATTTATTTTTTGCTGCAGCAGCTAAAGGTTACTTCTGAATGCTTCTGGGAAAAGCACAAATATTCAGAAAACTGCTGTTATCCACTCCCCTTGGTAGCTCAATATTTTCTTAAACCATCACAAAAGCTTTTTATCCTGCAGGGAGAGTCCACATGTATTCATGGCTGAGCACATATATATACAAACTGCTTGGTTAACTCTCCCATAAACATTTTCTCTGCTTTGGTATATCGTACAAAGGTGCATCATAAAATTCCTCTGAGAAAGAAGTTTTGTTTTCAAATATGTGGTTTGCCTTGGTCTGTCTAGATGAACAGAAAATTCAAAAAGGAGGGGGGACCAAATGCAATTTCTATTCATAACAATCCTGGGTTCATCATTAAACAAGCAGAGAAAAGCAAAAATAAATAAAAGTATTTCCCTCTTAAAACTTCAGTAATCATTCATATTCCATTACATATCCTTAGAGGAGTAGAACAGGCATCTGTAGGACTCAAAAGAATAGAGGCCTCTACTAGATGCAGAAATTGGAGCTATGCCTGAAACTGCATCATTCCCATCATCCCAAAATTACAGACTAAACTCACTAAACAGGTGTTAGTCAGTGAAAGACAAGAAACTACATTCTCATCCTTGCAGTGTATTCTGGTGGATCATTAAGCACAATAAAATGCTGTCATCGTAAAAAGCTATGCTCTTCCCCTTCCAACTCTTGCCCGACCTAAATTCTTTTTTTACATCTATTTTATAAGTATGGGCTTCTCCAGATCTTACTGAAGAAAAAGCAGAGCAGAGCTCGATACTCCCACTTTCAAATAGATATTGAGTCCTGGTGAGCATCAACAAATATAAAGAGTGCAGAAGTACCAAAAGAGGAACAGACCAACTTCACAAGGAGTTCCTGATCCTGTATGACCACACCTGAAAATCTTCAGGGAGGACTTGGGCCCAGTGGGAACAGGCTTCAAGCAAAGAGAAACCTGCGCCTTGCAACTTGCCTCAGACTCTGAATCTAACAGGGCAAATCCTGGGACTTCTTCACTGATCAGGATGTTCATCGGTGACATCAGTTCAGGATGTCACAGAGTCTCTCATTGGAATGTGCCTCTATTCATCTCAGCTCCCCTGCTGTGCTGCTACTATATTTATCTTTGCTGCTGTCAGTCATTTAGATGTCAGTTTGCTCAGAATAGGACTGACACAAACTGCAGAGTTACCCTTTTCTTAAAAGATTCTTTCTTGAGCTACGCTTTACTTTAGCCTTCCTTCAGTAGTGGCCTCGTGTTTTCCCACAGACTGGGATACACAGTTAGGGGAATATCAAGACTGTGGACTTTTAACACCTGGTCTCCTCAATTCATGGATTAACCAATCACACAAAATAAAGCTGGGATCTGAGCTGCACACTCAGTGCTGTTGCTTTATGATATATTTAACCCAAACTCCCTAATCTCACACTCCAAAATCATAATTTGAGGGAGCTCCAAAGACAAAAGCTTGCTGGCTTTTGGTGCTATCTCAAATGATGAAATATTATTTCAATGAGAAAATGGAACAGATAGAGAAAAATAAATGAATATGTGCAGCATTACATTGGTTTTACATGGAGATTTCTCAAGGGGGGAAAAAAAAAAGCTTTTTCTGGACAGCATGTTGTTTTAGAGGTAGATTTTTCCATTAACATCTATTACCTCCCTTCTTCCTGGAGCTTCTCCTTAGATTTTCTGGTTTTCTTTGCCCAAAGGTGTTGGCTCCTTTTCTCTGGCTTGGCCTTGTAGAGGTTTCAAGATTTCCAAGTTGTTTTTACACAGCCTTCTGGATCATGTTAGGAAAAGGTGCTTTAAAAACATGTTAAAATAATGTTATTTTTAAATGGACTTCAGGACTGACAAAGGCACTGGGCTGACTGACTATCCAATTTGTTTCCATTAGGAATACATTACCAGCTGGCCAGTCAAAAGCATGCAGACAATGTTTACTGACATTCCCATGTAAATATCTGTCATTAGCTTTTCTTTAATACAACCAAGGTTCCAAACCACTTGTACTTTTCACTTCCTTCCCATTCAACCAGTGATTTACTCTGCACCTTGTATGTAGGAGGAGCAGTGAAACCAGAGCCAAGCAGGAGAGGTTGTGCACGAGCTGCCAAGGTGCTCATTCCCTGCTGCACCAGGGTTGGGAGCAAACTGGAGGCAAAGATCCCAAGCACAGAAGCATCTCTATGCTTTGATCAAACTCATTTGGTGAAGTCTTACTGAAGGAGGAGCTTAATCATCACAGGAGGTCAAGTACAGGATGAACTTGTGCCCTGCTGTCTCGTGCTCAGGGGACAACTTCCCCCTCATCAGTCTCATACAGTTAAGCCATAATCAAATCTTAACTAGACAGGTTCATGCAAGAAGACCCGGAGTAGGAGAAAATCCATCCATAAAGAGGGCAAATGCAAACAAACAGAGCACTCCTCCCCAGAGCAATGCCACGATGTCAGTAGAATGCTGCCTAAACCATGCTTGTGTCCTAAAAAACAAACTTGCTCCCTCCTGTTCTCTGCCATGGGTTTGGGCTACCTCATTGCTCAGAGCTGGGATGTCACATCAGCTGTGACTTCAGGACATTGTTTTGTTCCAGAGACATTCCCTGAAGGACAAGTCCCCAGAGGAGTGGGGCAGGTTCCACACACACCCAATACCCACTGCAGGACAATGCCTGCTCTTGGCCATCAACTCAGCCCTGCAGCAGAGAAGAAAGCACAGAAATCCCGTTCACACCCCTGGGTTTTTCAAGGGTGTGTTTCTTCCTGGCTTGCCTCCTCTTCTTTCAAATTATACAAACCTGAACTTCCTCCCTGGCTGTGTATTCAGCGTGTTTCATTGTGCCTCCGTTGTTGCGAATTGTTTGCTAATTTCTGGGAAGCAACTCCACTTTCCACATCACTGGGATTATGTAAAGGAGGCAGAGATGATATAGAGCCCTTGGTCATTCACGTCTCAACAGGAGAGCTCATTGATTTAACTACAAAAGTCTACACTGTGCTTAGAGCTCTGAATTTCTCCATACCACAGCTTCAAACTTTTAAAAAGATTACTATCAACATTGCTATTAAAACAGTTTCTGCTCTCAGAAGAGGAGAAATCTGTCCTAGCAAAATAAACTACTAATTGTTTTGAGAGCTTGAGTTGAAAGATATAACACTGCTAGCCTCTGGATAAAACTTAGAGGCTTAATAGTCTCTGAATTTCACATGCCCCATACTGAGGAAAAAAATTACACTGTTTCAAATAAAACTGGTCAGTTTTTAGGAAACAATTTACAAAGCTACTGACACAGAAGGTAAGAGTCAAGCCATGTGCTGAAAAACTGGCTTCTTGATATTTCCTGAAGTCTCTTCCCCTTCCTGATCCAAACTCCATCAGGTTCCAGCACCACCAGAAGAGATATCCATCTCCCTCATTAATGGAAAACCACTGTCATGTCTAGCTCTAAAACTACTAAAACATTGTAATGCACTGGTAAAAAGTATCCTGAATCTATACGGAGAATATTCAGAATTAGCACTTCAAAATGTGATGTTAAGAAGGAAATATATCCAGCTCCAGTAAACCCAGAGAAAAGTAGTCTTACTCCCACAAAATTCCTTCGCATTGTTTCAACAATTTTAAAAGAGAGTATAAATTTTAATAATGCAAAATTTTAAAATATTAATAAGTACTTGGGTTATTTTATCTTGATGGCTCCTGGGTACATCTGCTCCCACCACTGTCATATCCAAGATCCAAATCTGAGCCCCGTGGCTCCAGCCAGCTCCTCTTGCTGTCCATGGAGTGCACAATCCCACGCTGTCCACCCAAGCCTCAGCCAGCTGAGGACTCCTTTTGGGCTCAAAGGCAGTTGTGCTGCCAGAATCTCACACAGTACTTTGCAAGAAAGTGTATTCCAGATAATCAGTGCATCTGACAAACAGGAAAAGGGTCAGGGCTCTGAGAAATGGGTTCCCAGTGCATTCCCTTCACACACGCAACCTTGTTCTCCCCAGCCGAACAGCTGGGAGCCAGCTGAAATATAAGAACCTCTCCCCTCCAGACTACACTCTCTATTTGGGGTTTAAGACAATTACACAGTTATTTTGTGAAGAAAAGTCAGTTAAGGGAGAGAGACAAATTGTTTTATTTCTCACCCAGCTACATAACAGATTTCTAGGAGCACTAACTCATCTATCTTTCCAGTATTTTACTTTCATTATAGTTTGGCAATGGGAAGCCATTTTTCACAATGATCTTTAACTGGCTGGGAATTAAACTGCTCAAACTGATGTGTCCTGTGAAATGGAACATCTATTACCTGGGGCCCATGGCTTGGGTTGCACCTTATTTATCATCACAGCAGGTCCTTCTCCAAACCCAACCTCACTCACTAAGTTCCCAAGACACAAAGACAAGCAAAAGACATGTGACAATGAGACAGAAATATCCAAATCCAAAACCTCGTTATAAAATCAGGCAGTGGAGTATCAAAACCAAGCAGCTGTGCTGAGAGGAACAGGACTGTGTCCCACAGCAACCCCATCCTCCCAAGCTGAGTGGGCAGATCTGTCTTTCATCATCCCCAGCCTCTCTACCTCAGTACATCCTCCACTCAATTGCTGCTGCCAAGCTCCTGCCTCAAGTAATAAACAACACGTGGGCACCCTGTGTGACTGGTCCCAAGCGGATCAAAGCCATCAGCATTTCCACAACCAGCTTCCTGCTCCAGCATGACACTACATTTCAGCACATTCACTGTCCCCACCACTGGGGAATGCCCCAGGCCTTCAGAGGACCTGAGCTGGGGCAGGTCTGGCACATTCTGCAATGCAAAGGGCAGAATTAACCAAAGCACACAACTCAGTCTTCCCCAATTCTCCTCCTGAGGCTGCTCAGAAGAAGCAGGACACCATTACGTTTTTACTCTTGGTGTGTGGGGAGCATATTAATTTGTCTTAGTAAGCTATCTTTATTTATTTAATTATTTTACTTCTTGTCACAGCACGTATCTGAGCTCTGCTTCTTCCTCTCAGATCTTAAAAGCACGAGGTGGCTGCAGTGGGCGTTTCACTATGACCTCATGGGTAACACATGCTGCATAATGCTGTGCAGATCTCTGCACTCTGCTCCTGGTTGAAACAGAAAATTACGTTCTTGGGAAAAACAAACACATTGGATATAAGCAATGTTTCCCTGCAAGGATATTGTCACTGCAACAAATTTGCTCTAATAGCAAACTTCAACCACTAGAAAAAATTTGCAAAAATAGTAATGATTTTAAAAAACACTCTTTTCAGCTGCTACCAGGGAATGTTTTGGGGGTTTTTCCCCTTGTGAGCTTATAGCCAGTCTTCTGCTATGCTTTCAAACAGATAGCTCGGGATTATGGATTTGTTCCAAAAAGTTTATGTTAGTGATTATCTCAAATTTCTCACTAGGGGATGAACTTTTAAGATTCATTCCTGTCATTTCCAGTTTTTTATCCCTACAACTTTCTTTAAAGAAGACGAAAGCACACCATCCACATGCTCCAGAGGCAAAAAATATTTCCAATACCTCTTTGCTTACATGTCACACAAGGACATCTACCCTCTTACTGCCACATCAAAGACCTCTTTTTTCCCAGTCTTGGCTGAACACCCTGAAAGCATCCAGTGGTCCAGGGCTGCTTCCCCACCCCATTTAGCAAATGTTGCAGTAACTGCCATCTACTATTTATGATACCAAAGCTCCAACTTAATTGCTCTAAAACACTATCATCACAATCACCAAGCGTCCCTGGAAGTAATTACATGGATTTTATAACCAAATAAAAGAAAAAAATAAATAAAGGTCAAATATTTTTACAACAAAAGTTTTGTTTCCTTCTTTTTTCATAGCCAAAATAATTTGAGAGATACAGGCTGAATTATTGTGACCTTTCTGCCACAAAACTTTTTAATTAGTAGAATTGCTTATCTATGGCTTAAAATACTGTCACCCTGAGAGCAGTGTGATTGACTTTGAATTGACTGAACATGAGAGGTGTATTTACTATATAAATTGCAGGGCTGTGCACTTCTGCATGACACTTACATTCATCTGAACATCACACATCAGACCACTTTATAAACATGTTATTTAAGACTCACAGTATGCCAGCAAGCACAGGCAAATGTTAGAGGTTGAAAACCTCCTCTGCTGCAATTGTTTCAATTGCTCTTTTCATCCTCTATTTTGCATCTGGAGAAACTGGAAATTACAGAGCACCAAAGACTCAGGAGCAGAGTGCAGGGTTGTGAGAACAACAATAAAAAGTAATCAAGATAAAAACCAGGATACTTATCGCCAGGAAAATCTATCTTAGAGTAACAGGGAGAATTGTTTTCACAGCCCAAAGACTAACTTCCAAGGTCAAATCTCAACTCAAATTCACTGGTTTATACAAAGGTTCATAGCTTACACACCTGCACATACTATGGCAGCTTCTCTTTTAAAAGGTACCTCAAATATGAGTCAAAAACACTGTTCAGTAAAACAAGAGGCAGGTTTTGGCGTTGAGTTATGATGATCTTTCGTTAAAAATCTTTTCACACATTAGTGCCGTTCACAGTTTTAGTTGTGCCCAGTAGAGAAGTAAAGACCCCAAGCACTGAGTTGAACACAATGGCGTTTCCTCAATATTCTTATTTGTCGCTCTACCACCTTTTGGCCATTAAAATAAGTGTATAAATACAAACCAGCCTGAATAAAAACCACAGGTGCAAACCTCTGCTTCCAAACTCCCTACCATGGGTTCCACTAGATCAGGTTGCTCAAAGCCCCATCCAGCCTGGCCTTGAACAATTCCAGGGATGGGACAGCAACAGCTTCTTTGGTGTTGAAAGTGTCTATCTAGGCCATAAAATGAATTAATATTCTTCAGGCAATGCTTCTGGGTCCATTGAGAGATTTAATTCACATACACTTTAGAATACTAACTGCAGAATAGCTTCCTAGACAGAAAACTTTTCTGCACAGACTGAATTAAAATAAATAAATAAATAAATAAATAAGGCAAAAACTCTCACGCTGTCTGTAGTGCTCAATCTAGCTTTCTTTGAGTTAGTTCATATATCTGCCAATGTGCAGGTATTGCCTTTGCTGGGGGGACTCATAAAATTCATTACCAGGACCTCAAGGTTTTATTAGAGCTGCTTTCATAAGGTCAAATCAATCAGAGAGATTCATATGAGTTTCCACCCGTTAAGCAGTGCTGGGGGTGTCTGGGGCCCTGGCTCTGCTCCCCTTGCTAACACAACAGAAACCCAGTATCTGATCTTCCTAAAGGAACTGAGTCATGGTTTCAAAAGCCCCATCCAAGCTTTACTGCACACACCTGCACCGAGCACTCAGAGGTGTGTTCTGCATAAACACTTTTGCCATCTTCTCAACATCTTACTCAATATGCATTTCCCAAAAGTACCCAGCTGGCACTAGCACATTCCTTTGGGAGCCAGATCCCGCTGCAGTGTGGAATTATTCCAGGGAAGGCAACTGGTATCGGCTGAGATTCTGACCTACATTTACCTGCTTATCCCTATAACTCTGTGCATTCATTTGCAAGAACCTGCCCTATTAACTACATCCCTGTGCTCCAACCTGCTAGGAAAACTCATTTTTAGTTCATTCCCACTAAGTGCATAATCAGGTCTTTGCCTCTACTGTGCATAGGGATGGGTGAAATATGGGGAAGAGGGAAAGAGGGGATGTATGTTTTTTCATTATTTTTAAGAGGTGTGATGTGATTTTTATTGTATGACTATTCACCTGCTTTCTGTGACCTCCTAAGCATATTTAAGAGGGAATTTGACACTGGGACCAAACATGAGGCTGGGGGAGAAGTCAGCTAACAAAAACCACATGTGCTCAAACATTTTGCTTTGCCTTGCTAATATTGAGGAGATTTGTTTTGCTCTGTAAAGCACTTGCATTTCAGTTCAGTTCTGCAGGGAAAAGCTAATCCTCAAGTTATGGCAATACAGCCAGTTGATATGGGGAAGGAAGGAGGGGGCCAGAGAACCACGGGAAGGAGAAAGAAAAGATTCAGCATTTTAGCCTGACCTGACTCCAGGTTCACACGAGAAGAGGTGAAGCTGCAGCTGTCATGCTGAAGGGAAATGCAGTCATTTATAAACCCAAGGAAGTCTCCTGGGAAAGAGAAGTAACAAAACAAAAAAAAAGTATTCCTTAAGACCAGAGTTAAGGGCAGATTTTCCCACCATGTGAGAGAGCCAGTGCAACCAGACCAAACTCTGGCACTACTCTCAGAGCAGCTCTGGCCAAATTTCCTCTCTGCCCCAGCAGGGGCAGATGCCACCAGCCTTTTCCACATCATCTATCTAGGAGAAGACCTCCTCTAGTGTGAGAAGTTCCACCATCAAAGCACACAAATTCATGCCTTCATTAATTTACAAAAGATCTCATGGGAATAGCTACTGTCCAAAGCGGCTGAAGGCTGAGAAAAAACCAAAATACATCTTGAGTTTCCTTCCCTCCCCCATCCTGGACATCACTTTCTCTGGAGGTTTGACTCATGTCTGCTTTTGGTGAGCATGTGAAAATTGTTGTCTGGGCAGCTGAATGGGGAACAGCCACTGTGAATACGCATGATTTGATATTGGTATCTTCTCAGATATTTCAGCATGTCTCAGAGGTTAGAGAGAGAGGCAAGAGTAAGTACTCAGGAGGTTAACAACCACAGCAAACAGCAAATCATTCAGAAAAGCATTTGATCAACGCAGAGACAGAAAATTGTATAGCAAACTGGTCTATGACCTATAGGGCAGAACAACTCAAATTGCAAGAGAGGCGCATAGGGAAGCAAAAAAAAAAAAAAAAATTAGCCAGCAGGACTCCCAGACTAAAATAAAAACTGCAGCTGCCAGCTGGTTTGTTCACGTTGAATATCCAAACTGGGCTTTCTGGTTTCCCTAAAACTTATTTCATGAGAAAAAATAAAATTGGCATAAAAATACAATTCCTTTGTTAGTGCAGCCACTTGGGTTCATGGTTTCTGTGACCTGCCATTGAGAAAGATGTGATGGGAATGCTCCTCCTCATGCTAAGTGCCCTGGCAGCGAGTGCTTAGCCTGGCAGGGGAGCCCAGGGTTTCACCAAAGGGCAAATTATATCCTGCTAATTGAACCAGCATCGTTTTAGAATCTCCCCATGAGCCTGTCAGGTTTGTGCATGGGCAGCCGTGGAGATCTTAATGGACTTGGGAGGCTGAAGCAAATAGAGGGACCAGGCAAGAGCAGAGAAAATGGGACACAGCGGGAGGGTATCAAATCCGTTCGGGTTAATAACGCACCTTCCCGGGACGTGAAGCAGATGCCCAGAACCCCGGGCTCTGTTAGTTAATTACCATACACGAGAAAAACCCAGCAAGGCTCCCTGCACACACAAAGCTTTGGCAGAGAAAAAGAGGGGGCAGGGGAAAGAATGCAGCCCTCCCCAAGCAGTGCAATTAATACGTTTGCTGCAGCTTTGTGTCACGTTCCCTCACCACCACTCAGCTCCAGTTGTCAGCATCTGTCTGGAATGAGCTGCTCCATGAAGCCAGCAGCCCCACTTGCATGGAGAGGCAAGGGATAGGATTTCAGGAAAGGCTGAAGTCCACTGTTAAGGGATTCGTCCCAGATAAATTGCCTGTCAGCTACATCTGAGCTACAGTGTTGGCTGCCCTTCTCCTGGAGAGTAATAATGGGGCTTTGCTGAATACAGAGGTACCTGTCTTCCATGGAAATCAAAGTTTAGTTCCCATATGATGAGTAAAATACAACTCACTTGTTAAAGTAGGGACCAACGATGAAACACAAACAGGGATTCAAAGGAGTAGCTCCGCTTTTCCTCCTAAATCATCTCTGCTCTGCAAGAGAACGGTCAGAAATGCAACAGCAATATAAAAGTCCCAACACAATCAAGTATGTGAACAGAGAGGTAATCCCTGTTTCAGAGCACAAGGAATCAGAGCAGACAAAACAGATAAAAAGGATTTTTTTGTATCATCTCAGATGCACTCAGTAGAGGATCTGAGACCTAGAGAGGCTATGTAACTTGCCCAAGATGAAACAAAGTGTTGGAAGGTGGATCTAGCATATAAATCCATATGTTATTTGAGCCTATTCAGTACTCTGACCATGCTTTCTCTCTCATATGGTAACTCATAAATAGGCTTGGGTGTATACCTTGTAATACCATTTATTACATACATACATCTTCCAGCAAAGGCAACCAACTCCTTGTGGGATTTGACTCCTGTGTTTAATTGGCAGACTTGTTTGTGGAACTAACAGGTGCATTAGCAGTGAACAGAGAGCACATTCTCACTTCACAAAATATGTGCTGCAAACCATGTTATGAGAGACTAAGCCAAGGAGCAAACATAAAACCATCCAGCACCATCCAGTCCCTCCAGATGGGCAAGAGTCCCGTGAGGAGCACCATGCCCCCCCAACCAACAGCCTGGGATGCCCTCAGGCTGCCCACACTGCACTGGAGGAGGGGTCGGGTCATTTGCACCATCTTTTCCCCACCTTTCACACCTCTTCTGCTTAGTGCATAACCCCAGTGAATAAATAAAAGACCTTTCAATACTGGATTCACTATGGCTATAGGAAAAAAAGTACCAGAAGGAAGAAGTAAGAATTTGGACAAGGCTGTGGCTGATGTGGACTACCTGCATCATTGGCCAGATGTTGTTCCTGACTCCCTCTCTCTTTCTTGTTGGTTTGTATGAGGGCAAGGAACAGCTGATGCCACCAGTATGTGCACACCCCCTTATTAACTCAGAAGATGCATGTTTGTGACAGGGACTGGAAAGAGAAGTGTCTTTTAATCTCTTCCTCCAGCTCATCTTGATCCTACTACCTAATACAAAAATCTGGTCTGAAGGTGGCTGATTTCAAACTTCTTTAAAAGAAGAGCCACATTAAAATAGCTGAAAATTTCCATTGTCCTCACCTTATCAATGTGATTTTTCTTTTTAAAATTGCTACAAAACAAATAAAATGGCTCAAATGGAAAGACATAATCTCCATTCATTAAAAAAAAAAGCATGAAAAGCCTTAGGCCAAAGAAAAGGTGACATCTTCAACTATGCATGTGACTGACATCTGCTCTAACCAGGCCCAGATGGGAGTGATGCCTACAGGAGTGTTTAAAATTAGTCTGGGTAACAGGACTGCTGCTACTGTTGTGCGGAACTGTCCTATAGACAAATTTATTTCACTCTCAGTATGTTTTTCCTGATGTTCAGCCAAAGTCTGCCTCTTTGTTCCATTGTTGAACGTGCCTGTGTCTCTTTGTACCACTCCATGCCTCCCCTCCTGGGACTTTTTTACTCACAGTAATGTATAGTTTATTTATTACTATGACTCTTCTCACAAATTTAATTATGGCAGTGGGTGAAAAGGGTTGGGACAGGAAGATAAAGCTTATCACATGCATTTTAAACCTCATCTCTCAGTTCAACAGAGAGGTACCTTCCCATCTGAAGAGGAAAGATCCCCAGTCTGACACAGCAACTTTCCAACAGTCCCAAGAGGCAAACCAGCATTTCATGAAACCTGGGACTACATCCTACTCCAAAGCACGAGATGACACACTCTAACAGGATTTTACCCTGTGCAGGACTCAAGTCAATCGTTTTTCCCTTGAAAACAAGCTGCAAATAATTGAATAAGCAGTCTCTTATTTCCAGGGTATAGACCAATGTACTTGGAGTTGCTCCAGTTCCTCTGCTGTGATAAATTCAGTTTAGATTAGCCCTTCTGCACACACAACTCACAAAGAGAAATTGAATTGCTAAAAGCACAGAAAAGGTAAACACCAGTTTTGGAAGGTCCCCTAGTGCAGTCCAGGATTCCTCCCCACTTAGTGGTATGTTAGTTGACTTTTAGTACATGTTCTCTTTGCTGAACCATCCAACTGCTGCTCAGGAAGACCCAATTATGAAAAAGAAATCCTGCCACAAAAACGTGAAGTAAATACACACAGAAACCATTCTGCAATAGCCCCAGGTCAATCACACCTTCCCAGAATGGAATCATCTCCAGCTGTGTTATGGTTGTCCAAATCATGCTGCTGGTCCCAGCTGGACAACAAACTCCTTAAGGCTTGAATCGACATCATCCAAGTTTGTGCACATGCCAGAGGGTTGCTCACATTCAGCAAACTGTTTCCCTTGGGCAGAAGCCTGACCACACTCTTTATCCACCACTGCAGCCCCCAGCAGGGTTTCTTTTGGGGTGGACACCACTGTCTGTCCCCAGGGGTCACTCACATCAACAAATACTGATTCAGTCCACCAGGCCAGTCTTTCCTGACACTGATTTTTGAGGGGTCCCTAAGACAAAGATAACATAGCTGGGCTTGCAAAAAGAATGGGATCCAATAATTGCCAGTCTTCCAGGCATTGAAACTGTTTCTTGAACAAACCTCGGATTTTTTTTTCCCTGATTCAATTCGAAAGCTGCACTCATTTTTTCCCTGCCTTTAGCAAGTCCCTTTGGTTTCTCCTTACAAGGTAAGTTGCAGTATAAAGCTGGCAGCCCCTGTTAAGAGGAACAAGAACACACACTGTGATCTTAGGGGAGTTTGGACTTGTGATTTACTCTGAACACTGCTATAGAGAAGCTCTCTCCAGGTGTGTTGTGTTAGGCTGAGATGCTCTCTAACATAGGGAGGACAGCTGGTATTTAAAGTGCTTAAGCCACAGAATGGCACCAAGAAATTGGTCAAACCACCCCAGTCAGGAGGCACCAAGAAGAGGTTTGTAGCAAAGGTGGAAGTCTCATTTCTCAGTTTCAGGAATAGCCGCATGTACAGAGTTCCTCAAATTCACACAGAACCAGTTCTTTAATTTCTGGCCTTCTGAGAACAATGCAGTTGGTTTTGGCACCTCTGTTCTGTCTGCTGGGTGAGGAACTTGAAGAGGAGCAAAATCCAGCCAGTCTGGAACAACAGTGCCCCAGCCACCAGGTAGGCCAGCCCAAGAGCTGCCTTCTGGTGGGGCAGGCAGCATGTTCTATGGAAATCATTCCTGACAGGCTGCCCCAAAGTCATCTTCCAAGGTCCATACACACAGAAAAACTCAGGGAAGGTGTCTCAGTCTAGTCAGGCTGTTCCGAATGCCTTTAGGTTCTCTGTGAAGCCCTCAGGGCAGCGGTAGCCCAAGGATTTCTCCGGCAAATGGGATCCTTTTATGGGAAAGTCTAGATTTCCTAATGACCTTGGAAAAGCAGCCAAGTGCTCCTCCACCCAGCCAGTGCTGCCTGCAGGCTGCTGTCTCTGTCCCACTGCCTGGGGAACCTTTCTCCTCCCATTGCTTCACATTCTGCAGCCACTCTTGGTCTTCCATGCAACAAATCTCTGCTTTCATAGGCCTTTCCTCCCCCAATACTGCTTACCTGTATGATTAACATCACAATTCCATATCTCCATCACCAAACAGGCACCTTTGGAGGTACCATACTTCATGCTGCTGACTAAACACATTTATTTCTTAAAAAAAAAGTAACTAATACACTTTCTGACTTGTTTCTACATGTACCTCTCAGTATTTTCCCTTTGCCAGTATTAGCTACACAGCCAGCACAGCTGCCACTACCGCTTTCTTCCTCACACAGGGCTCAGACAAAATCCCACCACTCCTTCCAGATGCCCAGGTAGGTTTGATTCCCATCTCACTTAGCAGCACACTAGATCAGTTTCTCCGTTCCAAAAGGAAATCTAAATAAAGTAGAATGCAAATAACCCCTTTTGCAATTTTCCCCTCACTCAATTTGACCTTTCCTTCCCTATCTATGGGCTTCTAGCACAAACCATGCAGAGCAGAATCACAGAATGGTTTGGGTTGGAAGAAACCTTAGAGGCCATCTTGTTCCAAGCCCCTGTTATGGGCAGGGACCCCTTCCACTCACCAGGCCGGTCCCTCAGGGTGCTGTGGATGGTGCCTCTGCACATGTACAGGACACATCCTCACGTTAAACCCACTGAGTGGTTGTGACCCCACACTCAAGGATGGAGGAAGCCCTCCCTGCTCTCCTCATGCTTCCTGGCTGTGAGGCAGCAAACCACCACACACGGACCCACTCTCTGCACTTTAAGCCTGCTGAATGGCTCAGTTCAGAGCAGGAACTCAGTGTTTGACTTCAGCATTATTTAATCAAAGAGGCACAACTTTCTTTGGCTCCTCCAGCACTGACGCACAGCTCTCTTGCATTATGTTCCCTAATGAAGGCCACCTGAAGCCCAAAACAGTGTCTGAACACAACACAGTGCTCTCTTTTCATGATGGGCTAACAAAAAAATAATACCCTGAGTATTTCTCGCTCACAGATAAACTTGGCCATCTCACTAAGGAAATTAAAGCAAATAGAGCCAGTCTGTCAACTGGAACGCTCCGCCTGCTGCCTGCCCTGGCTGTTACTTTACATGGGTCTTAAATTAAATGTCAAATAGTGTTTGGCACAAGAGCCTTGTGACTGCCCTTAGAGAAAATCTGACACCTTTGCTAACTGTTTCCCACTGCTCTCTACTGCTTGGCGAGGGGTAGGGGAAGTACAGACTGTCTCATTGCTCTCTATTTTTTTTCCACAAAGAATGCTTGAAAACAAATAAATGTCTCATGTTTAATCAAAGTGACTGCAAGAAGCACAGTGTTAAGTAACATTGGGCACAATATGGGACATTTTGTTTCATTTGGCTTCCTGGCACTTCCACCCCAGTTAAGTTGACATGAGAGACATCCAGCAGTGCTTTCTCATCTCTACCTGCTCCAGTTTCAGTCTTTTTGACTCTGAGTTTTAGCATCTTTTAGCAAAACAAAAGCCCAACAGCTCTACCACATAAGGTGACTCTGCCGCCTTGCAGTGCCAGTAAACCTGTGCCAACCTGGGGAGTCCCCCCCAGCACAACTTTACCATCACCTGGATGTTCCTTTCCACTGCATCCCCAGGAGACAAGCCATGCACAACACACTGAGGACCTCCCAGGAGCTGGCATTCCCTAACACCAGGGAGCTGGGCTGCATGACAGAGATGGGTTATTGTAACTACACAGCAAAGGCAACTGAGCCACAGCAGCTCACCATGAGCACACACAGAGCCAAAGGGAAATGGAAATGGGATTGCACCCAGCTGAGACCACCCAGGCTGCCTGCACCATGCCAGTCTTCGTGCAGGGTGAGTCTGTCCCCTCTTGCCATTCTCCAGGCTGCGACACCAACCCGAGCAAGGATGCAGTATTCCCTCTCTCCCGTCAGGAATTATAGAGGAACAGAAAGTGTTTAGCAGGGATATGGTTCATGGAAATAGACTTGCTGTGAAAGGGCAAAAGCAAAATGAAGTTATCGTTACGTATCTGGAACCAGAACACTCTGCTGAGCTGATCTTGCTGCCTCGTGTTTGTCTCTTACACAGAAATGTGCTTTTCTTCAAGGTCTGGAAGCTCCTCACTGTGTGCCTCTGAAGAACTAACTGCCAATGGCCACAGATTATATAAGCATATATACATATTTTAAACTCAGCTGAAGACCAAGCACACTGTTCCTCACACACACCTTGAATCCAGTTTGGATTCACACACACTTCATTGCTTTAATCCCTATAGAAAGGTCCTGGCAGCATCAGTGAGGGCTTCAGCTCTGCCTCTGTGCTCTGGGAAGTTCACACTGAGCTCTGAGTGCTGCTGCAAGGGTTGTGAGAAGATGAGCCTTTCCCATGGACTTGTTACTATTCCATGTCTGCACCCAGCTGGAGCCCAGGAGCTGCAGAGAGGAAAAACAGGAACCAATATATTTATTGTTTTAACCCCTCACCTCCCAGGGGAAAAAAAAAAAAAAATATATATATATATATAAAAGAAGCCTGTGGGTTGAGGTGAATTCTGAGCAAAGGCTACAGGGTTGTGAAGGGGAGGTCATGAGTGGAAAATATGGGGGAACAAGGGGAAAAAATCCAGGTATTTTCTATAGTATTCCAATAAAACTGTACTATTTTGAGTCCTGCATTGTTCACACTGGCAGGCAGAACTCATACAGTGATGATGATACTAGGCACTGTGAATTAGGAAAGATTGTTAGAGAGGGGAGCATAAAAGGGTCCTCCTCATTTGAGGACACTCCTTCATCAAGACAAAACCAGGCAAAAGTAGTGCCTGTCAGAGGTTCAAGGGATGTGTGAAGCTGAAGGTGCCCAAAGGCAAAGGCATAAAAGTGGGTCCAAACTCTGCATTCACCTGCAGCAGGAAAGTCTGAGTTGCAGAGTTAAGCTGAAACACAGATGTGTAGTCAGCAATGCCTTTCATTTAAGCATTTTAGCTGATATGCACAGTGTTAAGCATTACACTGCAAATCATAAACCTGATGCAGAAAAATTGACAATACCCAAAGGTTCCCCAGCAAGCTCTTGGAGCTGATGAGGGAGCACAGACTGGGAGTCACTCACTGTGGCCACTTCTCAGCACTTCCCTATCAAGGACAATCTCAAACCCCATTCCTTCTGCTCAGCAGTCTTTTGCTGTAATGGAGAGATATAGCACAACCATCTTCAAGCAGCACAGTGCTGGCTGTCTGGAAACGTGGTAGAAAATAAATATTTCCTTCTTCCTTTTTTTGTCACCCCCCAGCAGCATGTACTTGTCTGTCATATGCTCTGCTGATGGGTCGAGGAGAGCAGGCAAGAGCCTCAGTACTTCCTATGCAAAAGGGAAGCCTAGTGGGATAAAAGAGATGCTCCCTTTTTTCTCACCCTTACCTCTCCCACTATATTTTCCAACACATAACTGCTTGTTCTGAATGAACTCCTGAAGGACTGCAAGGCTCTACTAAATTTCCTACATGCCCCCGAGGCCTCCCAGGGCTTAAAAGAAAAAGACCTTCAGAAATTATCAAAAATAGTGCAGGGGAAGTTCCATCCTATGTAGTACAGTTATTTGTAAACTGCTGTGCAATTACAGTGCTGCCGGGGCACAGCAGGAGCTGAGGGAACTGTGCCCTCAGCTGTGCCTGTTCCATTCAGTTTGGGCTCAGGCTATTGGGATGCACAGCTCATGTTCACTTGTCTCACCAGATGACTGAGCTGCTGGAACTGGGTCCTGCCCATCTAAATGACTCCTCTTTGGGGAGAACAGTCTCATCAAGAAGGGGGGTAGAGGGGCAGAGCTGTGGGTGTGCAATATAGGGTGGTCTATGTAACCTGCTCCTAATTGCACTTGCCTCTCAGTGGAAAAAAATCCTCTTCTCTGCAAATATTTTGCTCAATCAGTGACAATGTTGTGATACACTTCTCTTTTCCTCCAAAAAATCAGTTTCCATCAGAAATGCAATGCAGGAGCAGGAAAGATCCCTCCAGCAGCATCCCCTGCAAGCCCTACTGCTCCAGGAGCCACAGAAAACACAGCAATTTTCATACCACATTTCCACAAGAGCAGTGAGTGGTGCTGCACAGACAGAGGGTCACCACTGGAATGTAAGTGTGGGTAGAGGGAAGTTTGAAAAGGGAAAAAATGTCTCTCCTGCCATCAACACTGTATCTGACAGAAGAGGAAAACAGGAAGAAGGATGCCAGCTGTTTTGATAGCTGTTCTCAGTTTAATGTTTCCTCCAAGGTAAATATACTCTCCTAAAGGAACAAGATCATAATAGGGTCTGTGAAAATTTGCCTCTCAAAGCACTAGAAAACTCAAAGTACTGCATCATGCAGCCAGGAAAGGAAGGCAAAGATAGAAAATGTTGCTTGAGGGCTACAATATATTAAGACCTGACAGGAGAAGAGACATCCTACACAGCCAGGGAAGAGTCATTGGAAGAAGAGCCAACAACAATTACTGAGGTGATGTCTCAGTCTGTAAGACAGGACTAAAGAAAAGCTTGGAGAGCAAACTGACTCGTGTTTTGCAAGAAAGACCTCAGCCTTGATCATGTTTCACTTGCTCCACAGGACAGCTGGCAACCCACAGCTGGGTCAGACTGGCAAAAGTCCACCAGCATTTATCCAGCCTTGCCCACTGGCACTGGCATCCAGGAGCCCGACCGTGGGGACTGAAGGCATTTATTGCTGTGCAGGGTCAGCCCTTTACCATTGCAACAACAGAGCACCTCAGAATCCACATTCTCTCCTAGCACCTATGGGCAGCAAAGGACTTAACTGGAAAATGCTAATCCCTTTTAATAAGATGACCTTTTTGGTCTGTACTTTGCTAGTTTTAATGAGCCCGCCTGCAAGAGTTGATTGATTTACTTGCCTGGTGTTCTTAGACTCAAATTTATTATAATTAAGTTGTTAAAGAAGTTTGCCTTGCTCGCCATGCCTGGGACCTCAGGTCATTATTATTAGACTCTCACATGCATCACCCCCATCATTCTGCATCTAGAAATTAATGAGAGATTGGCAACACCGCTCCCCTCCCCTCCCCACCACCCCTGCCATGGTTACTTTGGCAGCAGAGGGGCATGAGCAAATGGAAAGGCAGGATGGAATACGGGTTTCTGTGCAAAAGCAAAGTGCCTGACTCACAAAACCACTTGAAGCAGAGCAAGCAAGGCGAGGGCTGCCTTCCAGATGCAGGCAGTGCCTGCTTTCACAGCACTCAGGGGCACGGAGCCCAGTGGATGGTGACGATGCGCAGAGTCTGGGCAGACTTCTCTGTGCTGGAGCAGGGAGGAGGACTGGAGAGTCATGCTTTTATTTACTTAATCAGTAAAACAGCTGTTTCCCCCTACCCTTGTCTAGAGAATAATGGAGCGTTATGCTCCTAGTGCAATAAAGGGGCCGCGCTTGCACGATTACATCACATCACCACACAGCCAGGGATTCAGCTCAGGAAGCCAAGGATTCAGCTCAGGAAGAGCCAACAACAATTGCTGAGGTGATGTCTGCAAGGCACAGACCTGGGGAAGACACAGGATGGAGATTGCTCGTGTTTTGTGAGCACCACCAGAGGCCAAGGGCTGGCACACTCAAACCCGCTCATGCCTCGCTATGCTCCAGGGATGCAGTCCCAGAGCCTGGATCCATCAGGGAGTACCTGGTGTGCATCCCAACCCCACTCTGAGACACAGCTGTGCTGCCCATGGAGCCACAGAATGCCTTCATTTCCTCACTGGCACCGTGTTTCTTTCACAGAGCCCTTGTGTGCATGAGCCTATCACTGCTGTGCTCAGCCTGGAGCTCCCCTGCTGTGGAGGGTGTGTGACATCCAGATTATAAATTCCTTTGGGCATACACTATATTTTTGCTGCTCTGTTTGAGGTATCCCTGCCCTAGCGCAATCTTAATTGGTGATTAGATTTCTTAGCCATTACAGCAAGCAAATAATATGATCTTATTTTTAATAAATAATAATACATAATTTTCCAGAGACATTTACCCATCTTCCAACCTGGCCAGACACAAGCCAGCTCCAAAAGCAAAGTTGTGTAACTGGATTATGCAGTGCCCTCTGCGAGCTAATAAATTCTGCTCGAGTTAACTCTGGCCACGTGGCATTTGGCCAGGTCAGCTCACAGCGGGTCAGTTCAGAGCTTGGGTTGAGCGAGCCCTTGCTGGGAGGAACAGGCTGGGTAAACCCCCTGAGCACACTTTGAAGGTGGATTAAGCCAAGCCACAAAAGGGTTTGCACAGTTCATCCTGTGAGAGTCTGTTGTGGAAGGAGGACAGAATATACATGAAGTACATGCTAATTTCACTGTCTGACAGTTCCAGTAGGAGTCATCTGGCTATCATCAAAACATCTGGTTGTATCTAGAGAAGTGGCTACATCAGCATATTTTGAAACAGAACCGCCAGCAACAAGGTTATCATGTCCAGTATCATCCAGAGAATGAGAAGACATTTGAAAGCAGACAGAACTCAAGGATCAGAGCAGCCAGACCAAACCACTCTATACAATTCCTGAAGGAATCATACCTGTGAAATTGCCTGCAAAGGTGAGAAACTCAAGAAGAAACCCAGGCAAAATTCACTCGCCTTTGGTTTGGAGATCCTTCTCTGAATGAAGCAGTCAAGATCTCAAACTCCTCTCTTTTCTACAATCTAGTAATGGGGCTACACAACCACTTTTCTGACCCTAACCAAAGTAATGTTTCAATGAGATGGTCTCAGCCATTATGAAGTCTGCAGACATGTTTATGCACCTTTGTGAACAGAAGGAAATGATGGGAATGAGTCATGACAGATGATGGAATGATTCAGCCATCCATCCACCCGCTTTCCATGAACTGTATCGTTTCTGACTGCAATAAATTGCCCATATAAAAATAATGGGCTGTTAAATTCCAGGGCATCTCTCAAAGTCAGGGACTCCTATTTCTAGGATGGTATTTTCAATAAGCAGGTTTATTTGAAAATTAGAAAAAAATGCTCCCTGGCACATGTAAGCCCAGTGAAAGAACTAGTGCTGCTATTCAATTAATTAGATTTTAGTTTTATGAACTCCCAAGTTAGTCCAGCTCAGAGCAGGCAAAGAAGTACAGAGACCCACAAAAATGTGTTGCCAATGAGGTGAAGTTCATAATCAGGCTTAACTATCACATGTGTTAATGGCTGAAAAAGCTATAACTATTAGTTCATTTCTGTGCTTTATGAGATGTATTTACATGTTAATGACTATGACAAGTATAGGAATCTGTTTGAAAATTAAAACATTCCTGCACAGAGGTAGTGAGGTCTAAACTGGCTGACAATGTGCGAAGGCCAAAAAAGTCATCAGGAAGAAAGGTTTTACAGTTACTTATATGATGAATATTCTGGATTTCAGTAGCTTTTATGGATGTCTCTTGTGTTTCAAGATGAGATTTTACGAGCCTGCTATAAAAAAGCGGTCACAAGTTATTAAATTTATCCTGACTGGTGATTAAGGACTGTGAATGACAATTGAGGGAAGGTACTGGCCCAACATTTTTGGAGTCAAAGAGGACTCATGCATCTTCAAGGGAGGAAAAAAACCTCCTTGGTCTTTATGAATGGGAAAATAAAATACAGAAAGTAATCCCCTGAAAACTATGACAGGTGGTGTTTCAAAATCCTGTTACTTGAGGTATATTTTTCAAGCCCTTTGTAGTGATGTCCCTGCCAAACTGTAAGTGGATGCCCACTTTCTAACTTGGGTTAGGTCCTCTTTTTCCTACCAGTAAAAGGCATCAAATTTGTATTTCTTTTAACAGCATGTCATACCCAAGTGAAAACAGCAGAAAAAGTCACGGTACATCTCGAAGTCTCTTCTAGAGGCTTCAGTACTCGTAACTCACCAGGTTCAGGTTCACTGAGGATATGTCTGACCAACAGCTCTCAAAGCCCCTTAAAGTCTTTCAACTTTCAGGATTTAGTCCTTATTGTTATTTCTTGGGTGAAAACTTTCCATTTCTATGATGGCTTTCTCCTGAAGCCAACACATGCATCTAGCTGCTGTCCTCACCATCCACCACTGTCATTTTTAGCTTCAGGTTCAAATTCAGCAGCAGATTTTCTGTTGGTTCTACTCCGGGTGCAAACTCAAACTTTATCTGCAGCAGTGCTCAATTTCCATTCTAGAACACAGATCCCACTGGAAGCCGGAGCCATCCTCCCTTATAAGATACTTTCAAAGCACAGTTGAAATCCCTTTAATCTTACCCTGCTCTGAAATGAAGTCCATGGTGTCTTTCCCTGACTATCTGAAAAGCATTCTCGTCAAGAGAGCTCATGTTAGTCTCCCACAACACATGTAACTGAATTATGCTTTCACAAAGTTGCTGTATTGATCTCTCCACTGATAAAAGAAGGCATGTTAAAAGGCATTTTTTACTGCTGACATGACTGCACAATAAGCAGGTTAGGATAAAAAACGTTCTTCCTTGCTAGCAGACAAAGAGAATCCCTTGACTACTCCCACAATGGAGAAAAGCAGATACTAATGTAAAACCAATGCATTAATCATGTTTGATTAAGTAAACAGCGACTTTGCTACTGTAGTGGCCACATGTCATTTGTAATATAGACTCTCTGGTCTGCTTAAATGAAACCTAAATTGGGCTAAACAACCAACTCCACTGTCTGCTTTCAGGCAGATCCAAGGGGGGAAATTCTGCTAAAGGTAGTTGTTTATCTTTCCATCCTAGCTGAAGTTAGTTTATATATTTGTGTTTACACATAGCTAGGTATGTACATTAATGATGGGCTACGTTGATGAAAATGTAGGCTTAAGCTGACCAACAAAATAAGCGTGGGGAGAGTAGAGGAGGATTGGATTCCATCCCAGGAAGATCTATGAGGATCTCCCTTGTGCAAAATAGAGATTGTGCCAATTTTGTGGTCAGCTGCCTAAACCATACTCTCCCTTTAACCAATGCATTTATTTTAAATTCCCCCAACACCTTGAACTGCCCAATTACAGCTCCAGCTGTGACAGATCAGACAGTATCTAAAGCTAATCCAAGTCAGATGCAAACCCAAGGTGTTTCTCAGCCCACGGACGCACTTGTCCTTCCCTACTCCAGCCTTTTCTCCATGACCCCCATGCCCAGAGCACCAGCAGAGCAGTGGATCCCAGTTCACACTCAATGCTGTGGCTCAGGGGCACAAGAGATCCACCTGCCTGTCCAGATTCCCACCCTGGCATCCAGGCTTTGCACACACATTGTCCCACTGTGTCTTCCAGCCCTGGAACAATGCCAAGGACTCCAGCCCAGTGAGGTCAGTGGAAATTTTCCTTCTGGCTTGAAAGAGTCTCCCAATCCTCAGGGGTGGAGGTGGGAAAAGAAGCCAAGTTGGAGAGATGCTGACCAACACAGGACCTTCTCTTCTTCCAGAATCAGCAGCCTTCAAAGAGTCATTCTTGCCCAGCTTCTCTTTCACTATCACTCCGTTATTTCCTCCCTATTCTCCTCCACATCTAGACTATCAATAAAAAGTTTATAATTTTTAATTCAAAGCGTAAAGATTTCCAGATAAAAATGTTTACTTCCCTACAAAAAATTGGGAACTCTAGAAGACAGACTATTATTATAGTAGAAGATGAAGCTATTAATATTCCAACTAATTCACTTTCCCTTGAAAGCATCTACCCTTTTTCTCTATTTTGACACTTGAGAATCATCTTTGGCAGAAAAGGTAAAATGCTGCTGTTCCAATTACGAATTAAATTGTGACTATTGTATTCTCATGTAGTCAATTAATTGCAGATATATAAAAGAATGATGAATCAAGAACCCACACTGTAATAGATGAACAGAGGAAAAGCCTTTCTCCAGAAGAACCTGGATTTTGTGTCCACACATACTGATCTTGATTATTTCTGCTGCAGTGAAGGGAATCCATGCTGCCCAACCTGCATGGCATTTTAGCTAAAGAAATCATTTTGGGCTTCAAAACTCTGTGAGCAGAACAACAATCATCATCTAAATAAATAAACCTCTTGGGGCAAAAGCTATCCCAGTTTTGGCACCATTGATAGAAAATTTCAGCCTCTCTAATTTTCCACACTAAATTGGTGGTTGCTGACAATTTTTTTTCTCATCTTCATGTGCATTCAGTTAAAGATGCCTTGAGATAAACTGCAAGATTTCTGTGAAGCATTTGTTCAGCTCCCCCTCCTATTCCTACCCTGCTAGCATCACCCTGGGAAAGGAGCTCTGATATCAGGCTGAGAGAAAGTCAATAGCTGACAGCAAGGAAATAATCTGAGCCATTGATCGTCACTTCAGCCTTCAGAGTCAATACAAACCAAAGGGAAGACACATGCTTATAAACACACACACAAAAGGGAATGAATATATTAACTCCCAGTGTGCTGCAAAGACTAGGAATGGCTAAGGAATGGCTAATGTGATTAATGAGCACAAGAAACACCAAAAAAAGCACATCCAGAGAGCGAAGAACTTGCATACTAAGTATCAAAAAATATATTCCAAAAGGCAGAGTCAGAGAACAAGATATTCTTCTATAAAGATGAGATTTTCTATTTGAATGCCTAAATCCCCATAGCAATATATAGGATATAAGAATGAAGTGTCTACATACTCTCAGAAATGGCCTAGGGGCAAAGGTGACAAAAAGTCAGTTTTGACTGATACTCATCTCCTGAGCTAAACTGAAGTCTCTTACCAAGTTCCTCACCAAAAACATTCAAAAGGAAATTGTCCAGCACTGTGAAAGGATGCTGATTGCACATTTAAGCTTGCCAAGGATGCCCTGATGCTTGGCACCAGATTTTTCCTGGAAAACAACTACATCACTCAAAACAGTGTGACTCACTTTTAAAGTTATTCTTCATTCTCATCTTTTACCACTCTATTTTGCAGATTTTTATCTAATCAAATAGTGAGGTCTTTATTTCACATAAATCTCATTTTTCTCTCAGATATCCACACAGAATTTCATTGTGCCTTCAGAAGTTGAACTATGACACTGGGACTATTGACTATATGCAATATTCTTCATAATTAATTCACAGAGAATTCTGAAAATGAAGAGTCTCAAGGATATATATTTTGGTCAGACAATACCCACCAACACTGAAGAGAAGAGTTTGATAAGAATAAACCAATATTGGTGAGGTAGTACCACTTAGATACACTCATATTTACTGAGCAATAATAAAATTTAAAATCATTGGAGTGATATAAAGCATACTGAAGTCACATCCATAATCCTAATACACATTGCCAATTATCAGACATTAACTTTCAAAAAAAGCCTGATATGTAAAGGAGAACTTTTTCTTTATAAGGCTTTTTTATATGAAATGACAGTCCAAATACTTTAACAGCATACACAAGGCAGGTTATCTTCAATATTAGATATAATTTCTTATTATTTGTGTTTAATGCAACACAAATAGCACACAGAACTGTTAATGATTCTTCTTCTTAACAATTAACTCTAATAGGTTACTATATAAAATATATCATGGAGACACTCCTGAATTTGAATCTTTTATCAATTTGGACCATGACTGCAAAGTGTTCAGTAAAATAACCAGTGGGGGACATACATGGAAAAGGCCAGGAATTTAGCTAAACAGTTCTGATATAAAGTTTTTGCAAAAAAAAAACATCTCTCCTATGAGACTCCCTAACTTCCTTCTTCAGACTGTGGTAAAAACAGAGACTAATCATCTCATATTTCCGCATTAATATTTACATGGGTAATCATCCACATTCGGACTAAAGTTGAGAGACAATAGTATTTTGGGAAAATATTTTGCCCTGGAAAGGGAGGCTGCTGGAAGCATGTAAGGAATTGTACAGACCAAGAAATGCAAAATCCTTCAGGGCTCTTCCCCACAGTCAAGGGATGCAAACAGCAAATTAATGCAGTCCAGGGAGGCTCTCACATGTACTCAGCACCAAGGCAAAGCCCTTTCAGGTGCCTTCCCAGCAAGGAAGCCTTCAATGCTTGGAATGAGGTCCTGCACTGATCTTCATGGTCAGACATGGATCACACAGTCCTATGTGCTGCTCTTTTCCCTTCCCAGCCCCAGATTCACAACAATTCCCACAGCCTGCACATTGCCACATAAATCTGGATACAGACTTTCTTTTGGAACAATGATTCAATTAAATCCCACTTTTCAATATGATCTGTGCATGCATCTGTGTGAGCCTTACCTGTGCTACAAATAACACCTGAAATTGGAAAAGATCGTGAGTGATATTCTTGGCAGCGTTAATCATGCTGCTTTATTGACATCAACTTGTATTATACTGATCTACACCATCTGGTCCCAAATCTAATCTGCTTTTCACTGCCGACTTGCCAGCGGTTTACTTTCAATATTTTCCAGAGCTGGTGGAATGAGAAAAGACTGGTCTGCTTCAATTTTAATTTGTAGGCTGGCTGCCTCCTGCCTAGCATAAAGTTGCTGTATTTCTTATGCAAACAAGCCTTATTTCTCCCAATTAAAAGGGAAGTAATGCTAAAAAGAAGGAACAGGCCAGATCTTCATATCGTTTCTCAGAGATACAGATAACATCGCAAAGGCCTAGCTTGAGACATGATTTCCAAGCCCCTGACCTTGGCAGCTGTGAGTTGTGTTTCACTTTGACTGGAGTGTGTTGGGTACTGTGTGTGAAACAGATGTCACCTGATGTACACCCTCAACACCCCTAACGTTATCTGGGGGCTGAACCTTATGGAACTGGTTGGTTATCCAGACATTAGGGATCCATTTCTGCATTGCTGTCCCATTAAACCTCTGGAATGGTCTCTAACAACAGCACAGTTCCCTGACTGTTCATTTTACAGTTATTTCAAATCTATGAGTCCAGTATTGGTTGAAGGACTCCCACATTAATGCCTGCCAGTTTATCAGCCCTGAGGAAATTCTATCCATTTTCTGCTGAATGCAACAGTTTTGAAAATGGTTCATGTGAAATATTACTATTCCTTACATGTGAAGTAATAGGATTAGGTCCTTCTATGCACATCTGAAGAGATTACAAAATAGTTACAATACATTAATTTGATTTATTTCAGCATTTTTTTACCAGAAAAAACAACACACCTTCTATTTACAGATTTTTAAAGATTTCATAATTGTTAAATCTAAAAGTAGACTTCTTTTTCAAGGCTAACTAAACCCCCTTCTTGTAAGTGTCCATCTTCCTTTGGCTACAGTTCTGTGAGATGACAAGTTTATGATCCTCAGTGCATTCCAATTCTCCTTCTCTAGGATATTATTAGCCCCTTTGTTAGCAGAGTCTTTCCTGTCAAAATGAGCTCATAAGAGTTTGAGAAAACTGGATCATCTTTATTAAAATGAGTTAAAAACACAGGAACAGCCCCATGAGGGGCTCTATGGAAAGTAGCTGGGGGTAGACACCTCTTCAGCTCACAGACTCCAGCAGAAACACAAATGTAGAAGATGGGTAAATTTGTGGGGGTCTTAGAGCATGATTCATCTCCCAGTTCCACCCTTCTGCTTGCAGGGGATCTTTTCCATTCCATCACAGCCTCCCAAGCCAACCTCTGCTCCCACCAGTCCATCCTCACAGCAAGAGCCCATTTAAAGAAATAGGAGAGTCAGCCTCATAACCCCAGCCGTGCTGTACTGCGTGACTTGTCCTTGCAGTGGTTTTAATGATAAGAGTGCTTAAGATGGGAGTGTAAATGTTTCCCAAGGATCAAGATGTCAGGATTAAGTCCTCTAGGTCACCTCTGTATTGTAGTGATCCTGGACAGTGTTGCAGATAGGGGAAAAACAGCCTGTGAAGCCACACAGGTCAGCCCATCCTGTATTTTCAGCAGGCACATGGGGCCACAGGTGGGTAAGAGAGAGCAGGCCCACACTGCCCTTAAAACACATCTGTCTCCAGGACTGGAAGGGATGTTAAACCTGGCGCAGCAACAACCGTAATTCTCCTACCCACTGCTGGGGTGATGCTGTGCAGGCAAGACAAGCCATAAGCAACCCCCTCTAAATCCAAATAAAAGCAGGAGATGAGATCAGGGGCTGTGAAATCCTGCCTGAGGGACCACCTCTCTCTCCAAAAAAGCATTCACAGACTACCCAGCTCAGGCACCGAGGCATGACAGCGTCAATGGGCTCCTTGGCTGCTCCCCACCTGCTCAGCTGGCAGCATCCCTTTGAACTTAACACCAGTTCTGGGGAATGTGAAGGACTGAATGATCCTATCCCACAGTAACAGAGACTGATAAGCAGGATCACTGACTTTAGTTTGCCTTCAACTCAATTATTCATGCCCCAGCTAAAATAACTCCTAATCGTTGGGCCATCTACTAACTAAGCATTACCCAATAAACTCTGACCCTATTACACTGCACTCCAGGGAAATTTATTTCTGACAACAGTTTAAAACCATCTATGTATTGCCTTTAGCCTCTAAGTTTAGAGACCAAACTGAAGCCTTACCAGGACTACAGGGTATATGCTGCTGTGATTTGGAGCAAAGACAGAGAAAAGCAGGTCAAAAATCCCATGTCAGAAAGGGAAAGGAAGCACTCCCAGGGAAATCAAAACCCAATACTGAACAGCAATTAGGTGAAATTGGTCTATCAGTTTTTTCTTGGCCCAGCTAAATTAAGTGTGCCCTGAACAACTATACAGCAACTACTGTAAAGTAAAGCAAACCTCACATTATAATTCGGTTCTCCTGAATAATTTGCAGCCTGATTAATTATCACCTTCATTCAGCAAGGTACTTAAACAGCTGAGCAACCCCATTAACCTCCCTAGGACTAAACAGAAGATTGATGCTGGGTGAATGTGTGTTGCCAGACCTTGTGAGGGTTTTACAACTAAGAAAAAGTCTGTAGGTTATCCATCCATCTCCCTTGGCCTTCAATATTGTGAATATAGGGGCACCCACATATATCTATGCTACAGTATTTCTCTTCCAGTCAAGTAGAATAGATGTCCCTCTGTCTCCAAGTGAGGAAGGAAGGAAAAATGGATAAAGGAAAAGCATGTGGCTGAAAAGATCTCAGCTGCTCAAGAGCTTTATCCAGCAGCAAGGAAGATCTATGGGCTTTACTTGTCTCTCCTAGAGGCAAGATTTCATTTTTAGATTAAAAACTTCAACACCCACTTGCTGTATGTGAACAGCACATTTCTCCCGTGGCTAAAATTGATAGTATGCCATGTGCTGTAAAAGGTTAGCACCAGCACTATTGTAATCCTTGGCCACAACTTTCATTTCCCTAACTTGCTGACACAGGGTAATGGAGGGCTGTGCTATATGAGAGAATACTAAACTATCCGAGTTACAAATTTTCTCTGAATGTCTAAGCTGACCTTTGAAGCTTTCAATAAAAGTATAATTTAAAGAGGGGGAGAAAAATTGTTAATATGAAAATGGAATCACAGGAACAGGACCAAATTCATTCCTCCGACTTGGTATCTGTTAATGTTTGATGTCAGCTACATAATTATACGTAACAGCTTGAGTGAAAAAGGCTTTTGGTTCCATGCTAAAAGCAGGCCATGTATAAATGGTTTATTAACTGGAAAGGAATCAACAGTGCTCAAGTGTTTGGGGACAGCACTTCATTAACAATCTGAGCATCCTCCGTCTCACATAGCCCTGATTCCTTGCTTTGGGCTGTTTTACAGTACTCTGTGGGAGCACAAAGGGAACTCTGAAGGCCATTTTTATTTATATCTACCCTAGGATGCCATGCATTGCTGGAGAGGTGAAACATGGCTTTTGTGTACATGACAACACAGCCTGTGGTATTTTAACAGAGAAAAACTTTGAGGAGCTGCCAGGATGAATGAGAAGTGCTCCTTCATGCTTAGGGACAGTTTAGCGGTGGATTTGGCAGTGCTGGGTTAACAGTTGGACTCAGTGATCTTAAAGGTCTTTTCCAACCTAAACAATTCTGTGATTCCAGGATTAATATTCTCCAGAGATCCCAGAGCAGACAGTAGCTGACATGGGTACACTTCCTCCAAATGCCCGTCAATTAGCAGTGCTGCTTCAAGCACAAGGGGAGTGTTTTGTCTGTGTATGTGTGTGCGTGTGTGTGAAATAAGGCCAAAAAAACCAGGAAAAACAAAGAAGCCAGTCTTGTGGCCCTTCTGATAGATAGAAAGAGGCCCCATTTTGGGCAACAGGGAGAAGGAAGAAAAAAGTTAATTTTTGAGGTGCGGGGGAAGCTGACACCGTACCAGTTTCCTTGTAGGGAAAACCTATGAGTCAGGTTGTTGCTGGATGAACCATGTAACAGAGAAAAGTATCCACTGGCCTCGAGAGGGAAAAACAGCCAGAGAGCCAATATCCCAAATTCTTCCTTGGGACTCTTTGGTAAAGGCTAAATATGACCTGCTTCATTTTCATGACAAAATTTGCTGCTGCTCTTCAGTAAGAGCAAAACTAGAAGGAGAAAGGAAGTCATATTGAACATCAGTCAAGCAAGGGGGGAAGCAACAGTGAATTCACTGGTCCAAAGCAGCAGTTAATAGCTGTATTCAGTCACTCCTGTGCAGAAAGAACCCACCTTTATGGGAAAAACTATCTCTGTATTAGCAAAGCTTAGCTGCTCAAATCCTGTTGTTTGTCAAATAATTCCCTCTTGGATCACCAGCTACAAGACACAGCACCACTACCTTAATGTTTTGAAATATTTTCTCCTGTTGCAACAGCAATAGAGAAAACAACTCTAGACAAGCTACTTGCAGTCATCTTTAATATTTGATTTTTGCAAGTCCATATTTTGTAACCTTTCCCTAGAACACCACAAGATGCACATGGCAGCACTCAGATATAGCAGGTTGAGGTACTTAATGCAGAGAAAATTCCTTCAGATCCTTCCAGCCGCACAGTAACATGTGGCAAGAGAGCTTTTAAAGCACTGCCATCGTACCTAAGTGCACCACAGCTTGCTGTAGCAAGGCAGATTTCCATGGTCCAATGGTAGTTAATTTTCTAAAGGTCAAATTTTACATGTTTATTTTGCCTGGTGCCCTGTGCAGTACAAAAGACACAGCTATATTAATAGCTGACAAATTAAAAGCTCAGCTCATTCTAAGAGACTGTACAGAGTTTTGCTCTATTTCATCCAGAGTGACATTTCATCCCAGGAAAGGCCAGGACAGCATCCCAGCACAGAACATCTGGTTGGCAAACACAGTGGAGCACAGCACCTGCAAACACGAACAGTGTTTGCTTTGCAGCTATTTGTTCCCCCATGCACAGAAAAATATGGTTTTAGGCTGTCAAAATTCATTCCTTGCCAGGGGAGTCTGGTGTGATAATGCAGCCCGTTTGTCTTGGAAAGTCCTCCTTTCTGGGCCACGCATGGCTAAGCCAAAATTTCTAGAAGGTGAAAGGGGGAAAAGAAGGTTTTCTTCCCTCTTTTTCCTCTCTGCTTTTTTTTTTTCTTAGTTTTTTTGCAGCTTTTTAGACATTCTGCTGAGTGTCTAGTGGGATCAGACTGAGCCAAACAGCACAGTTAAGAAAGAACAGAGATGGATTGCAGCAAGGTCTGTGGTTTAAAAATCTATCATCCAGGGGCTAAGGAAGTACAAACAAACTAATAAAAGCAGAAAATTATGAAATCCTGGCCTTAATGCCAAGCAAAATTTCTTAATATAGGGCTCTCCTAATGGCTGAAACCACCACCAAGTTGACTCTGGGGGACAATCCCTCCTCCTGCCAGACCCTTCACTTGGAAAGGAGAAACTCCAGGATCCCAGCCAGTCTAAGGTGTTAGTGGGGGAAGGAGATTTCAGGGGGAACAAGGCTGGGGGAATGCAAAAGTCTTCTAAAAAAGTCCTGCCAAAAGGGAGGTGCAGGATTATAGCTGAAAGTTTGAGATACATTGTGTAGGCTGTGGTCAGTCAGCCAAATTCTCCACCATTACACACAGGCTGCAGAGATACAACAGGACTGACCACTGAAACATCTACCCAGTGGCCTGGAAGAAGCTTCCAGAGGACCAGACCTGGCTGAAGATGTGGCCAGCACTGGGATGTGTCACAGCCTGGGAAGCAGGGGCCACCAAAGTGAGGAAGATGAATGAGCCCACTGCTACTACTGCTGCACTGCCAGAGGCCAGTTCCAACCATGTCTTCCTTACTTCTATTTTCTGATTTGTAAGAGGAATTTACTTTCAATGAAGCAGTAAAGAAGAAATAAACCTCTTTTTTTAATATATGACAAGTCACATCTGAAAGGCCATTTCTCCTCCTACCCTACTTCTTTAAACCTGTGGGAGTTACTGACACTTCTTACCACGGAACACCTGACTCACTGGTGGCACATTAATATTGTTCTAGAGGACATTTACAGGAATAAAAGTCTATTCAGGATATTCCTCCCGGCGCAGCCACTCATTGTGGCATTCAGCAAAACTGTTCACCCTTTCATACCATAAGTCAACCCAGCTGGAAAACTGAGTGAGAAATATGAATATGTGAATATGAATATGTGGAAAAAAACAGATGCTAATTTTAGCCAAGATTCTTAATGAGTAACTACCCATGTATGTTAAATAGGACAGCAATTTTAAGGTAGACCAAGAAGGCCAAGCCTTCACTCAAGAATCCAGCTGATAACACAAAGCTAATTAACAAAAGCTCAAGTTCAAGGTTTCTCCTTTTCTCTTTATTTCACATTATCTCACTCACCTCACACCCCCAACAGAGAAGTCCCACATGAATGACAAAGTTCTCACATACACAGGTGACATCTGCCAGTGCAGTAGGGTGAGTAGAGCACCCACCCCCAACCCATCAGAGAATCCATCCCATGGTTTCAATCCACGGCATGGCATTGTCTTTGCTTTGTGTTGGGAGCTCGAACTATTTTATGTGGATGGAAGAGGAAGCAGAATTCCAAAGAAATGCTTACTGGGGTTGCCAAAATGTCATTTGAAATTAAATTCATACTGTAATTTGCAAAGACTCCCCATCTCAGTAGCCTGTCTTAAGCACGCTTCTAAATAATTGTAGATTAAACAAGGCACAAGTCAGAGCAAAGTGCCAAATGACTTGTGACATCCATTTTTAATTAAAAATAGCATTAATTGAAATTTATTTAGCTCCACTGAAATATTCTGGGCTGGCAGCCTCCAGGAGAGATTCAGGACAGGCAATGAAAGAACTCAGAGTCATTAAATTCCTACCTCCTTTCAAGAGTGCTTCAAACCTACCCAACAAACCACATTGTTAAAAACAATAAGATCCTTTTAACGCAGTCCTTGGACATCCCACAGAGACCAATGGCCAGAGTAGCCATTAAAGGGCAAGGACAGGCAAATTGCTCTTTTAGCCTTCTTTGTAACCTCTCTCTTTGTCTTGTCCCTGTTATCTTCCATTCTTCCCATCCTCTCATCCTCAAGAGACTGGAGGAACTGACTTTTCAATTTCCAGCTCCTTCCTGAACATATCTGCTGTTTGTCAAGCACAGGCATTAAAGTGCAGCACTCTTTTGTCTTACGCTAGTGAGCGTGTTTTGGAGGTTTTATATGAAAGGTAGGTACATGTGTGCTTAATACAGTCATTTTTCATAGCAAGAAAGACATCATAAGTGATTAACATAAATCAGATATCATTAATTATATGGACAGACTCCCCAAACTACTGCTGAAAGAAAGATGAAGAGGAAAAATAGTTCTCCCTGTAACAGAAATGAGTTAATGATGTATATTTCCTTCTTGAAACATTTTTCAAATTAGAAGTTTGCACAGAATTGCTTTTGACCTGTAATTGAACCGTCTTCAAATTCCCAGGGACAGAAAACTTAGTTAAATTCTCAATGCTTCTTCCTTGTATCACGAGAAAGCCAAGCAGCCCTGCTCACCCCAGGAATTTACATGTTACAATACAGACCCAGAAAAGAAATTGACTTTTCCTGATGCACAGGATTTGCAATCCAAGCAAACTAGAAAAGAAGAAAGCAATTGTCATCAAAATATCTTATCTGAAACACAGTCTGTTGATGCAATGAGGGGCATAAATTTAAGAGCATCCACTCCCACTGGTACTACTTTGGTGAACTGACTGTATCTAACTCCTGAGCCATGCCATGAACTATAACACACAGGGGAAAATTGCTAAGCGGATAAAGACTTACATAAAGTTCCAAATGCTGTGATAAATATTTAGATGACTGACTATAGTCTCATAGCACAATAAACCCACATATTTTAGGCTAATGCAAATGCTTATCTGTCTCCTCACTGCAGCACTACTATCCACAGATCCTTAAGCAGAAAGATGCCATCGTTTTTTTCAGTATGTACCTATGTGGGGTGAAATGGCAGTCAACAGGAGCAGTTTGCCAGGTTTCAAAATTCCCGTAACCTGCATTATTTCCACTTGTGATTTTAGTTCTCAGTCTCCCAGACAGACTAAAACCAGCCAAACATTTAAATGTAAACTCCTCAAGATGCCCCATCTCTGCTATTTTCCAGTGAGGTGTGGAAATTAATAAACTCCTGTTTCTACTGGAGCCATGTGGAGAGAGAAGGCTTTCATATCCCAAGCCTCAGGCTAAGCCACCAGACCAAGCTGGAATTACTAACAAAATCCATGGGCCAGGAGACAAGGTGGGGCAAGGAGATCAGAGCCCTCAATGCTTACTTTGATTCACCCAGTCTAAGGTCAAAATTTATTTCCCCTGCTGTGTTGGATACAAATGTCAGCAGATACTTTGACATCACCAGCACAACAGAATTTCAGGTCTCTGCAGCTGCAGGACAGACTCATGAAATTATTTGTCTTCCAGAGCAAGTGTAATTATCTTAATAGACTTTAATGCAAATGGGTAGAGAGGAAGGAATTCATCACCAGCACATACGGTGTTAGGAGATTCCTGTTAAAAAGATTCATTTAGGAGGGTAACAGGAAATGGCAAGTAGCATACATGACAATGTCTCTCCACACAAGACCAAAATTGGATAAAAATGGAAGATGAAGAAGCAGAAATCCCTGACATCATCTATGTGCTCGGCATTTACCAATAGACTAATGCTGCTGAATCCCTTTGCCCATACCTCCCAGTGTGCACTTTCTGGCATGCCCTCATGTTGGCCAGCCCAAGCTGGGACAGAGGTGGCCAAAATCCTACAACAGCAGCTGAGGCAGCTTCCTCTAGCCAGGAAAAGAATAATGTGCATTGCCCCTGGCCTGCTCATCCTTGTCTCCTACAGTCCCAGTCCACACCTCAAGCTACCAATGTGGACCTGGACAAACTCTGTGATGTTGCACAAATCTACTGGGGCCCTCCACCACTTCCTTCATGGAAAGAAATAGATGCACATACTAAATGGTCAGAGTTCAGCAGGGGTGATGTCTGATAAGGACATGAGCAGGTTCATTCAACTCCATGTAATGTGCAAGCCAGCAATGTTAACTCCCCCTCCATTCCTCACTGATGCAGAACATTTATCACCAAGTGTAATAATAATGAATAATAATTAATTCCACTGGCTGCAGAAATATTAGAGTAGCACAGATGGTAAAAATATCTTCTTTCTCCCCCAGGCTTGTTACACCTGCAAATATACCAAATTTTAAAACAATGATGGATAATATTAGGTCCTAAAAGACATTTTTTCTGATTCCATCTGCACAAAGAATGAAGCATGGAGCAGGAAATTCACAGTTCTCCATTTTCCAATGGCACAGGAAAAAGATTAAACAGGCCCAGCAGTGAAATACTACCCATGCCTGTCATTCGACCAGTAGGGAATGCTGATATTTGCAGTGATCCCTCAGGTCTGAGCTTTCTAGCCCACTCAGATCACATTCCTCTTGCACTGTCTGCCTTTTTCCCTCCAGCTGAAAGGGCAGTTGCTAATCTATTTATGCAGGGCTGACAATGAAGGCAACCAGATCTGCTCCGAGAGAAAACAGCAAAGGGCTCTTAGACTCAAAGCCCCTCTGTGGCACGTTGGATGCTGCTGGAAGGCATCTGCAGGGCTGGCTGTGCTTGCAGAGCTGCTGGGTGGGGATGGCTGGCTGCCTCCTGAACCGGGGCCAGGCATCATCACGGGTGTCTGCTGCTAACGAGCGAGCAGAGGATCCCTCTGGGGCTCTTGTCAGGCCGAGCTGTGTACGCAGTTTATCCTGCCTGCAGTCTCCGAGGGTGGCTGCTGGATGCTGAAAGGTCCTGCTGAGCTGAGGGTGCCCAGAGAAAGGAGGGAAGGAAAGGAGCATGAGGCTCTACTGCCTGACAGTCCAGGTGCATCTTCCTGTGCCTCCACCTACTTGTAACCACATATTTCAGAGAGGTGCAAGGAACCCACTTGTGCCTGCAGCTTCCACAAGCTCTTTAGACAGCAGGTGCTGAGCAATACAATTCCCCTTCTGCATGGCTTGAAGATCCTGCACAACATTTCCTTATACATTTAATTTTGATGTGTTAGTATAAATGAATGAAACCCTAAATAGGGCAGTAAAGAAGTGCAGGGCCAATGGGTACCTCTGGTTGTCAACAAAACCAAACTGCAGCAGGCACCTGGGAAGCCCAGAAGTAGCTCCACAGCTGAAAACATCAAATGTCATTTCTACTGTAGGCAATTTCTTGGTCCCTCCAGTCACAAGGACTATTGGCATGGGACTGGTGTCACTGACACCCAACCAACACACCAAATTCCCATCCAAATAATTTCCAAAGAGAAGCTACTGTATAGTGTGCTGCAGGGATACAAGAAGGGAAGGGAAGAGTGACCCTTCAGGACATCTCAGGATGACAGAACCATTGTTAGCCAGTTATAAAAAACACAGGACCCATTCTGAGAGGGTTTTCCCCCTCTCTTTACACTTGTGCAACTCAGCAGTTCACACAAAATTAATTACACACTGGACATACACATGGCAATTGCAACAGAGCAGGGATGCTGCCTGCAGCCAGCAGCTTCATAGCTTGCTTCCAAACTGCACACCCACGTTTGCACACAAAAAGGCTTTTGGCATGAATCCTTAAGAAACCGGATTGCTAATATTTCAAGCGCCTCTAAAGAAACTAGGAAAATAAACAAGTTTAGAAAAATAGGGTTGAATTTTGATTGGTTTTGCAGGTGCGAAGAAAACATAACACAGAAGAAAGCCCTAGGAGGTGAATAAACCCCAGGCTGATACAGAGGAAAGCAAAAGGAACTTTCTACACTGATGAAAACTTTCCTGCAGCTCCAGGACAGGGCTGCAAATCTCTTAAGAGGAAGTTCTTTCCCCAGATTTCTCAGACTTCTCAGGTAGTTCTTTTCAACACTGTTTTAATACTTCCAAGTCCAACCATAGCTAGAATTTGACAGAACAGGCATTAAGCAACAAGAATGAAAAAAAAAACAAACAACATTGACGGGGGTTTTCAGAGACCTCAAGAAACAAAATAGAAGTGAGGAAAAAGCCCCAATTCCTTTCTGAAAGAACTACAGTTGATCACAAGGAGTAAAGAATTAAACAACTAAAGACCTAGAATACTCTTAAAATGCATATTCCAGCCAGGGCGATGTAGAGTATTCTGGGATTACTGTGCTGTGTATGGGAAGAGGTGAGGTAGAGTCATTGACTTCAAGGGCAGCAGAAGCAGCCCATTACTGAGGAACCTGAAAGTTATCAACAGAGTTTCTGCAGCCACATGTCTAAACTGCCCTCAGGAACAGACTTTTGCTTCGGCACCTCTTCAAAACTCACTTTGGGTTGGAGTCTTTAAGTGTTTCACCAAATATATGGGAAATAACCAACTCCAATTAAAATGGGACACCACCTCTTCTTAAGAAGCCTTTCCAGTTAGAAACAAAGAACGAGAGACAGACACTTGATGTCTCTATTTCCATCCATTCAGCCATCCCAAATAACAAAGAGGGCTGAGGGAGGAAAAGAAATAAAATCAGCCTCTATGAAAGAAGTTCCAGTGCTCAAATTACATCTCAAGCCAGTCTCACCTCACTTCCCATCACGCACTACTGAAACATCCCCAGCTTTATGAGGTATCGACAATCCAACTCTTTAGAATTATTTACCACTGCAGAGTCAGCAAGGCCTTTAACACCAGCTCAAACCACAGAATATAAAAAAGCAACTGGCAGATCATCATAAGGGCTGGGTGCAGTACTTTCCTTTTCATCACCAGCATCTCTCTCTATCCGCTGCTCCTATGAACAGGGAAAAGGAATTCTGGGGATGGAGTGCAGAATTTGGATTTATGCAACAAGAACCCATAACAGGGAATAAATCTAGCAACATCTCCCTGCTAACCTCCCCCTTTGGCCCATTGAGCCCCTAACAGAAGCATCGGGAACCAAGTGTTCCCTGTTCTCACAAGGGAAAAGAAATTGCTTTTTTGCTTTTAATTTAGTCAGTTTTCACTTGTCTTGGCTACTTTTTTCCTCATCGCAGCCCTTTTACAAATTCGACTTTGTGGCTAACTAGAACCAATTACATTTCAGAAGACATTTCAGAACTCTTTTGAAATCCACCTCCTTGGTAACTCAATAGCTCCCACTACTGACCTTCTAGACAGGGAATTGATGTACTTGACCTTACTGAGGAAGGACAGAATAGAGAAGGCAATGGGTCATTTCAACCCATCACTTCTTGCCCTGCATTTCATTTCTGGAGTTAATTTTATACCACACAATATCAACAGGTACTGGAACTTTGTTAATACCACCCTTCTTCACCCAAGCCAGGTGTTCTTGTAGAGAACACACAAAAGTACGTGCACAGAAATTTAGTATTACCAGCTCCACTATATGAGCCCATGCCTTATTTCACCACATGGCTCCCAGTTTTGTTAAAGTGCCCCTGATGTCTTGTCAAAAGATTTTACCTGGCTGCCATCCTGACATTAAGGCAGAGCCACTTGTCTAAATACGAATTCCTTTTTCTCACCTCAAAAAAAGTCCTTACCTTTTCTCCATATTTTCCCTGAATTTTGAACTTAATCCCTTTATCTTCATAAGGGTCTGTGGGCCATCATACCAAACAAGCTGTTTGTGGAACAACATAACAGCTCAAAAATCTGACGTGAGAGAACAGGACCTAGAAAGGCAAAACACTCTAGTGCTCAAATCTACCCTATATTTGCACTGTGAAAATAATAAGAATCAAAGTGTTTGATACAAGAACAACAGCATCTATAATTCACTAGCTAGGTCAAGGACACTTGTTAAAGAAAATCATTTCAGAAAAATGTTTATCTCATGTCAAATCTTTTCTATAAGAGAACCAATGGGTAATTAGACTTTTTTTCCAGCAGTATAGGGGAACATCATATTTTTTCCCTTTATCTTCTTAAAAATAAGAGAAAGAAAAAAAGATAAAAATAAACACACTGTTCTGGAGCTGTTTCAGTGTGACATGTACCATACCCAGCCAACATGTCAACAAATGCAACACAACAGCTGCTAACATAATTTTATGTTATCTTTTCCTTCAAGAAATCTCAGCCTGACTTTGTTTGCCCATCTGCTTTAAAAAAAAAAAAACACTTACCACAAGAGCATCCCAAACATTGTTTATTTCCCATGTTGCTGAAGAAGACCTGCCTAGAATTTGAAGGACAAGCTCCATTTTTGCACTGCTGCTCCAGTATTAACCCTATTCCCTTCTCTGGCTTATCCAGCAGATCTGAAATACTATGGAAAGTCCTTACAAAAGTGGTCAAAAAAAGCCACTGGACATGTCTTCTACCCTACACAGACTTCAGTTCCAACAAGGCTGTTCCTGCAACACCTAAAACAGGGTCACTATTTCAACCAATGCAAGAAACACTTTGGTCTCAGCCCAAATTCCTGTGTCAAAGAAGATAGAGAGAATGACCCCACAACAGCTCTATCAGCAGGTTGCAGCTGTGAGAAAGATTTCATCTAGTCTGAACCCCACTAGACTTCCCCCAGCTACACTTGTTTATTTGGGCACCACTCAGAGATAAGTTTAAATCCAGAGTAGTTGTATAAAACCATAATGCAACAGACCAAGCTATTTCCCCGTGGTCCAGGCCAGCAATCTGTTCCTAGCACATCATATTCTCATCCATACCCTCCAGATATTTTATTGGCTGGTCATTTCCATCTTAGGAATTACAGGAAATGGAAGGGATTGAGAAAGGCAATGTAAATCAAAGGGGCATGGCACAGTTTTACAGAATTAATTGGAAAGACTCCAGGAAGGGCCCAGGTTCTCTGATGGAGCTGAGATTACTTTCAATGTGATGCAGTGCTGTGTGATTCAGATTTGGAAAGTGGCACCTATGAAATACCAGGATGAAGAGAGGGGTTACTGCTCTGCAAGACATCCCACTTTATGAGCCTTTTACTAGGGGTGTGGGAATTGGAAGTCTCAAGGACAAATCCGTCATGGAAAGAGGCACACACTTCTTTCCAAGTGAGGAGAGCATCATCAAGGATCCACCTGGCTTCCCAAAGGAGCCCAGATAACATTTTATCACTTTCTGCCTCAACTCAGAGATTGGAGCAGCAAATATACATATGAAAGAAGAGAGTATTTTTGTTGTTGATTAATGTTTAATACTCTTTCAGATCCCACAGGAAAGGTGCTCCAGATTTGCCAAACAGTCCCAAAAAACCTCAACAATAGAGCAAAAAGGAGCAGCATCTTAACACCCAGTGCTCACCAACCCCTCCTAGACAAATCCATCATAAAGAAAAGCAAGCAAAGATGCTGTAAGGAAAGATGGATCAGAAGTTCAATTTCAGCAGAGATAGATTGTTCTGCCTGTTTGAACATAAGCTTTTCTTGGATTCAGTTCACCCTCATCCCTCCCCCCCCAAAAAAGTCAATCTCAACCAGCTGCAATTATTTTTGCAAAGTTTCACAGCTTTCTACAGCAGGAAATGGATTCAGAGGAGAGCCCCAGATTCCATTGGCCTCCATATTTTTGATACAATCAGAGCTGCTGAGAAGCTTGTCCCTTTGTTTCGCCTCTTTTTCCTCTTTGTAGACTCAGAGAGGCATAATCCTGAATTGATAGCTTCTCCCAATGCTCAGGCCATGATTTATCAGTCCAGGAGGCTGCAGTGGAGAAGTAATTGCATTAGCACTGCCACTGATAAATAGTGCTTCCTTCAGACTTATGAGCCGCTCAGGGCTAATTACTCCTCAGATTCCAGATTCCGTTTGGCTTTAATCACAGGGTGAATCATCTCTTTCCAAACATGGCAGATATTAATGGTGGCACACTTATCCTAATTAATCTTCCATGGGGAAGGCCTTTTCTTTTAATTAAAGACATGAAAATGTGCAAAAATGACAAAAGAGCATGCGGCCAAGTAAGGACAAGAGTCAAAGCACTGCAGAGGATGGTGAGGATTGTTTTCACAAAGAGATAATGTAATGAGCCATATTCATCCCTGGCATCTGGATTTTGACCTTATTAAGCTGACACATTGAGACAAATCCATCTTCAACACTTCAGCTAAGGGAAAGTGGAGATGGTGAAGGAATGGGGGACCCACATTCAGCTTCTTGGGCTTTGTGGTTTATCCATCAGTACTCAACCTGCTCAAAGAGCTACAGCTCAATAATGAAGATATGCAAAAGCCAGAGAATTGGCAAGTTATTTGTCTGCAGAAAACTCTTGCTGCCAGCTGACTAAACACAAGACAAAACCAAACACCAGAGCTTGAGGCATGGTAGAATCAAAATTTCCATCAAATGTAAGCAAAAAGTAGTGTTTTAATAAATGCTGACTAGTTCTGAAGAGATATACTTTGAAATATCAAACAAGTTAATTGGATATATTATATCAGCTCTTAGAAGCTTGCTACTGGGAACATTGTGAAGTGTTCCTTGTATTTATGAACAAACACATGCTCAGATGTCAGTCACTCTGCTGTGAACTGGATGCTGAGAATATGAGTTTCTTTCAAGGGCAAGCTTCACATAGAATTTCTGTGGACAATATCTGAAATATGTTCTGTGAAACATGTTTCTGTGAATAATTGAAGATCCTGACTAGGTTATGATGTTTTCCAGCATCAAGAATTCCTTTGAATTAGAAGTGAATCTAAGGGAATCTGTGTTCATGGCACAAACCCACCTTTGGGTAGACACAACTTTCCTATCCTATATCTGAGAGACAGGCTGTGGAGTAAAAAGCAGTCAAGAACAGAAAGAACAACTCATCAGTCAGTCTATTACATTATTTGGAGTCAGTTGTCAGATTGCTTGCCACCCTCGTATGGTCGGTTAATAAATACTCAGCCAGGGTCTGCACAGTGGGGTTGCACATAGGCAATTATTCTCACAATGGGAATATATAAGAAGATGGGATAACATTTTCTTTGAAATTTCTCACAGCAGATTTACTGAGGAGCTGTTTTGTTCTCAGAACCTGCAGTAATTTCAAAGAGATCCTTACACAGTACTGTCCCTGGGGATTTCACCTACATTTGTACCTTGTGGCTTCCTTCAGCAAAAGGCCATTTGGGCTGCACATGCTTATGGCTGCTCTTGTAGCTGACAAACAGAAGAAAACCGAGTTCAAAGACCCTCCGAAAGGAGACCAAGATGCAAAACAGCTCTTGCCCTGACCTGGCATATTTTGAATATCAGACCCTTATTCCAACCTGAGGTTCATGGTGTTCCCAAGCATTGAGGAAATGCACCTACTGGTACATTAAGTGAGACTGCAGTCAATACTTCTAAAGTGCCTGTTTATGCTGCAGCAGAGAGCTGATAAACAGCCTTGCTTCTAGTTTCTCTTAATTTAGAATTCATTACGTCTCTCTTTCAATGAAAGATAAACCAATAGCTGCCCTTGACAGCTGTTTTCTTTGGGGTCATTCTCTCTATCCACCCATCTACTCTTTCTTCAGGGGGTTTTGCTCACTGTAATGCTAGCTCTATCAATTTCATTCAATTCTTCCAACACAATCTACAGGGACTGAGCAGGACAGCAAAGCCAAATGCATTTAACCATTTGGGTGCCAGGATCAGTGTGAATTATGATAGTTAAAGGAACTGTGGGCAACAGCAAGAGCTCTGTCACAATAAGAAGCATGAGTAAATGAGAAGATGATGCCAAAAGGTGAGACACTCAGCAGGATGCCAGCTGGATTGACTTGAGAGGCTTTATTTTAGCTCTGCTAGTATTGCACCTGGCTGCAAGCTCTGCCAGGGTCTCAGCTGGAAATTCAGTTGTGTTAGTGAGCCAGATATACACACAGGACACAGCCAGCCTTTTTAGAGTGATGATTGCTTTCCAGGACTCCAATTTATACTCAGAAAAGGACAGATATGACTGCTTGAAGAACCAGAGAAGCCCCTATTAGATCAGTGGTTCATATTGTGCAATGTCATTTCTCCAACAGCAACTGCAGAAGATGCTGTTTACAGAACATGAAGCTTGTGTGATCCCTTCTCCAGCAGATTCCACCAACACCCACTGTCATTGCACAAGGGATCTTGCAGAAAACATCCCTGCCTACTCCTTTTAGTATCCATTCAGAGTAGTTATTTGTGAAATTATCCTTTTAAAGTCTGCTGATGTTATTTTAAAAGCTGCTTGGGTGGGAAGCCCATGAAGGAAGGTAAAGATGAGAACAGAGAGGGCAGTGGAAGATGAGCAGCTTAAACTATATCATCCTCACTACTAGCCCAGTATAGCAAAACTTTTCCCAGTGCCAAAGTCTGGAAAAACAGACTGATATTGTACAGAGGATTCAGGGTCTTCATTCCTATGGTGGCACCACACAGCTAAAACATTTAGACTATAAACAGCTCCTGGAGGAAGCAGAGGCAGTAACTTTCATATTGCCCCCTCTGAAAAATTCAGTGATATTCTTGGTAGAACTTTTCATGATACTGTAAGAACATAGTGACTCCTCATTTTAGGAGGAGCATGGACTATCCATAGGTTTCTCACATAGGTTCTCTGCCACTTATTTAGCATCACAAAGGATGGGATACAAAAGAAATCCTCAAATTACTTGTCCTGTTCACAGCTGAGCTTATGTCTGGTCATATGCTGTCATCAGCATTTGCTCACTGAAGCTACAAAACCTTCTATCTGCAAAACCCACAGCTAACAAAAGGTAAACTACAATAAATTAGTTCAGAATGGCAAGAACAATATTGACAAATTTTAGATGGTCAAAGTCTCAAAATGCTGATAGCAGCAATAGAACTGAATTAGGTTTTTTAAGTAATCAGAAAACAAAGTGAGCATCAAAAGGCTTCCAACTATACCAGGACTTAAAAGGAGAGTGGGCTAAGTCTTACAATTTGTTATTCTTCAAGCTGAACAGACTTCAATAATGCTACCACAAGGTTTTTAAGCTGTTTTGTCAGGGACATCCCAGAGCTCCCTCCTGTCATTCCTGGAACAGTTTATTCAAGCATTTTTCTCTGTCTGGTTGATTTAGACTGGCTGATACTGGCTCAGTTGCCAGATCAGGTGATTCAAAAATTTACAGGGACATGGTGAACTCCAAAAAGCCATTCCATGACCTTGTACCAACAATCCCACAAGCAGTCTTCAATGTCAAGGCTTAGTGGCTGAAGAAAACTGAGGTAGCAACCTCTGGCCTAATCCTGGTAAAGTTTCTGTGACAGCACTCATTTCTGTCCCTGCTTTGGTTCTGTTCTATTAAGAGGCGCACAGGCAGAACTGCAGTGGGGTACCGGAGAGAGCCCATATTCCCTCGCAGCAAAGCCTTCCACTTCTGCTCAACTGTAATAAAAAGCCACTCTTCCCTCTCTCCTTACCAACCTCTCATTAAAGGTTCAAATGATCCCCAAGAAGAGAAATGTAATTAGGATCCAGCTCCTGGAAATTGCTATCAGTTTGCTCACATTGGCTGGGAAATGGCTGAACATTTCCATCCACCTGCCAGGCCATGATAGGGTTTCCAGTGCCTTTTGCCACTGTACAGCACAGTGATCCCAGAGCTCACGAGAAATCCTGCCTGCAAGCCCTCAGCACAGCCCAGCTTCTAGTGTTCTCCTGATAATGCAAAGTGCCAGCCAGCTGTTTTAATTGGAAAAGCGGCTACAATAGAATAAAGTCGAGATTAACCCTTTGAGTCATCCTGCCCCATTTCCCCACAGAAATAAACTTGTGTAGAACCTTATTTCACTGACAAACTCTATCAAGTGCCAAAACAAAACCAACAAAACCCCAAATATTGCACTGTGTAAACAACCACAATACTGCAAGGAAATGTTCCTTTCTTAAGGACAGGTGGTGAATGATAGCCAGAGCTATAGAAGAATTCCTCAGTCCTCCTCAGTAATCCAGATGGACTAGACCTGGAAAGCAGAAAGCTTTTCTTCCCTTTAGAGCCAGGCTCTGTGTGACCTCAGTCATGTCCTTTTGCCTTCTGGACCTCGTTCTCCACCCAATGATTTAGGAATGGTTGTTCAGACAAAGGTCCCAATGTGCTTTCAGAAATACCACATCAAATGCTCAAATCATAAAAAAAAAAAAGCTCCTGTGCTGTTTGTCAGAGATCTAACCAGTCCACACTGTGGTTCCCTTCTGGTCTGTTAATCTGTTTTTTTCTTCCAATTTAAAAAAGAAAATTCGTCTGACCATGTGTCTAGTGTAGCACCATTGTTGGGGACTGGGACCCCTGATGTTCTCCAGCTGTGACATTTTTCTCTCAAGGCATGGATTTCATTCTTAGTTTCATTTATCTTTGAGTCCTTGTGTCAGCTTTATTCCTCATGTTACTCCACAAGCCTGTCCTGTTATTTATTTTACGGTGTGATCAACGGCAACACTGTACCCTGCTGATGCAGAAAGGCTTTTTTTGTTTTTAAAAGGTGGACTGACCTGTCCTGAAATCCACACAATGAGGAATTTCCAGAAATAATAATGGCCCTTGCCCTGGTTCAAAACACAGTTCTGCAGAATATCCTATGCTGGGTTTATTACATAGATCAGAACCTTGGGGTTTACATCAAACTTTAATTGAAGTGAAAGAAGGTTGTGCCATTTTGCCATGGATACATTTCCAAGATTGTGTAGAATATTGATCTACAAAGACTGCAGATCTGTTCTTTCAGGATAATTTTCTTTGTTAAAAAAAAAAAGAGATAGAATGTGTCCCAGCATTGCAGGGGGTGAAGAAATGAGACCACAAGGATGAAATAGAGGTGGTGACATGTTAGCCTGGGGATTGGGCCAGAGGTCGGGATGGGGAGGTCTCCTTGTTTATGAAACAGTGGAGTTCCCATTACTGTGAACACTTCAAATCAAACTACATGAGGTATTAAAGCAAGCAGGATTAGAGAAACCTCAGAGGGCAGAGAATTGACCCAGTTCATGCCTTCCCTTTGAAATGCTCATAATTAGCTTTTCCCTTTGCACTATTATCCTTCATTTTATTATTTTGAACCATCATAACTATATTCTTCTCATACTTTCCTCTGAATACAATTAAACTCTACTAAAAACTTCACTTTAGCAAGGAATAAACAATTAAAAAAAAAAATCAGCATTATCTGCCTGTGCTGCCCTCACTTGCTTTCTCTGCTTCAGCAGGTAGGAAACCACCAAGCTCAAACTGACAACCAAGATGTTTTCAGCTTTTATGAATTACATCTCTAATTTCAGCTGCATCTGGGTTCAAAGAAACATCAGATTCCCATCTGTATTTTATATCTCAGGCTCAAACAAGAGCTCTGTGTTAAGGTGAGTAGATCCTTGCTCTGTCTTTTGCAGGTGTTTCTCAGGGCATCAAAGTTTCATTTGAAGAGTTACCTTGGAGTCAAGAAATATATTGCTTATGAATCTCCAGGGAAAGTGACACAAGTGAAAGTTATTAAGTGCACAGCCTCAATATTTGTCCATCCCTTCCCAAAGAGACACAAGACAAGGCTACTCACTTCCAGACAATAAAACTGGTCAATCATTTTAAAGCCTGAGGGGGAGCAGAAGCACTGTGGTCTTCAAGCAAAGCATTAACAGCACTGTGTGTTCATGGGAGCAACACAACAGAGAGGGAATATTTACAGCCAGTAACAGTTTATGCACTGGGCAGATCTGTCCCCATCTCAGCAAAACCAGCTTTTGAGGTTTATTACATCTTAAAAGAAGGTCAGAGCTAGATTTGTAAAACCAGAGGACCTTTATCAGCTACTGATTGTGCATGGCACTGTCACATCCTGAACTGCCCGACTTAACAGCTTCTCTGGCTGCACAGGATGGGCAGAAATCCTCCTTGCATAACTCTAGTCAGGCAATAAACAAGATGTTTTAGTATGATTTTTCAAATCCAACAGCTTTAAACACACACACCCTTCCTTCCCATACTGCCCAAAAGTGTAAACCTGCTTGTAACCCCCTATGGAATTCACATATGCCTGTTTAACCAGAAGGTTGTTGGCTCAGTAGCAGCATGACCTTGCTCAGGAGAACTTTCTAAGCCATGGCTAGAAAGCAAGTTGTCATCACCATGCATCAGTGAGCCCAGGTTCAGGGGTGCACAGACTGGCCAAAGTCTGAAATGCCAGCAGATTTGGAGATATTGTTGAGTTTTTGATGAAGCAGGAGGCAACAGGCACATTGATGGCAAAACTGAAACTAAAAGCACAGCTTTGAAAGCACGAGAGTGGAAAGCTGGTTGGAAATGTTAGCCATTTGGGCATTTATCACACCCCTAGTTGGTAGCTGGCAGGTTGTCAGCAAAATACAGAAGCACACAGTGGATTATTTTCAACCAGCTTATTTTTGCAGTCAGAAGAGGACAAGCTTGACAATTAACAGCAATCATGTTCAGAGCAGATACCAGCAAATTAGCTCTATTTTTCCTCCTTGCCATGCACTGCATCATAAGGTCTGTGAATACAAGCAGAGAATAAAGTGGATGCTGAAGGGAAAAACACAAGGTCTCATTTCAAAGCAGTCAAGAGATCTGTAGGAAAGGGAGGATAAAATATTTCAAGCTAACTACAGCTGGGAAATGGCATGAGCCATAGCAATGCAGCTGCTAACAAGGAATTTATTTAGAAATTATGAGATCTGGGAAGTCTGCTTTATTTCCTAGCTAATTTTTGGATTCTCAGCCTTTTATGTTTAAACCTGTCCTTTTTCACTCCTTTTCAATTTACTTCATAGCCAGGTCGAGCTATTCTAGCTGATCTGTAGCTAAGTGTTTAGAATTTAATCAAAAAAATCTTCATTTAATTTGGGAATGGGGTGCAGGGAGCCATAACAGGGAAAGAGGACAGAGGAAATAGAGTTTGTACCTCACCATCGAGGCTCACAGAGGAGCTTCACAGGCTTTAAAGACAGACACAACAAACACAGGCTTTGTTCCACTGAGCTCAAAGACTGTACAGCTCCTGCTTATCAGTTCAACAGCACCATTCCAGCTCTCATGGTCTACCTGTCCCAAATACCCCAACAAAGCCCCAAATATTTAAGGGTTTCAGATAGGCAGTGCAATAAACAATTGTGGCATTAAGAGTGTCCACTCCTGACAGACATAGGACGGCAAGCTTTAAAAATATGGAAAAATCAATTGGATTACTGTCCAGAGAAAATTTTCAACGCAAATTATCAAAAAAGCCACTGTTCTTTGACATGCTTTTCAGCTGACTTCCAGACCTCTGGTCATCTCCTCAGCAAGGACTTCGTACCCCTGCAAGTGAAATCTCTTCACAAGCTTAGGCAAACTGCTATTCCTTATTACCACCAATATCCATTCCTGGCACGCCACTCTTTCCAGTACTGTCTTTGCAGGAAAAAAAACATTATGCACAATGAATCTCCTTGTGACCTTTAGTGTAAACTTCCCACAGCAAGAACACCCAAATTCCCTCAGCCAGCACAGGATCCAGCTGGAGACACTGCCCTTTAGGCTTCCATCATTTATCAGGATAGGAGGCTGTCAGGCTCCTGCTTGACATGCACCAGCTCAGGAAAGGGAAGTGGTGGCAGCTTACACGAGGAAAATAATAGCATATGGACGGATATTTTGGCAGCAGAAAAAAAAATCTACACAGTAAAATTATCCTAATGAAAAATTGGATATACTCGCTGAGCAGAGGCTCTCTGGTGGAAGACCAGAGAGATGATTATTCCAACCCAGGGGAAGCACACCCCTGAGAGCAGTTAGGGTGGGGAAAACTGGAAAAGCATAATGAGAGAATGTCTAAGCCTATGTTTAATGCATTAAGAGATTTCAACCCATTAACACCTCATATCCCCGTTGCACTCATATTCTGCCTCTCCCAAAGCACCTGAATTCCACCATGAACTAAGGAAAAGGGGGAGTAATACTGCCTTTCGAGGTAAAAATGCCTTTCCCTTCCTTGATCCTTTTTATATCTGTAAATACAAAGGCTACTTTTCATATTTACTCGGGGAGTGAAGGCAGGAATCCTTCCCACAGAAAACAATATCACCTGGAGCACCTCACAAAAGCTGCATCAAACTGGGGAGAGATTTATGTCTTTCCTCTCTCAGTTTACATTTCACAATATTTCACAACACAAACCCAGAACTCCTTGGCATATACTTCGTACTCGAAAGGTTAAATCACTTCCTTTATGAAGATGTTTGGGGTGTGAAGAAAATAAATGGGTGCAATAAAAATAAATCAGCTCTTGCTTTGCTGGTTAATGCATGTAACCTTGTCTATTGCCTCATTCAAACTCCATCCACACAAAAACTTTGGAGAGCAGAAAGGCAAAGTTAAAATAAAAATGACAGCGGAGAGAGCGGAAGGGGAGAGGAAAGGAAGGAAAGATGAGTTTTCAGATGAGTTCTGAAAACAGATGGGGAATGACTGAGGCATAGAGATTCATTGTTCTTGAAGAAATAGCTCTGAACATATTATTAAAAGCAGCCCATCTCCTACTGTCACACTGTCTTTCCTAGAAAACCCAGCAGCTTTCTTCCCCATTCCCAGCTCACAGCTTTCTGCAATCAGTTCCTCAAGTAACCACATCCTTTCCCTGGAGATCTTTTCTTCCCTTTTGTCCCTTTCTCTGGCCACAGCTGGCAGGGTGAACCCAACCTGTCCTATGCCAACCCTTTACTGCTTGACAGTCCAAGTCCCAGGGCTTCTCCATGGTTCCAGGACACTGGTTGGCAATCTAACAAGGTCAGCACATAGTGAAGCTTTTCCCAGAGCTCAGCTGCAGTGCTGGAGTATAAGAACATGTGCAACAACTCTTAATTCTCTGCATAATTGATCACAATAGAGCTGACTCCTAAAGCATGTGAAGGCTCAGAGCTGCCTGGCTAAGCACAGCAGCCTCTGACTTGATTGATGAATTTTTCCCCAGCTGCATGAAGGTCAAGACACATGCACATATTGCTTACCCACGTTGTCCATCTTTGCTAAAACCAAACCCACTTTCTCCTTAACTGGAGGTAGAGCTTTGATGGCTTGCAGGAAAAAAAACAACCACACAAACAAACAAGAGAATCAGAGCTCCTTGGTGAGGTTTGAAGGAACTCTAAAGATAAGACGTGGAAAATGCACTCACCAGCAAGACTGTAGACACTTCAGAGAAAGACCTTGCTTGAATTCATTTCTAAAATACAGGCTTTGCTCAGATCCTGGATCAGCTGCTCCATCAACCTGATTCTGCTGACCAGGATCTTGACACCCCTAAATAAATTATACTTTAGGCAATGAATTTGCTCTTGTTATGCCTTCACACATCCTGAGAGGGGATCACAAGCTGTGTTTGCGAGTTGCTGAATTTATCCCTCCCTGTGTTGTGTTTAGCCACTGGAGCACCTCTATAAATTAGACTTAGAACAAGACCACGTATAAGCATGACAATTTATTAATGGAGGATTTTAAAATGTCTTTCACTTGTTCTATGTGTAAAGCCCAGACTTATTTCAGCTTTTCCAATGGAGGGCTATCTTCCTGAAAAGATTTAAAGCCTTTCAGATAAGATTTTCTTTAAACACAAAGGAGCAGAGCAAAGGAGACATCCACCTCTTTCCTCCCCAGTCACACCAATTATGATATATGGCAGGTGGTAAAAGGTTATTTCTAAGGGCATCAGGTGTGTTTTTGCTCAAGTTCTCACTTGAGAGCTGCATTGCCTACCCATTGGCAACTGATTTTCCAGGTTCCAATTCAAATAGGAGATTGCCAACTTACCCAGGCATTTCACATCTTTTCATGGTCACTTATGCCAAAAACACAGTCATTTTTAGATGCTCCAGAACACACTTTAGAGGCACCTGGCAAGTCTCAACAGCTTCAGGGCATCTTTGCTTGCCACATCTAAACATTGCCTCAGGTATTTACTTAATATCATTTCACAATAATTTCAGGAATGCTCTGTGAATTTGAATTTTAAAGCTCTCTGAGGAATTTTATCTTTGCAATTGGACAGCGAGTTCCACCAGAAGATCCCGGGCTCAAGGTCTGACACCATGAATGGTGCCCTGCAACAGCCCTGGCACACAGCTGTGTACTACTAACTCAGAGAGACAAAGGCACAGCATATGAACGACCAACTTTAAATATTGCTCTGTAAAATAGAGGACTTAAATCTTGCCAAGGCACTTGGGTATGCCAAGAGTGGCCTATAGGATCACAAAGGAATTGCCTCAGAGGCAGAAATACCATCCATTTTTCTAGTGTCTGTCCAAGGCACTGACCTCTCCCATCACTGGGTGTGTGACAGAAGCGATAAACAGACACTGACATGTCCAGACCAACCCCTCTGACATCCAAGCCTAGGCTTGGACTCTTTCAGGAGACATCTTTGGAGATAACACATTGGAAAACAAATTTCAGCATTAGAACATTAATTAGTTCAGCTTTTCCTGGAGCTGGGTTAGTCTAGACCAGAATCCACCTGGGCAACCAAGCTGTGGAAGCTGCTGAGCACCAACCATCCTCATGGCTGAGCCTCATGTGGTGCCAGAGAAGAAGCAGCTGTGATGGATGATTCCTCTTGCTTGAAAATACATCTTATGGGTGCTATGGGTTGTTGTCAGAGAGAAGAAAGACTCTAGCAAGGGAAGATAAGTGATCTTATATGTAAGTGGGAGAAGAGATGCAGAGGGCAGCTCTCCAGGCCAGTGCCAGTTCTGGGAAGGAGCCACAACCAAAAGACCAACAGCTCATAGCCACCTCCCTGCCCTATAAAATCCAGGGGCTGTTCCAGCAAAGCTGCATGGTGTAACAACATTTCATTATCACACACAGAAGCCCCCTGAGACTTTTCATCAAGACTGTCCTTAATTCCTAACAGGCAGGAAGAAAAATGTCTCCATGCACAATGTCAAGTATTTGCCACACTTGGCTGCATAAAGTCACCCCAGCTGTCAGATACAGGCCCAGAGGAAAAAATCTATTGAAAAACAGCCCTTAATTCTTTCACTGTTGTCTCAGCAATCTCTGCTTACGTTCCCATTTGGGGGGGAAATCATACAGATTTAACCAGAACAAAATCTGTTGTTCTATCTGGGACTATTCAGATGCCAGCCTGGTGCTCTGGAGGGGTGCTCTGGAGGAGCTGAGACTATTCAAACAGCAGTGACTGATGAGAGAAAGAAGAGGCAGAAAGGTGGAATTAAACCAAGAAAGGAAGAGCTAGAAAGAGCTGCAAACTTTCATTCATCACATTTGAAAGTAACATCTCTCCCCCAAAAAAAAAACGATAAGACATTGAAGATGTTGCTTTAAAATGCATCTGGTTTTGTCACCACTCTTAAAACTTCAGCACAAATACCTGAAAATAGGAATTTAGGCCTCTTGCTACAGGGATAGAAGAAAAAAGATAAACTAAGACTCCCTATATCAATAAAGAGGAAATTCAGATTAAATTTAATTGCATGCTACTCACTTGAGAGATCCTTTCACCCAAAATCTGTTTGAACCAATATATTTTTACAACCAGTAACTTGATAAATTTACCTGGGGGTTTGAGGTTTTCAGGTTAAGTGCAGTCCTTAAGAAAGAAATTTTCCTCCTGAGAAATTCGCTCCTCTGGAAATTACTTAATCCTTCACCGTTTTTCTAAAGTCATACTGAAAATATCAGTAATGGATTAAATACCATCTTATGAACAGTCACAAAAATAGCTGGGAAAAAAAAACCTTAAAATTGTGTCTGTCTGCCAGAAATCCTGTTATCTGGCACCACTCAGCTGAGATCACCATTTGCCTCAGGAGTCGCTCTGAGTTTTTACACAGGCACAGAGCATTTGGATATGGATACAAAGCAGTATTTTTCTTGCCTCTTTTTTTATAATCTTGTTTTATTATCAACCTTGATAAACCCAGAAAATAAAGGTCACGCATTGCTTCAGATGCACCAAGCTACACAGAGATCACCAAAAATCCTACAAAGTTCTAGCAAGTCACTTGGGGTGGGTTTTGGTGGCCTTCCAACTCCTTGGTCTTGGATTCCTTTTTTTGAAAGATTCTCATTTTTCTCATCTTCACACACCACCAGGCTCAGTCCTACCACTTTCACAGAGCCATCTCTGCCTCTCTTCCCTGAGCACTGACTCTCCATTGTCTTGTGCACATTCCCACTGCCTGTCAAAAGAACTAAAACAGCAATGTGTTTTCTGCCATCAGCACACAATATTGAGGAAATTCTCGAAAATCATGACTCAACCAGAACTTGGTATCAACCCTTCTAGGAGGGTGAGGACTGTGGTCCAACAGTCCTTGGCACATTTTCAGCAGAGCCAGGCAATGGCCACTTCATTTGCTGTCTGAGGACCCTTCATAACTGACATGTCATTAAGTGAACTCTCTGCAACTCCATTTTCACCCAAAGATTCAGATTTGTAGAATTTTTTTTCCCCTAACAACATTTTACAAGCCTCCATAAGTTCTTGAAGTGCATAAACAAGGGTGCAAGGCAGTCACATTTTACCTGTTCTTGGAGAACAGTCTGTCTTCCAACAACATAAATCAAAGAATGCCCATAACTCATGGTGGTCAAACAAAAAAGCCACCAGGACAAAAAAAGAAATGTTCGTTAAAGCAATGTTCAGCTTTGCTGCAGGCAAAGCCTTCCACACAACTCTCTCTAGACACCACTGTTCCAAAGAGCTTATTTTATGTCACTAACCACTCCAAACATGCCTGGACAACATGTGCTGAGGAAAATATCCATATGGCATCCCCTATACCCAAATGGAAGGGGCTTTGCAGATGCCTGCTCCAAGGAGAGCAGCTGGCTGCTGGGCAGGTCCATTGCTGACCTCTCATGGTCAGAGCCAGACTTACATGGGCAGGGACAGTCCCCAGGACAAGGTGGGAGGGTCCCCCCACCCTGGGCCTGTCACTCCTGCAGTTCACAAGCAGGAGGTCCTGAGATGTTTAGTTCAGTTCACCCAACCATCAGTGACAAGTTCAGGGTGAAAAAACCTACCTGGAGTAAAACTTTGCTTTAATCCCAGTGACTCACCTTCACAGAGATCAGTTTGAACAAAGTCTTGGACCAGAGGGGTAGGACAAGGCTGAAACTCAGTAGCAAGACATCCCTGAAAATGGAATTGAGAGTCCCACCTCACCCTCAGCTCTCATCTCCCCATGGTGAGTATGTTCACAACACACCAATGCCCAAGTAGAGCACAGGTGGACTTGAGTGTCCAACCTTCTGCTTGCTCAGCTACAACTTCAACACTAATGGTGTTGCAGCTACTGACACCTCCTGCTCCAGCAGCCACAGCAGGCTCAGGAAATCCAGTTTGGACACAAACACTCAAACTGGGATCCACCATGACTGATAATTAGACATGGCCATAATCAGTGTTTCCTCACTGCACAGCAACCACCCCAGAAATATTTAAATAGGAAACACTTTGCAGGATGTAGGTGCTGGAGAGGGGGTGAGGCATTTCAGACCCTCCACACCCTGTTCCTCCCCCCTCCCCAAAAATCATGGGAGCTAAAATAGCATTTCTTTCAGCAAGTGTCAGAAGAAGGAACTTCCATGACTCATCAGCTGTTGTTTTAGCCTGCAAGGGACTATAAATTACACTAATTAGAACATGGTATTTTTTCTTGCAGTTATACAAAACACTGCCTCTTCCTGCGACATCTAAGCACAGAGCCATCAAGCAGGAGCGTGCTCCGTACATGTTTTAACTAGAATCCACAATTCACTTGCATGAAAATCCTCCTAGCAGCAAATTGGGGAGAGCTGGCAGAGCGCATCAAGAAAGCTGTGCTGAATTATGAGAGGAGGGAGAGTAAATTAGCAGCCAATCAAACCTGTCCAACCAGAAAGAGTCATTCCTTTCTGTCAGGAACTACAGCTCCAGGATCACTTTCACTCTGAGCAGAAAAAAGGTAATTTATGGGGTCTCCAGTCGCTCATGACATCAGTCCATGGGGACAATAAGTTTAGCACTTGTGACTATGTTTTCTGGAAGCAGCTTATTTGCATTTAGTCACATAACACTCATGCACAATCTTGGACAAGCCAAACTGAAAAGCCTGGCCATAAGCTGTCACTTCAGTTTTCAAGCCTGAATTAGCTCAGCAAAGTAAAAGCAAAGATTTATTCAGAGCCCAACATCCTAAATCTGGCAATTACAACAGGCTCCTGCAGAGCCATTGCTCTGATTCACCTTCCAGCAAGATTCCTTCAGGAGCAGATACAAAAAGGAGTTTTCTGCCATGCTCCTGGAACACAGCAGTGCTTTATGGAGCCCTAATCTGTACATTCCCCAAGGTGGGCACAGATGGGAACAATGTGCCCATGGAATAATTGCACTGATGAGGAGGGAGCTGCCCTAAAGCAGACCTGCTTCTTCCATCACAACAACAGAGTCTGAGGGCTTTGGCTGATTTTGCCTCTCAAGAAGGGAGAGAGCCTATGAAGGCTGATGCAATTCCATTGCCCACTGATGGTGAAGCTGAGCCCAGGGTGATGGAGCAGGCTAGAGATGGATATAAGGCAAGGAGAGAGACCACTAGTCATGACCAACAGGTTACCAGCTAGAACTAGTCATACCTTTTCCTCAGAAAGCTGCTTTTCCTTCTGGAAAGACAATGACCTTCCACAAAAGAAGACTCCCTGATGTTTCACAGCTTTTTTAAGAGTCTATTAAGTTCAACACTAGTTATTTTATTGATTTTTCATCAAAATCTCATGTGTCACTGTCTAAAAGCAATAAAATGCCTACATTTTTTATTGCCACCAGACTTCTCAACAATTTGAAAAATCTTAGGAAAAAAAAAAAGTTTTATTTAAGAAAGGATACTATCTTGGTTGCAAAGCCAACACACAGCCCAGAGCCTGAGGCAGGACTCTGCCTCCCTCCAGAAACTCCAGACACAAACTCTCCAGCAACACTGTCCGCTTGTGCTCTGCATGGAGCCTGCAGCCCAGGGGCTGGAGGGGAACAGGGAGGGGCAGAGCCCTCAGATTAATGCTCTGCTGAGAAATAAAAGCCTTTGGCACCGGGAAAACCCAAAGGAGCCTTTCCCCAGCTGTCTGGAGCAGGGGCCTGCAGGGGGTCCCTGGTTCTGCTCCCTGCAAGCCACCAGTGCGGCAGCCAAAAGCAGCTGGGGAGCGAGTGCTGCAGGGCAGCTGTTACAACAGCCCCCTCCCTCCAGCAGGGTGGGGGGCAGAGATGGGCCCAGCTGCCGCAGATGCCCCCCCGGGGCCGGCCCCACAAGCGCTGGCTCCCTGCCCCAGCGCCGCGGGGATGCGCGGCCTGCTCACCTGCGCGCACCTCCGTGGCGAGGGAGCGGCCCCTGCTGCTGCAGGAGCCCAGCGGAATCTGGCGGACATCTGGCCACTTGGATTTCCAGACAATGACTCATGCACACATCCTGGGACAGCAGAACCTGCGGCGGTGGGAAGGGGTATGACCAAAGGTCCCGCTTGGTCTTGGTTGCGCAAGGTTTAATCGGCACCTGAGCCTCGTGTTGAGCCCAGGGGAGCAAGGGGCTGGGTATTACAGCCACCCCCCAAAAACAGCCCCTCTGGCAAGGCAGCCATGCACCAGCACAAGGGAACCAGACCAGGGTCCACAGGGGGACTTGAGCACACAGCTCCACAGCCCAGGGTATTACCAAGAAAGCAACACTCCAAGTTAGAAAATTAATTCCTTAAACAGAGGAAGGATTCAGAAAGTTTGCTTCTGCAGTTTGCCATGAACCACAGCCCAGGTGTAACACAGGCAAATCCCCCGAGCAAAAGGAGTCACAGCACCCTGACCTGGCCTAGGAACAGATTCATGCCCTTCACACTTCACTAACGCAGCACAGTTGTCCGTGAGCTATCAAAGTTTGAAGAGCTGTAATCTACACTAACACTTCTCAGCCAGAGGATTATGAAAGACAAATAGGACACTGCTAGGTGCTGGAAATATCATTCCTTTAAGTACAGAAAATGTTGCTATCCCACAGCTGGCCAAGATCTACATCATCTCTTTGAAGCATGTACAAACATAAATGGGCCCAGTGTTTTCTCTCTGTGTTTTTTCAAATCTTAACTTCAGAGTAAACAGAATCCAAAAAGAAAAAAAAAAAGAAAGGAAAAATCTTGGGTTTCTATTAAACTATCCACCCCAAACAATCTTCCAGAGATATGTGGTCTGGAAGGTCAGAGGACAAAGCAGCTGGAGTCACCACCACGTAAAGCCAGCACAAACCCATGGAATAGTTGTCCTGTCCACAAACCTGCTGCTTCTCAGGCTCAGAGATTTTCAGCAATTACCAGCAGTGCCTCTCTGCACCCATGGTCTGTCCTAAAAAGGATAGAGCCCATAAACCCCTTGCTGCCCCCCAGCCCCACTCTGCTCTGGCAAGAGAGGATAGGTCTCCTCTGTATAAGGCTCACTCAGTAAAACAGACAGCATATGGCATCCCACGATCAGCCTTATGATCTCATCTTGTCTGACTGCTATTTTTACAGCTTGTTATTAATAAGCATAAAGAAGGAATTTGAGGTGCTGTCATGTTGGATATTCACACACTTCCAACCCAGATGGTGCTTTATCAGGATTATGGATTGCCAGGCAGAGGAGCTTGCAGAGGGGAGCCATGCACAGCTGCACACAAGCTCTACTGCTCATTCCCAGCTATGAGCAGGACATGGGGGAGACAGGAGAACAGAGCAACAGTCCTGCCCTCAAGTGAAAAAAAAAAGGACCTGTTAGCAAAAACCATAGCATAATCATCCTACCTTGTCAAATTGATGGAGGAGTAAACACAATTTTCACGTCCCTCCACTCAGCAAACAAACCAGCTCTGCTGGAGGCTGGGTGGGTATATGTACTCTCTGAGCAGGGGCATCAGCTCAACACCTGAGCTCTGTGATTTTCATTATTTTCACCCACCATTCCCACCAGAGAGCAGCCATCTGTGGGTAGGTTCACCTGTGACCCACTCTTACCCTCCTCAGACCTACCCAAACTCCTCACTGTCTTCAGATCCCTCTCCACCAGTACACCCAAAGCAGGGCTCAGGTGATAAATAGTGCAAACTTCAGGCTTCACTGTGGGTGGGGGAGAAATCTGCTCATGGGACGCAAGAGCAGGTCTGCCCCATTGTTCCATAGGCTGAATAGACTCACTCGTGCTGTAAAGGACATGGAAACATCAGGGACCTGCAACATTGATGCCCATCAGTGGTTTCATTCATGCCACTGTTCAGGTTGTTGTCTAGAATCATGGAGTTGTAGAAGAGTCTGGGTTTGAAGAGAGCTTAAAGAACATCTCATTCCAATCCCTCTGCCATGGGCAGAGGCACATTCCTCTGGAGCATCAAGGTCACATTGTTAGATGAGCTCAAAATCCACATTTCATCCATCAGGTCTCTGGCAGCTTTGAAGCCCTACCTTGGCTGGTTTCCTCATCATCACTCTTCCTGCAGAGACTGCCCCAAGAGGGACTGCCACAAGTTCCCTTTGCCCAGGGAGCAAAACCAGTCTCCTTGCTGATCCCCTGACCCACAGACATTGCAGGGATCAGCCCTGCTTGTAACATGTACCAAGTGTTTTGACCTGCAGATATGAAGAACAAAATCTCTTTGAAGTCAGCTCTATCCAGAGAAGAAAGAAAGGGGGAAAACACCCTCCGACACATGTGCGGCAGCATGCAAGTGAATGAGGCAGCAGCTTCCAGCAGCCTGACAGGAGTGGAGGGAGCACAAAAACCACCAAGGTTGTTTCCAGCCAGATAAGCAAACCCCTCCAACACTCAAGCCAACCTGTGACTGCAGAAATGCCTTCATGCGACCTTGACAGAAATGTGGATCTGGAAATAGAGTCATGAGGAAGGAGGCAGAACACTACACACAGACAACGATTAGAAATAAGTGTCTTTGAGATGAAAAAGCATCCCTCTGACCTAATTGCAAGTGATGGGGAGAGGAAAAGTGCAGAAACAGGTCAGGGAAGGCAAAGTGTAAGAATAAGACAACCAGAGGAAGAACAAGAAGAAGAGTTTAACGTTGTGTACAGAGAGGAACAAGGCTGGGAAAGGCGGTGGGAATCGGCCGTTTCAAGAAGCCCAAAAATACTGTCCAGCTGTGCACAGCCCTGGGGCCAGAGGCCAAGGCTGGGTGCCTGGCTGTGGGAGGAGAGGCAGAGAGGCTGCCAGCACCTACAAGAGCTTTACAGACCTCATAAAACAGAGCAGGCTCCAGCTGTTCCCTGCACTCAGCCTGACACACCATGCCCAGTGTTGTTCCTGCACAGTCAAGCACTGGGCCATAATGCAGATGGGTGAACCCCCTGCTACTGGAAGGCCAAGATGCAACACAACCATCAAGAGAACATCAAATGTCTGTGTCTGTGTGTCTGTGTGTGTTGAAACCCCTTTAGTGCTGCCGGCTGGGTGGTGAATGGACCAGTCCCTCCCTCCACCCCCTGCTCTGGAAGGGTGGTGGAGGCTGGAAGTCCCTCTTGTCACTAAGACCTCTCTCTGACCTTCACACGGGGCCATGTGTGTTGCTGATTTACTTCACCCCACCAGGCATATCACTGCAGCAACGCCTGAAACCCCAGCAACTTTCTGCTGCCTGCAAGATACTCTGATGGCAAGGCAGGTCTGAGAGGGGGCCTGCAATGGTTTGATTTGGGGTTTAATTAAAAACGGTGGTGGTTTTTTCTAAATGGACTCAGGGTTGCCACTTTGGCCTGTTTGGCTGATCCCTTGCAACTCCCTCTACCTTCCAGAGGAGTGGAGAGTCTCTGGCACCTTCAGGATAGGGCTGCACGACTGCTCAGCCACAGCTCTGTGGGATTTATGACCCTCTTCCCTCTGGTCAGTCTGGTGTCTCTGCAGCCTCTTGAGCTGAGTTCCCCTGAAGTGACGGTTTCAACCCCATACCACCCTCTCTCTGCTTCCTCTGAGACACAGCGAGGTTTGGGCAGGTTTCATAGGGCAGCCAAGTAATGTCCATCCCCACCTGGGGCAGAGGGAAAGGAGAAGGAGATGGGGATGTGGCAAAACCACGCCCTACCCTTTGAGTCAGCTGGTAAACTACCAGGGAACCAGGTAGGTTCAAGGACCTCAAGCAAGAAGCATCGGGATGAGTTTTGGCTATGGAGGGCAGCTGAGGGAGCCAATGGGTGGGGAGGACACAGTGCAGAGACGAACAGGAATTACAGAATCATTTAGGTTGGAAACACCTCTAAGATCATCAAGTCCAACCATTAATCCTGCACAGCCAAGCCCAGCACTAAACCATGTCCCCAGGTGCCACATCTACACAACTTTTAACCCCCTCCAGGAATGGTGACTCCACCATTTCTCTGGGCACCTGATTCCAATGCTTGACAGCCCTTTCTGTGAACAAATTTTTCCTAATATTCAATCTATTAGATCCCTGGTACAACGTGATGAATGATGAAAGGCTTGCCAAACCTGGGTCCACAGGATAACCCTATTCCAGCTGCCCATCCCTGAAGGAATGAGCATCCTCAGACGTCGCACAGCATTTCCATCTCCCTTCCCTCTCCTGCCTGGCTCTCGGGGCCCTGCCAGCCAGCACAGAGGGGCTCCCCGCCTGCAGCTGCTGCCTCCCGGGGGATCACCTCCTCCTCTCTCCCAGCTGGAAATCACACTGGGGAGGGAGCTTGGTTTTGAAAACAGAAAGGGGCGTCTTAATGCGCATTGTTCAGTGGGTAATTGCTTCCTTTCTTTCCCTTACTTCTGGTAAAGCCAGGGGCAATTCCTTCTAGCTGGAGGCAGCCCCCTCCAGGCTTCTGCTTAAGTCCTTAAGAGAGACTTTCCAAAGAAATAATTGCTGCCTTTCTACTTCACAGTCTTAACGAATATCTTTCGACCTCATTTCAACACTTAGTGAGTTTTATTCAGGTGATGAACGGATTGTCTTTCTTTATTTTAGCTCCTGCAGTCTTTTCTTTTATCCCTTTCTGATTCTTTTCACTCTTTCAGTCTCCAAAAGGACACACAAGTTTTAAGCTCAATTCAGAACTATTCTTAGGATTCAATGTTGTGCAAATTTGAAATTATTTCCAGCAGTACTGTTTAACTCAGTAAAATAAGATGCTTGGATCAAATTAAATAAAATTTTTAAGTAAGAAATATTGGTCTATCCTCCAGTATCTCCTCAGTTAATGCAGGCTAAAATTTAAATCCTTGCTCCCAAAGGACAAAATTGTCCATCAGATTTTTTACTAAAGTCTATAAACATCGCAGGAGGTGAGCAGGTCTCATCAGCTCAACACATCCAGCAAAATGTGGGGAAACCTCAGAGCAAAATGGATTTAATAAAGCTAATATAATTTCAGTGGATAGTCTCACTGTAGCAACGCTGACACTGGCTTCTTTTTCATACATGAAAGCACTGCACCCTTGTATCCAGAGAGGAGTGCAGAAGTGAAGATCAAGGAATATGTAGCTATTATCTCCTCGGGAGCAGAAACAGGAGGTCGTGAGCTGTAGGGTAGGACTGGAGCCCATCCACCAAAGCCAGCCACAGGGGAGCTGAAGCCTCCTGCACTTCCAAGCAAACCTTCACATTAGCACATTACATCTCTAGTCTCCTAGTTAAAGTATATATTCAGTGTCTGGTTTTTTACCCCCAAGTTTCTCCTTTAGTCTCCAGGACAGGACTTTCTTCTTGCTGGAAACTACTGGATGATCCCACTTATTAAAGCATCTGCCTGCATGGTGGGCTGGGAACCCGTGGAATGCTCTGCAGAGAAAGGAAGGCTGAGAGACAGTTCCTCCCTAATGAGAGGGATGAGGAGGGAGAGATCCAGGGTGGGCTAAAACAAGAAGACAGTGCAGTGCAAGCATCCTGTGTCATTTTGCTGCAGAGGCACGAGGGCTTTAACCTGGTATCTGAGTGCACAGCTTGGACGGCTCCTTCACCAGAGGAAAAGAAGTTTTGGCAAGGATGTTTAAAAGAACGACTGTGCTGACAGCCTCCTGCACTGCCTGGTTTTAGCACTGTCTTGACAAATAAGACTGGCATAGTGACACCTGACCGTCTGGGTTTTTGGGAGACTCTCTATGACATAAATGTGAGAAAATGTTCATGACACATATTCCATACAGTTTAAGTAATCTAAAATCAAAGATGCAGTGAAGGCTGAGGAGAGACCTACTTGAGAGCTGACCCTTGACAACCGTAGCGATCCAGCAGACTGGCCATCTGTCCCAAGTCTTTTTCCCAAGCAGTCCCGAAGTGTTACACGCTGTCAGGTGCTGAGCAAGAGCACCTGGGGCTTAGGAGCCCTCGTGTTGTCTAAAGCCCATGTGAAAAGCAGGAAAAAACCCATGAGGATTCCCTACAGAGTTCAATGAAACATCTGAACCCGTTCCAGCCAATACACAAGTTCAGAGCCAAGCAAATATTTCTCAACACCTCGGTCTGTCACTTTGGTTTTGCCTCCTTATCGGCTGTGGATTGGCCAAGTTACATTCCTTCTGCTCTCCGAAAGGACAGGAATAAATCACACATGAATTATTTGAATGCCTGAGACTTAAGCTTTTGCTTAAAGTTAAGCATGTGTTTAAGTGATTTGCTGGTGAATTTAAGCTCGGGAGCATTTTGCTGAATTGAGCCTAATGGGATAGTTCCAGCGGAATAGTCGTATTTGTAGAAAAGATAAAAGTTCTTAAATAAATCACAGTATTTCAGAAGTTCAGAAAGTACTAATTTTTTTATGCTTCAGGTATAGTTTTGCAGGGAGGGTGGTCTGATTTTATCAGGTGAACTCATTGTCCTTACATATATGGGCAATTTATACCTGTGAATTGGCCCTTTCTCTCCTCCCTCTCCAATAAACAACCACAGATAAGCTCCTGGGTGAGTGCATTGGCAGAACAAAAGATTTCTTATGAACAATACATTTATAGTTCCAGTTTTAAAAAATAAATATTTTTTTTTTACAAACAGAATTGAGCCAGAGGGTTGGAGGGAGGGAACGTAAAAGCATTTGTTTTCTTGCCATCACACCTTCTCAAATTAACATTATTGTTAAACAAAGACACATCAGAAGACACTTTTAATTAAATTGATTTATGGGAGAAGTCAATGGATTTCTGCCAGTTTACACCAGCAGAGAATTTGACCCTAGGTGATTCTGTGTGTGGGAGATATTTGTACTTCTGAGTTGGGGGCTTCGGGGAGATATGTGTATTTTAGATAGTCGATCTCTATTTGTGCTTATCAGACAGCACAACCTTGAAATGTCTTTACAGGCTGATCACAGATTGTGCTTATTTGAGACTATTCTTTTTTTAAATAACAAAAACCTGAAAAAAGGCCAAAACTTGCATGTCTTTGGTTGATACGTGTGAGTTGTGGGGGCTGAGGGTGGGGAAGTGTACCACTAGCCTGAAAATAATCCTGATTGCCAGCAATATTGAGGAGACACCAGACTGAAGATGCACGTGAAAGCTTTGCATGGGAACACCCCTGCATGCCTGAAAATCAGGTTCAGCCCTTGGAAGTTTTCCTTTGGCTGAGCATCTCTTCACATCTGGCAGCTTCTCCCACCCAGCCCTCTCCCCAGGACCCTCCTGCATTTTCAAAAGAAGAAGGGCATATGATCCTCCATAGCCCCTCCCTCCTCCCCACTTCAAGACACTTCAGAAACCTCTGCCAAGAGTCTGTCTCACAGGCTGTGGGTGAGACCAGATGTCCTCTCATCTTTATCTCTGCATCTGCAGAGCCCTGGAACCTCCTCTTCTCTGTGCCACTGTGAGGCAGATACTCATCTCATCTCAGGGCTGAGAAAAATGATAGGAAAATGTAACCTGCCTGTACTAACTGGACTGACTGGTTAAGTCAATGTAGAAATCAGAAAGGAGAGTGACTGCAGAAGGACACACCAACTGATGTTTTGAGGAGTGGGTATTTTCCAGCAGCAGCCTCGTTTCTCCTGTCTAGCTGAAGGAGAACATGAAATAGCCCTCATATAACTGTATTTCAACAAAAGCAACTCTCTTCACAGCCTCCTTCTCTGTAAAGACTTTATTTTGATAGGAAAAAGTACAGTCAGGAAAAGAATATTTAAACCAACATCATCTTTCTCAGGCAGCTAAAAGTGCCTTAGAGTTTGTTGGAGATGTACATATCAATTTATGACTGCCACCAAATACAAAGCATTCTTCCATTGAAGGAGGTCATCCATCCTTCTAGGCGCCTTTTCATCCTATTAAAATGGAGAAGCCAACACCTATAACCTGGATAAGTATGGGCTGCTTATATGCTCAAAAGGTAAAAAATATGCATGTTTTTTCCTTCCTACCAGGAGTCTCCTCTCTCCTTAATCTTCTGTTCCCCTCATACCTGGTAAAAAACCTGGGTCAGTGCATCTCAAATATTTTTCCAGCAAAACATCCAGGCATGAAAAGAGGCCCAGGACTCTGTTCTGTTTGCTGCAGTCAGGGTCCTATTAAATGGTGGAAAAGGAAGCTTGAAAACCTCACTCTGTTGCCATATGTGATTTGATTTGTGTATCACAAAGTACAGATAGTTACAGCCTTCAGGGCTGTCACAGAACCCCAGGACCTGCCCTGCACTTCTCTTGGCACCAGCCAAAATATGCATACATCAGTCCAGGAAGAAGGAGACAACACTGGATGAAGTCTTTCTCTGCAAATGAAGGTCTATGTTTCCTTTCCTGGTGTTTCTTCACTCCATTGTCCAAATAACACATCTCATCTGTACAAAAGAGGCAGCTCTGCTATTTCCCTGGAGCCTTTCCCAGAACCTTGTCTGCAATTCCCTGCTCTGTTTTTGTTCCCTCATTTTGAATCAAAGATGTGCCCCTCTGGACTTTGCCAGATGCAACTTCTGCCCCTCTGTTTGATGGGACTCTGAACCACGTGGTCCTTTGCTCCACTGGAATTAAAAGACCTCACAAGACCCACACAAATGCACTTTGAGCTACACAACTTGATCAGAGTCATGTATAGGGAGGAAAAAAAGGAAACATGTCAGGAAGAAAAGTATACTGTGTCCAGGACATATACATACTATATACATATAATTATTAGATATTTTATGTATTATATTAGGCATGTTCTCCATTTTACCTATATATTTAGGATCAGGTGTGGAGCAGTGAAGGACTATTGTGTCTAGGTGAAGACCTCTGCTTGCCTATCCCATGCCAGGTTTAGAACTCAGAGTTCAGCTGGTTCTGAAGATATTCTTGCAGGGCTGTGGGTGCTGGGATAAGGGTTTGGTAGATGCCCTTTTCTCATGGACAAGCTTGGAGGGGTCAGGGAGCAATGGGAAACACTTCACCCCAGATAAGGCACTGTATGAAGCTCTGAGAAGACCCCAGTCAGTCCTAATAGTCATGGTTTGCATGGTTATTCCTAAACCCATACTCTGGTACCTTGCATGCCCCTAAAAGCTTCCGAGAAATATGGTATTTTTGTTCATTTCCAGCCCAGGAAATTTGGTGCTGAGCAGTGCCAGCATTGTTTGAACACTGTTCATCCTCCACCCCAGACATTACTGCATTTCCACATTTGTTCCTAAAGGATGATTTAGAGGTGATTTTTACTGAAGATACCCAAAAAGACTGAAGTGCTGCTTTTGCTGAACTGAGGCAGGTTTAAATTATCCAGAGATAACTTATCAGGGTCATTCGTATCAAGCACTTAAGGATTACATCTCTCCTGAAAATCAGATTCAGCTTTACTCTAAGCCTTACAAAGTGTTTAGTGATTTTCCTTTTTTGTTTCCTTTAAACCCCAATAAGTAACTTACTGCTTTCCAACTAAATATTATAATGTATTTTTTTTTAAGCATCTGACCCTGAAACTCCAAATGCACTAAAATGTTGAGCTATTCAATAATTCTGGAGCCTCTTCCCTCTGTTTCTTCTAAATAAACATTCAATGAGATGGGCACAGTCCTGGAGCACACTGATTCTGGGACAGAAAAGACCTCTGCAACCCGAACCTTGCCAGGGGATGGTTCTGTCATGGTGTTTCCATCATCTTCAGTTGCCAGAAACACTGCTGTAATTATCTTTTACATTTACACACACAGGGCCCTTCATCTCCCAGGACCCCAGAGTATTTTTGAGATTGGAAATTAAGAGATAAGCTGGCCCTCTCCTGTGGAAAGCAGCCCTCTCTGCCCTGTGTTTCTGCAGCTCATTAAAAGCTGTCAGCACTGTGCAGCACTGTGCACTGTGCAGCCCTCCCAGCAGGGCACCAGGGATGAAGGGACATGAGCCCACAGACTGTATTTGGGGAGGAAAAGTGTATTACTGACTATGGACGCTGTGGAATCTCAGGTAAAGCAGAACTTCAAGTTGAGCAGAAAGCTCAAAAAGTAAGCTGTAGGTTAAAAAAGAGTTAAAGAGTATGAATTTTCATTAGGAGCAAATGTTGTTCTTGGAATATATGAACCATCTATTACCAGTCATCAATTTCTACCATATGGCACATGCATTACTTCTCCTTCTAGGCAGACCTGCAGTTGCAGTCTTCTGCCTCACTTCCAGAGACTGTATGGGGAAAGAAAAGTCCACTTTGATGAAATGCATCAGTCTGGCGAGCCAAAGGTGTTCCGATGGTGGTGTGGAAGTTCCCTGAGACTCTCTGTTCTTCTTTAGTCTGTGCCTCAGTACTCCAGCATGCAGCCTGCAGTGTACCTGACAGTGTCCAGCCAAATTGTCTCTAGCATTAGGCAAACTAATTCAACTCAGATAAATTCTTCAAATCTTTCCTAAAGCGACGAGCAGGCTCTCAATGAGGATTTACTTTGGCAGGTCTCAGTCTCTGCTATCTCATGAGTCTATGTTGCAATGGAAGAGAAAGATTTCAAGATTCTTTTTCCTGGCAGTTAAAATAGGAGGGAGGCCTCTCGTATCAATTTGCAAGTTACAGGTTGAAAACATCTGATCTGTGTGATCCAATTGTCTTACATTTCTTAACCTCTACAGGAAAATGCCTTGCAACATTTCCAGTGCAGCTGGAAGAAAACACTGGTGGACTTTGTGCCTTAGGAACATCCAGTTTAACTTCTTTGAAAGGATAAATGAAGAAAAGCAGAAGTGAAGCAGAGCATGAGTCACAAAAATTCTGAACAGTGAAATCCAGCTCCAAGTAGGTGTTTTTGCTAAGTGAAAATACTCATCCAAATGTGTCTTAGTGCCTCAGTTTGGCCGAAACATACAGTAAGAAACCTTGTGCATTTTTCTCTGGGTCATGCCCCTAAATATACTCAGTCCTGCCCAGGATCCCCAATACACTGGGAGCAGATTCACAGTCTTGATGTGACCTCCTGAGTTTGAATTTCCTTCCTCCCTGACAACAGGATCATAATTATTGAGGTATTAGCTGACAGGCCCTGACTGATTAAATCTAAAATAAATACTAATTGCAGACACATCTTTAAAAAGGAGAGACAGTATCTGATTCTAGGTCAGACAGAAGCAAAGATCCACTTGGAGCTAAGGACAAACCCCACCTGGATGATGAAGTTGATGTTCTTGCTAAAAGTGTAAGTTTGTAATAAGGAGTAGCCTGGAATTTAGCTGAAGGCACGAGCCTAGAAGTGTTTTAGCACCAAACATGTGCACATTTACCACACAGCAGAGCTGAATGAGCTGCTCAGGTCCAAGGTGACACAAAACAAATCCTCTGCTGCTCAACGCATCACCTGCCACATCCCTCCCACACTGATACAGGTCTGTAAAGACAATATTCACCCTTCAAGCCCCGCCCCTGCTCAGCTCTGCCTCTGTACCAGGGTGGGCACAAGGTAAAAGCTACAAGCATAATTTTGTGTCAAGTTTCAGACAGGTTTCCTCAACTCAAGCCTTGCTGTATTCCTGTGACATTTTTGGTGCAAATGTCAAGAGGTCCCAATAAGGAATGAAAAAAATCCCAGCACCTCTGACAGCTTGCATCTGGATTTGGCTCATTTTTTTTCCTGGAGCTTTTTCTTGTCTTTCAGTATGGAGCTCAAACCCGTGTTCCCTTTTCCCGAAAGCTGATCCAGCCACTTACGGGATTCTCAGTGAGATCATTCAGGAAATATTTCCAGTTGGAGGTCTTTTCTTGGGGATTTTTTTTATTTATTTTGTCCTGTGCTTGGCATCAGTTACAGGTGCTTTTCCTATTTTGGGTGGAAAGGATATTAAGCAGTATTCCTAAAGGTCCTTTTGGCTTCTTTTTTTTTTTTTTTTTCAATTTGCAGAAAAAGCTTTTGATGGAACATCTTCCCCTGGCCCCCAGTCTGACAGGATTCCCTGACCTGCATAACGCTGTCCAGATTGAAGCATGAGAAACATTTTGAAAATGAACTATGCTGGAGTCTGGGAGTTATTAGCTGCCAAGAAATCCCAAAAGCTTTTAAACCTTGTTTGCAGCTGCAGAGTAGGAAACCTAGGTGCTATTCATAGAGGAATTCAACAGGAACTGTAAATTCAAGGCAACTTGCTGCTAAAATACAAAGGTAAAGAATTAAAACAGACTTAAGAAAAGAGCAACCCAAGCCATTACGATGCCAAAGTGACTGATTTAAAAGGAAGTTTGAAAAATTTCAGTATGCCTGTCTGGGATATAAAACTCAGACTGAGGTAAAACAGCACATTCTATAAAATCATGTGTCCTTTGCAGCTGGTTGTAGACCAGGGCTGAAAGTGGAGGTTGAGGAGCTTGTTAGCACTCCAGCTAGGGAGACTTTTGTTATGCAGCTGGAACAGGGGAAGCAGGGGAGGTTCTGGGAAAAGACCAGACTCAATCAGTCAATAATTGCCCAAACTGCCTCATCCCTGGAAGTATTCAAGGCCAGGTTGGATGGGGCTTTGAGCATCCTGGTCCAGTGGAAGGTGTCCCTGCCCACTGCACGAGGGTTGGAACGAGGAGATCTTTAAGGTCTCTTCCAAACCAAACCGTCCCATGATGCTGTGAATAAACATCCTTATCAATGAATCAAACACTTCTCCAGCCCCAGTCACAAAATTTATTTGCTGTACCATCAGAAAACTGCTCCTCCACCATTAAAAAAAAAAATAAATAAAAGGAAATTAGGGTGAATATTTTAGGTGGCTTTAAAACCAAGGGTTATGAAGAGCATTGGCATACAATCAAAAGTCATTGGCTGTATAGAAGGTGTTCACCAGCCATGTGGCAGCCACTGCCTGGCTGTCTTCTCCCAGCCCACACTGTGAGGACGGGCACAGCCACCACGCTGTGGACAAGTGAGGAGGCAGAGCAGGAGCAGGTGCACAGTGAGTTACAGCAGGTCAGGTTTTCTCTTCCAGTACAACCCCGTGTTCCTGCCCAGTGAAAAACACCCTCTTTCCCTGCCCTCCTGCCTGCAGAACAGCCAGCAGCCTCAGCCAACAAGGGAATAAACTGTGAACACCTTTTAGGGAATGATCTCATCCTGAACAAAAGTTAAATAAAACAACTTGATAAATCACTGTTCCCCTGTGTGCATGAGCACACAAAAAACCAGAGTCCTCCTGCAAGCTGAGCAGCTGCTTCAGTTCTTGAGGCATTTTTAGGGGGAGAGGAGCTTGATTTTCAGATAGATCCTTAAGTGCAGCCTCTAAAAAATCAGGTCCCATCAAGTTACCTTATGTTCAATCCCTTCAACAGAAGCATCCCGAATGAACTTGTCACTTGTCACCATCTTTTCCAAGGATTCCAGAAGGAGAAACAAGACTCTTAGGGCAGGAGAATACTTTTGCACACCTGGCTTGTACTACTTTAAGGAAAATTACTCTCAAGAGCTAATTAAAATGCATGATTTCCCCCCTCTAGCTGTATAGATTAATCTATTTCATTTTCAAAATCTCATTTTTTCCCATCACTTCAAGTATTCAGGAGAGATTACATTATTACAATCACAACTTGGCCTCAGTCCCAGAATACAGAGATGAAGAGAGAAAAGGCTTTTGTTGAGGACACGCACACACACTCACACACACACTTGAGACAAAATGAAAGCACATTAATCAGCTAAAAGGGAGGGGGGAAATCTAAATTCTTATGACAGAAGCCACGAAAATGAAAGATTTCTAGGGGAATGTAGAGTCAATGCAAGAGAAAAAAAAGACCAGGGAATCTCATGGAAAACTATGAGGCTTTGAGGCTCTTTTTTTTTTTTTT
>VZRZ01005254.1:881042-916667 GCA_013398175.1 Climacteris rufus
AAAGAAAGAAAGAAAGAAAGAAAAGAGACAGCTCCTTGAAACAATCTCTTTCTGTGTAAGCTGTTGCCAGAGTCTGAGAGAATAAGCCAGGGTTTCTGTGCCAGCCCATTCACATGGCCAGGTGAAAAGAAACTCATTCCTTTACAGCCTGTGCTGCCCCACACAACATCTGCTGAGAAAGTGGGATGGGAAACACCAAAAAGGGGAGAAGAGAACAGCCGAGGCCTTCAGGTTAGAAGGGCAGCCTGTTCCCACCAGGGAGCCCCTCTTTCACTCGCAGACAACTGCTGCATTTGACATTTCAATGGGAACTGAGGCAGAGCAGGAGGGAGGGCGATGGAGGAGGGGGCGGTGGGAGAGCACATAAAGGGCCCGGAGTGAAAAAGGCGAGGAGACAAAAATTCTACATCTCTTTCATTTCTGCTTTCAGGGGTTTTTTTCCTCCCCATAATATGACAGTCAGGAGAAAGAGGAGAGTTTCTTTTAAAATCACACAGATAGACAGAGAGGGTTGGTGCTGCTAAAAACTTCTGCAAGATGAATCAATTTTATGGAGCTTACAGGAGCAAAAATTTTTTTGTTATCCCTTTTTTGTTTGTGTTTTCAATGAGAAGGAAAAAAGGATTTACATAAAATAAACAAAAAGAATGAATAGCAGCAAACCCTGCCATGGGCACCAACAGTGGATGCTTTTAGAAGAGTTACATGAATATTGTTTCAGTGTTCAGCATTGTCTGAGGGTTCAACACAGACACATTCATCCTGGGAAGTAATTCTGGGGTCCTGATCACTCCATACAAACCCCTCAATGAGGGCTGCATGCTTTTTTAAATCTGCTTTATAGAAACTTTCAACCAAACACATCAGAGTAATTTTGTAAAGGCTTCAAAGGAGCCCTGTGCCATGAAAGGGTATTATCTCCATTTTACAGAACAGGAAACTGAGACCCAGAGGGAATCACACAGGCAGCATCCAGAAATGAATCACTGGCAAAGCCTGGAATAAAACTGGTTCCCTCGAGCACCATACTCATCTGCAGTGAATGCAAAAATGGCCTTGGCTGAGTAAGAGTCTCTCCACTGGGTTTGATGTCAAGCCCAAATATACAAACCAAAAATAATACAAACAAGGCTCAAACCAAAATAGTGCTTTCATATCTGCAATCAATGGATATGGATGCATAGTGAACACCAGTCCATGTGCTGGGAAGCAGGGAGGAATCATTCAGCATTAGGTGAGGGGATAAGCAAACGGCCAAGGTGGGAAGTTGACAGAGGAGAGCCCAGGCACAGCTTCTTTGAGGGGATACTCAGGGAGGTTAGGGGCATCCTCAGGAGACTGAGATGAAGCTGGGGTTCTGCTTCCACAAAACAAAATGGGAAATGAGACATTACATCCACAGTTCACAGATCACAGAATGGTCTGGGTTGGAAGTGACCTTAAAGATCATTTTGTTCCAACCCCTCTGGCATGGGCAGGGACACCTTCCACTAGACCAAGTTGCTCCAAGCCACATCCAACCCAATTGTTTTTCCCAGTCAGGATTCCCATGGATTCCCCTTATGGTCAGTAAGGAAGGCAAAAAACCACAGAGCCTGCAGGATTAACACCACTCTCAACACTCAACACACGCTGTGCAGCAGCCAGGGGTGTGTGTTATTTGCTTGGGATGAGGGTTGCACACAGCAGAGAATCTCCAAAAAGCCACAAAGCACTCAGTGTCTGGGCTATAACTCAGAAGTGAGGATTAAGAGGTTAAAATGCTTTGTGTTCAGCTGGAATCAGTCTAGAGAGAGTTCAGCATCACTTACCCTTTTGTGTGTCAAAAATAGCCAATCTTTGATCCTTCTTGACTGCTGTGACTCAGTATTACTTCCTTTCTGTCCCTGCTCCCCTCCACACACACGCACACACCAGTGGGTTCCTGTTAAAGGGCCAGTTTGCACTGGGACAGATTTAAGGGTGATGAAACAAAGCCACAGGTGCTTCTCAGTCACCCTGGTCAGCGTGGGATGTGTCATATCACAATGAGCAAATGCAACCTGGGCCTCCTTCCTACCAGCCCAGCCTTGTGGCTCTACCCATGCCTCTCCAACCTCTGCAGTGTCCATTTTCATTCTTTTATACATCACAAGCATCTGAAAATCCATAAGGCACAAGGCATGGAGAGAACTTGTGAAATGATTTTGGAGCAGTTTGAGAGTTTTGTTTCAAGTCAGAAGACCCCTTAAAAACAAACATTTCTGTCACTCTTGAAAAAGAAATAAATTTTTACCAACATTTTTTCTTCTTTGCAGGTTAAAGCATGAACACTGTTTTAAAAGGGAACAAGGAGGTTGTGTGCATTAGATATTTTATATATTTGTCACAGCCCCAGCAAGTTCAACCTCATGTCATAGCAGGTATTAGAGTCCTGTGCAATCCTAAAACCTCTCCACTATTCTTGGAGGAAATGGCAAACATTTTCCATTCCATCTTTTTCTTCCATCATACCCCAATGAAAGCAAAAGTAGTTTACCTGTGCAAGAAAGGAGCCTGGTGTATTTCCCCAAAAATACAAGGAAATCTTCAACCTATCTTCTGAAAACTGCCATTTTAGACAGTGGAAGAGCATCTCAGAACAATATCCTATAGCATTTTCCCAGCACCAAATTAGGGAGTGCTAAGGGTGGGAGGATTTGCTGCCTGTCCAGACTCAGCACCAAAGCCCATGAGCATCCTCAGGGGTAAATCTGGATGAGTGCCAGCTGGTCCAGGCTGCACTGCACCACTGACTCACCCAAAGCCAGGGGATGCCCAGTTTCCTGAAAGAGTTGTTGGCACCTCTAGGCTGAATGGCTCTATTTTCCATCTGCAAAACAGGAGGAAAAAAAACTACCCAGACAAGCTATGCACATTGAAACCCTGTGGGGAAGATAAGGCTGCAAAGTACCAGTAAGAGGTTAAATCTCTCCCTGCTGCCAGGGAGAAGACAGCAAGAAATAGAGGACACTGTTTTTTTTCCCCAAACTATAAATAAAGTTGCCTATATTATTATTGCAGTTTTGTCAACAATACAGTAAGTTAGGGAAGTTTCCTATATCATGGTGTATTCCCTCTCCATCCTTCCATCCCCAAAAGTAACTAATTGAGTGACAACAGAGCAGAGCCACTGAGGCCCTCTCAGGTGATGAGGACAAGTCCAGAGGACAAATCCATGCACCTCTTACCATGTGGGGCTGGAGCCACCTCCCTGTGCCCAGCGCTGAGAGGTTTCACTGTTCTGGCTGCCACGCTTTGTAACACATACTCAGACACCAGATATCCATGGGGTTACTGAGTAATGTGCTGGCTGCTATCTGCCTCGCTGAAAGGGTGATAAGTCAGCCAGAGATAGTCCTGCTTCCCAAATTAGATAGCTAAATGATCAGACCCTTAGAAAAATAACACCACAAGCCCTTCCCCACCATCACTTTTCTACTCACAGATAAGTACTGAGCATTGCTAAGGCAACGTTAACTGCAGCCTCAGCCCCCAGTCTTTAAAAAGTCATGACTCAGAGAAGATCATGAAATTGGTTTAGATTTAATGTGACTTTTTCCATTAAAAAGCTCATTTGAATGAGATTTGGGTTTTCTCCTCACTGCTGGGCTAGAAATAGGTTTTAAAACTGAAAACGTGATCAAGAGACAAGTTGCTGTTCCTGCAGTTGTTGGACTTCAGAGAAATATTTCCATTTGCAGGAAAGGTACAACTCATTCCCAGCCAAGAGATGTGGCGACAGCGTGTCTCTGTCAAAAGCATTCCTCAGGCTAAGTGAGGCATCTTCTCTGCCCTCGGCTCAAGACAAGTTTTAAGCACCAGTTCATACATATTCCCCCCAAAATAACTGCCTTGGAGTCACAGAAGTGTGTTAGCTCAAAGCACTGCTTGATGATAAATTTGCTTCGCTACAGCAGCTGATCCACCTATTCACACCAACAACTTGTGGGTCCTTTCCAACTCAGGATATTCTATGATTCTATGAACTGGTTTTGGCCAATAATTTCTGGCAGAGGCAGGGCAGGTGCCTAAGTGTGAGATGAGGAGCAGCAATGACACCTGGACCCATCACTGGGTATTTGTTTCAGGGCACCAGAACCAAGTTCCTGAGACTTTTGGCCCCTTCTTTGAAATCCCTCCCAGTGGCTGTGGCAGAGCTTGGTCCTAGAAACAATCAGGCAGATGGTTCAGGCTGTTTGAAGTCTGGTTTGTGTCCAAGGTCCTGTCCCCAGTGCCCTCTTCCACAATAAGGAACATAGATATGCCTCAAGCAGGCACTGAAACAGGTGGAAGGTTTGTTTGGGGAGAAAAAAAAAATGAAGCTATCACCCCACAACCATGTCCAAATGGAAAATCATTAAAAATTTGACAATAAAAGGACTCTGGATTTGGAGTTTTTGACACTCAACAGCTTTATCTGCCTTGGATATAAAACACTGTAGATCCACACCTTCCAAAAACAACAAAATGAAAGCTGTGGAGTTCATCACTCACTGAATAACAAATTGATCACAGTTGAGATCACAGAAAGCTGAGATCAGACTTCAGCCAAACCTTCCTTCGAGCACAGGAACAGGTGTGCACTGCAACAGCTCTGGTACGAGCAAGTTCCTGGAGCAAGGACCATTTTAGTACATCTGTGAGCACCAGCTTAGCACCATTTAATTTTCCATCCCAAAAGGAAAGCTCTGGTTTCCCAGGTTAATTCTGGGCAGTACTGCACCTTTGGGACGCCTGGGAGCTGCAAGCACTGAATTTGGAGCCTTCTCCACCTATGGCTCCTTAGTCACACCCTGAAAAATTGGGGGGGAAATAATCAGAGAACAAATTTAGAAAAATATATAATTAAGTCACCTGCAAGATGTACATGGATACCTTGCCTGCCTGCTGTTACAATGGGCAATGTTTTCAACTGAATTTAAAGCAGATGAAAGGCCTGAAGGGTAAAGCCTGCTAACTTTGCCTCCCACCTACCCATCAGTTCCAGAAATAAATCTTGTGGGTTTGGAAACAGCTCCTTCCCCACCTCTAACCACAGGCTTGACAGTCCCTGCCAAGCCTCTCTATTTCATTAGTTTCTGGATCTTTCACACACACACAAGTATTCACACACACACACAGGACTGCCCACTTACAAACCTGACAGGTAAAATTATTCCCTCCTTCTCCAGCCCTCTAATTGCCTCCCTTGGGTTCTTGTGAAGTGTAAACGTCACTGGCTAAATATTAAGTTCATGCAGTGTCACCGTTTCCTTAGAGCAATCTCCGTCTCATAGCTCAGTGTCTACATTACCTCTCATTTCACTGCTAGGACCCACATGCAGCCTGCAACTCTCCAGCCCAACTTTAAATCATTATGCCAATTGCCCTCAACTATTTAAAGATAATTTTCTCAGGGAAACATTTGAAAGAGGATGGTGATATTTTTTAAAAAACAAAACACTGTTTTTTCTAAAAGCACATTTTAGATGTGCTTTCTCTTGACAGCTTTCTCAAATTATTGGTAATTCAAGATCTAATTTATTCAATATCATTAAAATGGAGTCATGATATAGGGGTTATTAGAAGGTTTATAATATTTACCACCTTAAATCTTCACTGCTGGAGGCTTGTGATTGTTTCATAGCCTTTGCATTTTGTTTTGTTTTATTTTTTGGAACAAAAGCGAATTTCACAGTGAATTTTCAAAACTTAATTTACCCTTCACAGAAGCATTGTCTTCACAAGCTGTTTATGTCTCCTGAAATCCGAATGAAGATCCATGCCACCTGCAAGGAACAGCAATGATTTTAATTGGATTGTAGGAACAATCAAGAGAAAAATAAACAACAAAATAATCAGTATCAGCAGTTCCTTGTTTGCAAATTGGCACCTGCAGCACTTGCTCCTGAGTTCAGGGTACAAACCAGCTCTCCTCGAAGAAGACCTTTTGGACCTCATCCCCAGAAGTGATGGGACCTTAAAAATTGAAGAATCAGCAGAGACAGAAGAAACTGCATAAGAACTGGACTTAACCAGAGAAAATGGAAAAATGGAAAAAAATCAATAAATCTGACTTCTGCTGGCTGCGGATTACTCAGAAAACAGCAGTAACAAATTAGGATTTATTATGTTAATGTACAGAAAATTTCTTTAGCCTGATATTTTGCAACGGAGTGAATTAACAAACAGAATTAATCGACTGACTCATGACAAAATAAACTACCTTCAAATTGCTTGGATTAATCATAGTAGTGAGCAGCAATGGTAGTTGTTTTCCTTATTTTTAAGGTGCAGATAATAAAAACAAAGTATGCAAACAGACACTTAAACCTGGGCTCCTGACTATCTATGTGGGCATCCAGCATCCTTATTCTAATTTTCAAAACATTCTTAACAGCTCAACAGCTTTGAAAACCAGACCGTCCCCTTTATAGACAATCAAGAATTTTTTAAGTTCATGATTTAAAAGGACATGACTGAAAACATTGAAAATTAACAGCTAAAATAAAAAAGCACCCACTGACTTCCCAACGGATTTCTTTCAACAGTTGAATCTGTTGGTTGCAGATTGAACAGGGAGTCAAGAAATCCCACTTCTATTTCCAACTCCATCAGTAATAATATTGGGGAGTGTTTCTTCCAGGAAAGATCATCTTCAAATCCATCCTTATCGGATAGAAATTTGACAATGTTGCTTTATGAAAGTGAAGTATTTTCCAACCTAATTGATTCCATGATTATAAATGCAAAGACCTCTAGGATTGAGTCCAACCATTAGCTCAACACTGCCCTGTTCCCCACTCTCCCACATTACCAAGTACCACATCTACACGTTTTTTGCACACTTCCAGGAATGGTCATTCCTGCACTTCCCCATAAGGAAAAGGCAGAACCCCTGCTCAGAGCACAGACTGGGTGCCAGGACAGTAATCTTCCAGCACCCACCACCCCTGAGCTTAGCCACGGGGATTCACACAGCCCACCTGTGCTCCTGCTGCCACAGACCAGACGGCAACCTCCTCTTTCAGACTCTAAACTACCACCTTGGTGACTGCAACAGACCCTTTAGGATACAAGGAAGTCTAAAAACACCGGCTGCTACTGCTGTAATAGGTAGCTATGAATTGATATTCCTTCTTTGCATAAAATGCACAACCTTTATCCAAGAATATGGAAGAACTTTTGCTCCCCCTGACAAATACCTCAACCTAGTCAAAGGTGCAGGAATGCATACATTTATTCCAGCTGTGGGCTGTATCTGCAGATTAAACACCATTTGTTCTGGGCCTGACAGAAAAGCAATCCAGAGAAAAATATGTCAAAGACAAAAAAACCCAAACCACTCAGGCAATGGCTAGTAACTAAAAGCTGATTCCCACCACAGGTGTCTTATTTCCCCTCAGGGGCCACTTCTTACTGTTTGTGTCCCCCTCACCCCAGATGCTACAACTCAAGAGGCAACAGAATGTGTTAATGCACAGACTGGAGCAAGTCTTGCTCCTCTTCCTTCCCCCCCTTCCTCCTGCTAGCAGAGGCAGGCCAGCCACAAAGTCACTTTCCTCCAACACACCTTACTCCTTTTTCCCCATCCCAGCTGTATAATAATGCTTACAATACCCCCAGAAGATGCTTTTCACTGGACATAATGCTGGGCACATGCAGGATGCTGCAATTAGCAGCTGACCCCCCACCAAGGATAACGAATAAAGGAGACACCCAACGTGGGAGGAAAAGGGGAGGCAGAAGAGAGAAGAGGATTTTCAGCCTCAGGTGTTCAGGTACTTGAGGGAAAAAAACCACAACCCTCCTTGTCCTATGTTTCTGAATGGTTGGAGAAGGTACAATTTGTACAGAGACAAAAGGAGAGACACAGCTGGATCCAACATGTCTGTACTTGTCCCTTTTTTTTTAAGCACCAGGGGAGCAGAAACCTTTCTGCAAGTTGGTCCCCACCCCCGAGCACAGGTTTTTCCTTCCCTTCCTGCTGCAGTCACACCTTGGTCACCCTCTTATGTGATGCCCAGCCCCAACAAACTGGGATGAGCTGCTGACATTTCTCCATGGAGGCTCTGGAGCACATCCTTCCCATTTGTAAAGGGAGAGACAGAGCCCTGCACTGATTTGGAAAAGCAGAGGCCCCCAAAAAAACATCTAACTGCTTTTGGTTAGTAATGTGGAAACAGGAGCCTGGCCAGCTCTTACAAAATACACTTTTGACACTGATCTCCCAAACAGGAACAGACTTGTTCTGGCTGTCTCTACGTGTACACACACCCACATGCACAGATGCGAGAGAACTCGGCTCCTCTGGGCTCCAGCCACCAGCACTAACCCAGCCTCCATCCCCACAACTCACCCCTGCTCTGGCCTGATCCCGCTCTGGGTAATTCTTGGGACACCAAACTGCAGCTCCTGCCACCAGCCTGGAAGGGGACCTGTCCCCATGAGTCACAAAGGCTGGTAGGACCTGGAAAAGTAGGGAGGAAGAGAGGAGATCTACATCCATCAAGCAAGGCAGCTGAATGAATTGCCCTTTTCAAGAGCTTTGAGTGCTCCAAGTGCAAATCTTTCAGAGTTTGTGACAATAAATTCCCCCCATCCTATTAATAAAATATAATAGCAACTCTGAGAATAATGGGCTATTATCTGAAGGTTTAAAATGACAGAGCCATCGAAAGGAAGGTGAAATATAAGGCTGGGGAATCAGCTTGGGTGGGAGGTTGCAACCTCCCTGCATGGCACATGAGCAGAGCACGATAGATTTAGTGGTTTCTCAGAAAAACAGTGCAAAACATGAGTGTCTTATTTAAAATCTATCAAATGCATGCTTTTAAATTGTTCTCAGTGCACATATGTCAATCATTTGCTCAGCTCAGAGAAATGCCCATTATCTGCCATCCAAGGCTGTGGAATAAACAGGTTGGATGTATCCAGCTCCTGCCCCTCCTACACTACAGCTGTCATGAGGTTTGCAGGATCTGCCACCTGGAAGCAACAGGACAGGTGGCAGCAAGGACAGCAAGGATCATGGAGCACATTGGTCTCTGCTGCTGTAAAAACAGGGGGAAAATGCTATTTTTTTAAGATTTTGCCTCTGAGAAGATACACAGAAAAATTAAATTTAACTGAAAAGATTAACTTAAAGGCTTAAACTCAACTAAAATTTAACTTAAAATTCTTTAAAAAAGTTTTGAGACCAAACATTATGTCTGATCTTATTCTTGTATTTGAGGGGGTGGATGTTTGGAATCAAATTATGGCTAGGCCTACATTTCTTTTTCCATTTTTTGCTACTTTTGCAGGAATTTGATATTTAAGAAATGTTGTCCAAAAAGTTAATCCTTTTACCCTTTTTCTTTTTTCTTCTACTGATGCCATCATTCTTCCTTCTCCCCTTAGCTTTTGTCTCTCTCATCCTTATCCAAAGGTTGAATTCTCCAGAACAGTGTCACTCAGTTATACAACCACTAACAAAACACCAAAAAAAACCCCAAAAACCAACTGATTCCTCCTTGCATCCAGTCTCTAATGCAAAAACTGCTTACAGCTTAATGATGCTCCTCCATGCTTCATTAGCTTTTATCAGTGTGGAAATCAGGTTTCATTCCAAGTTTGCAGATCTGTCACTGGAGATGGGTACAGGAGAACAGGACACGTTCCTGGTTTTCTCGGTGTCGTCGGGCTTGTTGACATTGATCTTGGAGGTGTCAGAAATGTCACCCACAGAGATTTTCAGCCATAGGAGGCTGCTGATTTTCTGATCCAGCCCAAATTAGCAGATGCCTGATAATTGTTGACATTGGAGAATTATGAGGTAAATTGGGGGCCTTGATGCAATGAACCATAAAAATAAATAATAACCATAAAACAACATCTGCACTATAAAACCTCCCACAGCGACTGCAGTGACAACGCCTGCCAGTTGGGACACGATGTGGTGGGGAGGGCTCTGCACTTTGATATGGAACAGAATCTTTTTAGCCATCTCTATGGGAGGATGAAGCCTTGAGCAGGGCAGTGAACCAGCACTATTATCCTGCCTCATTCCAGGTATGACCCAAATCAGGGCTGGCATGTTGTGGAGAGATCAGTTGTATCTCTGCCCATGGGGTCTTTCATAAAGGCAGGTTTTTCACCCTTTTACAAAGTTCCAGGAATCTAATTCAGCCTCTCCTCAAGCCTGAAATCACCTATTAAATGTGGTGGCAAATCCAGGGAATATCTTAACAATTTCTTTAAGCACACCTCTTGAACAAAACATGACCCCACACAAAGAGACTTTTGCTTTGATTCACCTTTCCCATCACCTTATCTTCACTATTGCTTTTGCCTGCAGAAACTGTTAAAAAAAAGCATATATGCCAAAATAATTTTCACATCAGAACTTCCTGAGTTATAATTGCCTTTTCCCAGAAAAGCAGACTGTGACAACTCACTTGAGTCAATCTCTGCTTGTAAAAGTGATCTTGATCTTTGCCAACCCCTGGCTGTGGTCGGTTCTTAATAAGCCACCAGGCAGGGAACAACTCAGTACTCATTTAAAAGCTTCAGTACTGAAAAACAAGGAAATCTGGTCTTCTATTTCCATCCTTGAGGCCAATCCTGTGCAACTTGGTAGAGACCAGTAAGGCTTACAGTGGTTTATTTAGGGTCCAGTCCTACACACCTTTGTGTAACAAACTCCCATTGCCTTGAATTGCAGATGAAAAGTCTGAAAGTTTTCTGTGCTACTCTAGCTTGTAGAAGATGTACATTTTAATGCTTTCACTGCCTTCACCAAGCTTAACACACCAGTGCTTGCAAGGGGCTGTGAGAGCCTATGACAGAGTATGAAGTTATCATCCACAAACAGCCTATTGATGTTTTCTCCAGAGCAGCCAAATTAATGCAATACCAAGTCCTTGCCCATGTTCTACGTAATTAATTCAACACTGAGATGACATTTCATTTAATCAAGACATATCATATCTTCTCTTTCAGCTGAAAGAAACACTGAAGTTATAATGAAAACCGGTCAATATATCAACTACCCGCAATTTTTCTCTGTATTTCTGCTGGTCCCTGAAAGCCAAAAACAGAGTTCATGTTTTCTGTTCTTGATCTTTTTACTCCTTATTTCATATTCCTTTGATACAGCAGTCAAACAGGCAGGCAAGTTCTCAGAATAGAGGATTTTTTTCATTTTTGTTGCATTTTTTCATAGCAGAATTGGCTATGTATTTTTTCCCAACTAAAAGTGAGTTTTCATGTAAATGAAAAATAGAATTGTCACAGGAAAGCTGACCATCTGGCCCTGCATCCTGACTCCAATGGGGATCAGCCCCAGCTGTTTCAGGGTTGGGATTGTTCCCAATCCCTTTCTGTAACAAGACAGTTTGCATCCCCAAACAGGGGGCTTCCCTCCCCTTCGAGCTTCAAAGAAGAATTTGCAGCTTTCCAAATTTTTTTTACGTTTTACAAAAAAATTCGCAAATACTTTATGTTGTGCTTTCAGAAGGGTACTGCAGTGAACAAGGGTCACCCAGCTTTTGTGTAGTAGAAGCACTTCCAGCCTTCTGTGACATGTTTAACAGAGGCTTCATGCTGTAGCAGACACATCAATATTTGCCACATCTAAGCCAAGATTTGATAAGTTCATCTGCCTTCCTATCATATGTACAATATCCCAGGGGATTGCTGGAATTGTCTTTCTGGTCCCTAATGACAGAAGGAACTGGAACAATGCAAACTCGCAACTTTGTCCGCCTCATGTAAATCAAAGCACAGCTGCAAAATTTGGGAACAGAAAAAAAGTGAAGAGGAAAAAAAAAAAAATCAAACCTCCCACCACACACATCCAAAATATGAATACTCCCAGCCTCCTCCCACCAGCAAATGTCACTTGACACTCTCACATCAAACCCATCATCAGTTCGAGCGTTTAAAGGAAAACCACTGCTGGGGTTGGCCTCACAAATCTGTCCCCAGTACCAATTTACAAGTAACCCCTCTATATTAATTATTCCTAAGTATGCCACAATGACACATTAAATTTGCATACTAAAACCTAGTTAAAGCCTGAACAAGCCAAGACCTCTGAGAAAGCATTGCACAGAAGAGAAATGTATTGTTTTAAATAACTACCTACTGCTGAGCTGGGACACAGAACATACTTGGAAGCAGTAAAACCGCTGGAGAGAAGCAAGGATGTTTTTAAAACAACACATTTGGGTCCTGCTAACATTGTAACAAATGAAAAAAAACATATAATGAGGTTGGTGTGAGGTGGTTGGTTTTGTTTAAACCAAATAAATGCAAGTATATATTTGCCTAGTCTGGTGATCCCTGGAGGTGAGAGTTATCTCTGCCTTAGCCACAGAAAACATGTGGAAAATGCAGGTAGCAGAAACCATCCCAGTCCCCCAGAGGCTAAGCAGTTGCAGGGACTATCCATAGCTCAGTGAAGCTCTAAATCAAGTGCTGGCCCTGCTGTGCTTTACATAGACCTTCTGACAGTGCTCCAGGATGGTTTTACCTCATAACAGATACCATCAATGCTAAGTAAATCACTTGCTTAATTATGTGTATTTGCACAGTGCCATCCGTTGCAGCTCATTATCATTATCCCAATTTTTTCATCAATGGAAGCTTGTATTTTTATTTGTGATTCATTCTGTAGCATTTGTTATATGCAGGGTCATGCCAGGTGTACTCATAACACTTGTTTTATTGCCCCAACATGTTGTTTCAGATGGGGTGGGAAAGGTGTCTGGCTGCATTCACCCTTCCCCTCACATGGGATGTTGCTATTAATTATAACTTGTGTCATTAATCACATGATATTATTATTTATAAAGCAGTCCTCCACATACCAGTTATAAAAGGATCAAACCTTATCACGCCCTGATGAATCAGAGTTCAGTGTATTTTAGGTTCCCCATAATCAGCTGGCAAAGACTGGCTTGCAAACAAGATGCTGTTTATTTTTAGATTGGTAACGAACAAACACCAGGAGTCCACAGGAGAAACAAAGGAAGAGACACTTCTCTGGGAAACAGAATGATCCTAGAGCTGCTACTGAAAGCAGCACTGTAGAGACAACACCTACCACTCATTACATCATACCATTCATTCAAAATATGGAATCACACACAAGTTTGGCCTCAGCTTACCATCCACCTTTGGGCATGTTATCACAAAGATGCTTCCCCAGGGCATGAGATCACAGGTTCATAGATAGGAGCTACACAAGAAAGAGGCTGGCAGGGAATGAAAAGGATCCATGGTCTGTATTTCATGAGATGATCACCAAGACAGGCTGCAGGAGGTGATGGGCTGACCTACTGTTAGGTAGTACTTTACACAAGCCACAAAAATTTGGAAAGCACCTGCTCTGATGCATCCCAAGCTGTGTAGCTTGCTGGTTCCCATCCCACTTTGTCAGCCTCAAAAAATACAGTGTGAAAAGCTGAAGTGTGACAAGGAAAGGACACTCAGGAGCTGCACACTTGGCTTCCAAAGCAGCAGCCACTGAAAGCCAGGTGTACCTGCAGTCCAACAGCCTCAATTCTCCTGGGACTGAAAAGGGCACAAGGCCTTTGACCTGTGGGTCACTGGCTCCAAACCAAGACCAATTTTGTGAATGATCAAATGTGGTTCCTGTCTGATTGTTGTTTGTGCCTTTGAGTAAAATAAATAGGAAAGCTTCACTCCAATTCTTAGCTGACAACAGCCACCTTTCAGTGCTCAACAGCAAGATTTCCAGCAGCAGCCCTGCCCCTTGGAGAACAAATCCCGTAGTCCAAGTGAGAGACACATTGGGGTCACCATTCCTAGCTTTCTCTCAGCAGCCACAGCCATGAAATACTAACCTGGTTCCAGAGAAGTATCTATAGAAGTCTGAAATCCATCATTATAATCCTAATGAAAATAAATCCAGGGAAAGTCCCCATCTGCCCCCTGGAGCAGGACTGGGAAGATCCTTCCATTTGAGAAGGTGATTGCACAGTCCCAGCCCACAGCACATAAGCCTCCATCCTGCAACATCATCAGGTTGGATCCTCCAGCACCCACCTAAATAGAATCATTTCAGTTGGAAAAGACCTTTAAGATCATCAAGCCTAAGCTTTAATAGGGGATGCAAGATGACAGCTGTGTCCGGGGAACCTGGCTCCTCCGAGAACATCACCAATTTAGGGACTCTTGCAATAATCACATACACCTAGTGCTCAAAGCTACTCTGAAACTCCTGGCTGCTTTCAGCAGCCCATGACTCATCCTGCAGAGAAAGGCACACACAATTAGGAGCATCTGTTAGTAAAGCCACTGACAAACGACTCTCACAGCTCTGAGCACACATACTTTGGTCCGGAGCTTTGGCAACTCTGGAGTGTTTGGGAAATATATCACCCCCAGCAGCCTCCCCCCAGCTTGTTTATCCTGCAAGTGTGTTTAATAAGGAGCCTGTTTAAAAGGCCACAGTTGTAGAGCACTCCTTGTCTGTCAGGCAATCGGGTTGGATTATGGTGTTGATCATTAATTATTGGGGAGGAGGGAGGGAAGAAGGGCTGGCTTAAATTAAAAGCAAAACCAGAGCTCATTAGGCACGTAATAAACATGGAATAAAGACAAAGGCACTCAGCTCCTCCCTGTAACCATACCTGGGACCAAGGGATCAGGGCTCTCGTGCCAATTCACAGTGCTGTTGTCCTTTAATAGTATTTCAGATTCAACTGCTTGAGAAATACATCCACCACTTTTCACCATTCTTACTGCTGCTTTCAAGACCTCCTTGATTTCAGGGATTTAGCATAGGATTAGCAGAATTTTGTGATATAAACATACAGGCATAGTCTCTAGAGTCACATTCAAGAGTTCTCATCCCCGTTCCTCCACCCATTCCAGCATCCTACCATTCAAACAAACTTGCCACCACTCACTTGTTTCCAGCCACACAGGTGCAGTGCAGGAAATCCCCTGGTAACAAAAATAAATTAAACTTTTTCCCCCAAAGCCTTCCAGGAGGAAGCACTGCAGAGCACAGCAAACTTTTGGCACACCCAGGTCCTTCAGTGACCAGTCCAGCAAGGACATTTGGCTGATGAGCAAGTTCAAGCTCACCTCTGGCCAACCCTTACACAGATGGAAACCTCTGACTCAACCCCAGGTTCCCTGGCTGCCCTCCCCACCCAGCCAAGGCACTCGGCCACTTTGTCATCCCCCTGGAGCCCATGAGTACTCATTTCAAGCTTCCCACCCTGTTTTCCAAACTAAGCTGGGATCCTCCTGGCTGATTCCAACAACAACAAGAAAAAATTCTTCAGCAGAAGTCCCAATATCTTAGTATCTGAAGCCAGATCTCACTCAGTAAGTGTGCACACCCCACAGGACCCTCAGCCTGGAGAGATCTCATGGGACACCTTTGCTGCCAAACCCTGAGGAGCAGCTGCAGCATTCCTGAGTTCATTGCAGAGTGCCATTCCATCAGACCACCTTTTCCCAAGGCTGCAGGGAAGGGAAAAAGAAAAAAAAAACAACAAGAGCAAAAGCACAGATAGGTTTTGTGTTTCTGAGCTGCCTGACACTGTGCAGCCAGAGCTGAGCAGAGTTTAAAGGGAATAATTTATATGACTGCCTTGCCAGACCAGGTTTAGATCCTTTTTCCAAGGTAAGACATAAGAAAAGTATCAGTTTCCCTCTCTACTTTTACTCACAGAAGAAAAAATAAGTTGACTTTAATTAATTTTGCTTGTGAATGAGCTGCACTCCCTGGGTAAAGCTCATAGAAACTTAACATAGGGTAAAAAAAAGCAAACCTATGAGTAGCTCAGGTAAAACAGAGCTAACACCTCTGTCTTATGGGTTCTCCCTTGCAAAATAACCACAATTCACTGCATATCCTCAGCTCAGAGGGATCACTTTCCTCCTAGACACAGCCACTCCACTGCCTCATGCCTGCCCATACACAAGTGTCAGTAGAGACAAATCTGAACTGAAATTTAATGAATCCAGCTAATTCATTATCTGAAAGACTCATGTGTTTCAGTTTTGTTTCATCCTGATTTTTTTTCCTTCCAAGCCAAGCACACCAGATGGCCAATACCACTCTCATTGCTAGCTACTAATCAGCCACTTCCATATGATATTTGCCATGAAGAATTAATACAATTAGGTCAGGATGTAAAGACATCATATTACTCATGGCAACAAGCCCAGATTTATTTTTTATTCCTCCTGCAACTGCCTGAAGCCTGGGTGAGGTTAGAATCCATGTCCATTTGCACTGCAGGGAGCTGAGCTGCTCCAGGTCTCCTTGCACAGCACTTCTGCAGCTGCAGCTCTGGTCTCCCTTCCCTGAGAAATACAGTCAAATCCAGCTTCAAAAGGAAATCCTGCTAACAGATCTCCAAGTACATGCTGAACAAAAGGATGATGCCCTCGTTGTCGCCGCAACACCTCGTGATATTTCTCAAGTTTATTTTTCAAGTTTTATTTTCCCTTCTTTTTCAGTCACTGCAATGGATGCAAGAAACAATAATGGAGAATTCCTAAAACATAATGGACAGACTTCTGCTGGCCAAACCTCAGAGCTGAAATTTCACAGAACAGAGAAGGGGGGACCATGCCATGCTCTTACAGCCTGTGACAGTGCTCCTCCCCAGCTGCTCACCCAGGAGGGAATAAGTGGATCAGCTATTTGTCACTGCTTCATTATTTTTCTTTTTAAATCATTGCTGTTTTTTCCTTCCTTTTGTTTTCCATATCTAAGTAACAGAAATATAAATGATTTTTCCTCCAGCAGAGGTTAGCTCAGTGGCAAGACCCAGGTTTGTCTGGGAAGGACAGTTCTTCTCTGTTCCTCTCTCAGGGCACACTCCCAGCTCTCACCCACAATGAGTTTGACTTATTTTAAGGGTCCTCTTTCTCATGGTTCAAGCTGTGAGCAAAAGTGAGACTGCCCAGTGACACATGGGAGATCAAGTCTTCACTGAAAACACCCAAGGCATGACTTTGGCCAAGCTGATGGCTTTTGTCCTGTTCCACAGATTCCCCACCCCTAACAAAAGCTCAAGCCTGCTCCTGGGCAGCCAAGGGGCCAGGACAGCTGGTGAGTCCCACACAGGGCTGCCAGCCTCTCCCAGAACTCACTCCCAAGAGGGATGTGCTGTATCACCTTGCAGCCAGCATCCCACCAGCCTGCCCTCAAGCCAAACCCTCTCCAGCAAACCACGCAATGGCTCTGCTCCCTCCGGCTACTTGCAATTCCAGACATCTGTGTTTACTCCATGACCCATAACAGAGTTGTTTTCCCTGGAAAGGCTCCATCACTGCCTTTCTCCTGCTGCCTACCATGTGTCCATTTCTTTTTTTTTTTTTTAAAGAAGATCTGCATGCTGCTATTTTCAGCACCCTCCCCATGTGCTGGAGGTAATTCATGCTTTGGGACATATGGCAAAGACTGCAGAAATATTTCCTGTTGGTCCAATGAGAGGTTTTCTTAGCAAAATAACATCACAGTGCTTCAAAGGCCCCATTCCACATGCACAGCACAGCACATGAGGGAGATGCAGTACTCAAAGTTTGCTTTTGACACTACCCAAACCAAAAATCAACCCTACAGAGAGCCAGAAAGCTGAACAAGGTCATCATATCTACTACAACACAATTTCTAAGGCAAAATACTCTCCTTGTTACCACATTCACATTGTTACACGAGGGGAATATGACCTTCCTCCCTGATCCCTTATGGAGCAGACTAGCCAAAATTCACTGAACACAGACATAAACCCCAAACCTGTATCTAAACACGTTTCAGTCACAGCCTTCACAGCTGACCCCATCTCCTGCTGTCACACAGCACAGGGAAAGCATCATTCCTCCCAGGACTGCCAGCCTTCACTCCTGCTCCAAATACATTCTCATTTTTTTCCAGTATGACAGCAGGATGAGTGACTTGTCATCTCATCACCCCCTGCAGCAGGACACTAAGGGGCACTAATTCACTGACCAGGACCAACCTCCTGAACTAACACCCTTCACATTCACGTAAATCCTTTTTCATGCTCTCCCATTTCACGTTGTGACCCCAGGGGAAAAACAAGATGAAAGTGTTCATTATTATTAATATCGTTATTATATAGCAGAGGAGAGGGGAAGGCACAGGTAGCAGTGAGGGCTGAGTGGAACATCCCAGCTGGGTGGATGGGAGGTGGCAGGAAGGATTAGGGGTCTGCAGGGACCCTGCAGAGCAGCTCACAGAGGGCAACAGAGCTGAATCCAATGACTTGTTCCAACATGGAAGCAGAAGCTTTTTCCCTTCTGACGGGACCCAATTCCCTTTTGTCCTGCAATGAGATTTCCCCACCATCCTGGGTGAACTGGGAGGTGCTTGGCTGGGACTGGAGCCCACTCAGGCTCATGGGGCCAAGCCCCAGAGCAGCACATTTGTGCAGCACTCACCCTCCCTCGTCCCAGGAGCAGGGAGGGGGTCAGCCCAGGAGAAGGGGCTTTGAAGGCTGACAGCCTCAGGTGTGAGCCTGTGACAGACATTCCTGCAAAGCAGGAGCAAGAGATTTGTTACCTGGAGAGGGCTGATGCTTGATGAGTGATGTCTTCATCCAGCTGTCCAAGAGCTGCCTGCAGGCAGCTGCTGCTTTGTCAGGGCCAAGACCATGAATGCAAGACTTAGTAAGGTCCTTAAGACATCTGTGAAAGAGGGAGAGGACTGTGAAAACAAAAAAATTAGCTGGGGAAAGGGTGCCTCTCGTGTTTCCGTGTCAGCTGGCGAAGAGCTGTGGAAGGCTTGCAGAGCTCCTGCCTGTGCACTCCCCAGCGTGGGACCTGCAGGAACGCGTTCCCCCTCCTCAGGAACGCTGTCACTAATCTGGCAGCCAGCCCTCGAAGGGGGGATGGCCAAGCAGCCACAGCTCTGGAAAACAGAGTGGGACATATGGAGTCATCAGCATTTTTCTGATTTCCAGAACTTTTTTTCTCCAGTGGAGAGGCATTCCTGAACAGAGAATGCCAGGTTAACAACAAGCCTGGGGTTCTGAGGAACCTGTCAAAGTCTAATCACAAGTACCTCATGTACTGCTAGATGAAAATCAGAGGCAAGATTTTGGAAGAGAATATATGGGTGCATTGTGGGAAGGAGCAAGAGCCTGAAGGAAAGCCCGTTGTGCAGGAGGGACTCCTGGGTGTCATCCCACCCACACTGCTGGAAGTACTGCAAGCACAGAGAAACAAGCACATTACCCTGTGCCCTTATCTGTAAATCCAGGCTGGTTCATTACCACTGCACTTTTAGACTCAACATATGAGTTTTAATTTATTAGTGCCCATAAAATCCTTTGCATTCCAGGGTGGGAGTTCTCTGCAGCACAAACCTCACTGCTGCCTTCTGCTGCCAAAGCACGCCTGTCACTTCTTGGTGTTCACCAGACCAGCAAGGCACTTCCTGGGTAGCACCACATCTGGATATTTTACTAGGGTGTAGTTCACTTTTCCTGCCTCTCACACGGATTTTAGGCTTCACAAAACACATCTCAGAGAAACCCATCTCCCCACCATGCAACCACAGCCACGAGACTTGGCACTGTGCAGATCCAGCTCTCACTAGGGATGCAGCCCCAACCATGGCACCTCTACTGCAAGTGGGAACAAGACCAATCACCAGTGCTGAGGGGTTACTTCTCATCCCAGAGGTGGCTGGACATTGCTGGGGACAGTATGACAGCTACTGATAATTCACATTGCTTGGCCATCAGAAGAGAACAGTCTCCATTTGCCCCTTACCCAGCCTAGATCCCAGTTAGGGCATTGGAGCAATGACAGAGTCAGACAAGGAGCCCTGGGACATCAAGAGGAGCCAAGGGGACAGGCCAAAGACACGGAGAAACATGAGAGGCACTCCCTGCCTGCTCTGTTCAGGTGGAGCTGTTCAGGAATACTTTCAGGTTTGGCTAATCCCCTTTCAGAAATATATTTCAAGCACTGTGTCTGAAGGTCCTCGAGGCAAGACAGCTTCAGCTATAAACCTTTGGCTACAGAGTGAAACTTAACCACGCTCGATTTACCTCCCCACCTGAGGGCACGTCACTCTTACACTGGCTTCTGGAGTTTCAGGTTTATGGCTCAGCAACATGAAGGACAAGAAAATGGATGATCTTGCATCTGTCTGAAAGATGCAAGGTCAGAGGGGTTTTCCTATGTTAGGAAGAGGATTGTAGATGGTGTTTGGGAAAGGGTCATTCCCTGTTTTTGCAGTCAGACTTGTAGCTCCACAGATACTGGGAATTTATTTCCAATACATCCCACCAATCACTGTCACCACATGGGGAATGCCGGGGACTAGAACAGGGTAAAGATGCATGAGCATCATGTGAAGATGAAAGGAATCAGATACAGCCTTGTGCTCTACAGCGGGATGCCAGTTGTCTTCTACTCCTGAACACTCCCATTTCTCCCCCAGCAAACACCTTTCCACTGGATCCAGTGCCCTGAAAGCCATGTCTGGAGGTTCAAGCAACCCAGAGGACCCCAGGACTTGCACAACTCACCCCCAGCCAGGCTCACCACAGGCCACTGCAGAGGGGTTAAAAGGCTCCACATATGGCTCTCATTGCTCTTCCTTTTATCCTGGTCATGCCCAGCTGGCAGAAAGCTGAAGGAGGTGGGGAGAAGGAAGAGGGGTGGGAGAGGGTTAAACCTGAGGGAGGCAGGGAACAGCCTGGCCACGGGCTTTTAGCACAGCCAGCAAGAAAACTGCTCACCCACCCGCCTCAGGGGACTATTAGGGGACTATGGGGACTTTCATCTCCAGGTCACTAGTTCAAATCTGGTCCAAGTCAGGGACAACAAAGGTATTATGTGAAATTAATTGCTGGTCTCAAGTCCAATTCCTAGTACATGTGTGTCCACTTCAGTAAAACTTGCACCAGCTAAAGGCCACTTGAGCACAAGGCAGAGAAGTGAGGGGTGGGGAAGCTCCTGCCTCATCCCCAGATGGAAACCCCCTTTTGGCAAAGGTCAGGGTGATCAAACAGTGCTTGTCCTGTCTCTCCATTTGCAGAGGTATTGTTCTCACATCACATGTGCTGTTGCAGAGAAGTAAGTTCAAAATTTCTCAGATTCACATACACCAAGTCAGTAATTCACAGTCATGAACAACCCCCAACATGATGCTGGATCTTTCTTTTCCAAGGAAAAATGTCTGAGATAACAGGATGAAGTTAGACTGGGAGATTTACAGGGCAGGGACAGACTTTTTCTCCAATTTTTCACAGCCACTAGCACAACAATCCCTCACCCACAAGCACAGGAAGAAGAACCTGCTCTGAAGCATGACCAGGCAGCACCGATCTGGCTCCCAGTGAGAATCAGTGCTCTCCTTTAAAGAAAGCAAACAAAAACTTCTGAGGGAAAGCCACTCACTAAGGTATTTAAAACAGAAAGCTAAACATCAAAATATTTTAAAAATCACATTAATGAAAAAAATGACTCAGCTGTTTTAACTATGGGATGCAAGCAAGAAGGTCCACAGCAAATTGTCCGTGTTGGCAAACCAACAGTCCACAGCAATTGTGCTCCAGATGGTGCCTCCATAGCACCACATGGCACTAGGGGAAAACACACCATAACCTGCCTCAGTTGACACCTGGGGTGTCTTTAGGCCTGCCAGAAACAGCTCTACATACAAAAAGACATTTTTGTTTTCTTCCTGAACAGTGTGCTCCCAGCCAAGGGCTGAGCACCGACTTCAAGCACTCCCAGCCTTTATTTTCCACCTTTAAACTGGACAACACACACCTCTGCCCATCTCCCACACTGGGGCAGGGCTGCTCTGCAGTCCCTAGGACAGACTCACCCCCAAGTAATGCTCACCTATGACACATACCAGCTTCCTCATGCTAACCAGAAGCATTGCATTGTTTAATTCCTCTGTCAAAAATGACAGCAGATGGTCTCAGCTGGGAAATGTTTCTTGTCCCTGGAGTTACAGCCGAACCTCTCCTGACTGCTTGCCTCTCCCAATTAGAAGCAAATCTGCCTCCTGTCAGGCAGCAGTTCATTCTGCCCCTACAGCCCACCCCATACCGGCTCCCATTTAAAAATAAAAGATTGCCTTTTCTGAGCTGCTTATTGCTGCCTGCACTGACAATAATTCTGTGGAAATTGGTCGTTGCCACCGCTGATGGCCATTAGCATGCTGACCTGCTTTGACTTCGCCATCAGCTTTGAATATCAAATCAGTGATTAACGACTTCCAGTAATGACCCTGCCAGGAGCATCCCTGTGTTTCTCCAAGAAGGTACCCTCTGAACTAGATCATTACAGGAGCTTGTCATTCGTCAGCAATTTAAAAGCTGGTAAGTCAGCAGCGCACTTGGGGATAAGGCTGTGCCGGTTTCCTTGATGTCTGTTGTGCTTTTCCTTTTTCACCAGCAGAGACAGATAAAATTCATATGGTTATGGCCAGTATTGTTTGCTTAACAGCACCTGAGAGAATATAATGAAAAGAATCACTCCTTACTTACCCCCTTTTGAACCTCTTTCTGAAAGCCTCTAATATTGATCATCTAAGGCTGGGATTAAAAAAAAAACACATTAAGTCCAAAATTTGTTGTGCAGTTATAGCTCAAAGATATAATAAAAATAACAGTGCCATGCACTATTCCAGCAAAAACACCTTTTTCCAGCTCCAAAATTGTTGGCATATTAATTCTGACACCTTAGGTGTCTACATTGTGTTAAATAGCATCCACTCCCTACATGTCTGTTTCCTTAGCATGTGAATGTAAAATCAGTGCAAGTCCTGCAGAGCCAGAGAAGACCCAAATCAGGTGCATCACTGACCAGTCCAAAACACAAAAGTAGTACTAATGAGTACAAGACACAGCCTCAGAGACAGGATGCTGGGCAAACCACACCTTTGGCCTGCCCAGGTACCTTGGCTGATCACAGTAAAATAAAGCTTTAGCAAAGCCTGGGCCAGAAATCCGTACCCGAGGGTTTAAAATCATCCAGTCATGCCTTTGATACTTTTACAGGGCTTTCTAAAGAGCTCCCTGGAGCTGCATCAAGCCCAAGCACTGCAAAGAGCAGGTGAGCCATGCTTGGAAGCTGCCTTCACATCTGCAAATGCTTTATGGTCCTAGAGAGGAAGGGAAAGGAAGAGGGGATCCTCTAATGAGGTTATTACCAGTGTCTGGCACTGCAGCAAGGCTGTGCAATGCCTGCTGCACTCCTTCCTCCTACAGGAAAGGAAAACCCTTTGTGGGAAGGATTAAAAGGGCTCTGACTGAGACACCAAAGATACTACCTCTCAGTAGAGAGCCAGGATCATGGAGCAAAGTGGCAGGCAAAGGAAAAGTTACAGATATTCTCAGCAAACCAACAGCAAAGAGTCTCCACCACCAGATGTTCTTGAGTGTTTACAGTCTTGAATTACCTGGCAGAATAGAACTAACTTAGGCTTGTTGGACTGCATTTGGTGCAGAGCCTCTCCATACCTCAGTTTCCATCTTATTTACAAAGGGTTAACTCTGACAACCAGAAGTTGCTATTTCCTTCTATTTCCATCTATTCCAACGGTAATAACCAGGTCCCAGGAGGAAGGAAACCATCAGGCAAAAGCCATCACTCACATCAGCACTGCCAGCAGGCCTGGAGACACAGAACAAAAAGCTGCTCTCCCTGACCCCTTTTCCCCACACAGCACTGACTGGAGTCTGATACAGCAGCAAGTACAGGGCGACCCCAAGCTCGAACAGGCATCCTCATCCTAGCACAGGGATGAGCCATATCCTACTGCAGGCCCCCAGAGACCCCACCTTCCATCACAGCAGTCCCTGCCAGCCCTGCAGCCACCTTCCATCACATCAGCTCTGTCCCAGCAAGGGGGAACCAGAGCCACAGCACCACCTTCTCACAGCCTGAGCTTCCACATGCTCCCAGCCCTGCTCACTTGCTGGGAAAGCACCACAGCAGAAGAAGGAAGATAAAGCTCTGTCTCTTCCTTACAAGCAGACACCCGTCAGGAAGACTTGCCAAGGCTCCCTTCTCCTACCTGCTATTGGGAAACTTTCTTCTGGGTATTCTTGCTTCTTTCATTGCAACCTCATCCCTCAACACGTCTCTCTTGGTTGTTTTTCGATCCTTTCACTTGCCTCATAGCACATTTCCAAATCATAACCAAAAACCCAACAAAACAAACAACCCCATGCAAGCAAAAAAAACCCAAAACCAACAACCAAAACCTTCCCCTCACGTCCAGCAACAGCTATTTCCTTTCCCAGCCTCCCTTTAGTAAATTCAGTGAGGAGTCAGCTTCCTCCAAGGCTCCCATCAGAACTTCTTATCAATTAGGGTAATTGGCACCCAGCTGAGCCTGTCTCCCAGTTGGGACCCATTAACACTCAATCAGGACAACCCCAGGCCCTGCCCTCCTCCCCGGTACAGCTCTCCTCTCTATCAGTGCACAAAATCCTCTCGAGGCCGTGTGGTTGTCCATCCATCCTGTCTGGAAAGGCAGGGGTAATGTTAATGAGTGTAATGAGCAGGCGCTGCTCTCGGGGAGCTTCGCTCGTAGCTCTACTCTAGCACTGGGGCCATGCAATTATCCTTGCCCCCATGTCACAGACAGGACAACACCAGCTTCTTTGAGGGAATGGCAGAGATCTGGGAAGCGTGGGGTTTCCCAGGCAGAGCTGCCTTGCTCCTGGTGGCATCAGGTAAGGGAGTAGTCCCTGGTGCCCTCTGCTAAGCACTGGGCCCAGTACCTCATGCTTGTGAAAACAGCATCTCTACTTTTCACGGCCCTGGGTATACCAAAGTCACCTTTCCAAGGGCTTTTTTCCTTTTATCTAATCACAAGGGTCAGAAAGCAAATAACAGCAACCCGGCATGCAGGAAACAAAAGACCTCTGTAATCTTCTTCAACCTTGTGCTTTCTTTAAAGTCTGGATTTACTTTGTTTGGCTGCTTGGAGCTGATGTCCTGGAACACTTTGAAGTAGTTGGATGAGGCAGGGAGCTGGCCCAGTTTTTCTCTGTGTCCTCTCTTCCACCACTTCCATAGAATCCCCCAAGCCTGCAGCTCCTCTTAAACCTTGCAGCCATGAAAAACAAAGAAACCAGCCCTCCTCTCCCCTCTCCTTGCCAAGAACCCTCTCCCCATTTGAAGCCATCAGCATTGTGCTGAACCCCTCCAGCTACTCCCTAAACACACTTTAAGTCCCCTGTCAAACCCACAGGCTCATACGGTTTGATCTTCATCCACCTGTCTCTTCCAGAGCTGTGTCTTGCTCAGTTGTGTAGCCCTGAGCAAACCAAAGTTGCCAGGCAGCAGCACAGGTTCTTGCCTTGCTCTCCTCTGTGATTTATTCCTGTGCCACACATCTCCAAACAGCACACCAAGGTTCGGTCTGCTTTTAATATATACACGAGAATATCCATGTTGGCATTTCCATGTGTGTATAAAAGCAGGGGGACAGGGAAAGGGAAATTTGTCACGTGGCCTTGCAGCTCAGAGCCAGACAGAAAGCATTTCTTCTCCCATGCTCCTGAAAATACCCGGCGCACGTTTGATTTCAAAGTAATAAACAGTACAGACGTTTTCCAGCCATATTTATGTCACTGTAGGAGGACGCAGCAGGAGACTGGGTTAGAGAACTAGTTTTTCTCTCTGCTGCTCGTGTTCTGGATGAATTGACGCAGTGGTCCCAGAAAAATCATCCATTCCCAGGCAAAAATCGCTTATTTTGCTCCTTCCTTTGTCTGCTTTCCAGGAGGTTCAGGGAATTCACATCAGCATCAAGCAATAGTCCCAACTCCCTGCTGCTATCCAGCCCACAGGAGAGGGAGGAACTGGCACTGCCCTGAGAGATGGGCTCTCTGGCTCTGTCTGGTGTATGGATACCATCTGTCTTGAAGTAATTTACTTCCCATTTTTGAGGTGTTTGAGCTAATGATACTAATTTATGTCCAGAATATTAGACTCCTAGGGATTCTTGTAGGGACTGACCTTCTGATCGCTCTCCTATTTAAGCCTGATTCTATTCTGCTCATGTTTTGAGATCAACAATGTTGTGCCTGAAGCCCTTAATGACTGTTTCTGCTGCTGTTACAAGCAATCTCCTAATTGGCTGCCCTGCACTCCCAGATGCCAGAGCCCACTGACAGCATCACCCCACGACTGGTCAGTCACGCACAACCCACCCATGGTGTCCACGAGGCCTGGCATTCCTGGGAAGGTTGTGATGTGGGTGTGCTCAGAGTGTCCCAGACCTCCTAAGCACAAACAGTGAATCCTCACATCAGTGAGTTCATTCTTCACAGGGAACAGACTCTCCCCAGGAAGATCTCTCTCAGGAATTTTGCACCAGACTGGGGGTCAGGAAGTGCTAACTCAGCCAAGGAGAAATGCAGTGCCTTGCATAAAAGACCTGGGACTTTATCTGGGCTATGTGGGCTCCATCATTTCCATTCCATACAGATAATAACAGGAAAAGATGACTAAAATATGGCCACACTGGCCTGGAAGTAAGAAACTGCTGAGATCTATGGCCATCCATAACACTCACTCTTGCAGCAATTTCAGGAAAGATATTTAACCATCCCCTTTCTGGTTTCCCTCCTGTGGCACAGCTCATCTGTCACACAAACAATTGTAGCAGTCCAGGTTGTCTCTCTGTGGCTGTGAGCAATGCACTCCACCTTGCTCCCTCCTGAGCTGCCCTACATCAGCATGGGAGCCTGAATGTCCCCATGTGGCACATCTGGGACTTAATAACTCTTTATGGCAAAGGAGCAGCATTTTCTAAAAGTCGTGTCCTAAAACTGAGCCAAATGGTCATCCATTGAAAAAACCACAGGTTCTACATAAGGTTTCTTTTAATGTGTATATGGGCCAGGGAGGAACAAGTCCACACTTTTGGATGGAAGGTAAAAAATAATTTATATACTTCTCAGTATATAACGTTTTGAATTTTTTTCAAAAATTAACAGCTTCACCTATCGCTGAACTGCAGCCATTTTTAGGAAGACTTGGCCAGAGAAGCTTGACAAAAATGTTCCTCCCAAGGAAAGAAACAGGTGAAGGGGCCATCCACCAACACATCAAAGCAGAGCTCCCCCCTTTGTAGTGCCGTGAATGAGACTCTTTCCGCCCTCCCAACAAGTGGGTCCCGTGTGGAAGATGGACACATTGATTCTGCAGGCTACTTTTAACGCTGCAGCAAAACCAATCAACTTGATGTCATCGACGGCTTTTGAGACGCTGACTAAGGATCTCTGGAGGGAACAATACAACCTGGAAAGCGCTCCTTCCTTTCAGCCTGCCCTGCACTTCCCCTCTCGCCTTGTTCTCCTTCTCCTCTTTATTAAGCCGCTTTTGTGGGGCTTTCACCCATTCTCTCCAATAGTGAAAAAGTCCAAACGAGCGAATCTCCTCCTCCTCTTTTTTCCCTTTTCCCCCCCTTTTCTCTTATCCTTTTTCTCAGTAGTGCTTGCAAGGGCCGGCGGGGCTTTCAGTGCCGTGGGGTCCCTGCCACGCCGCTTTGTTGGCTGTCCCGGCATTGTGCTTCCCCAGGCAGTGCAGGTGCAGCAGGGTTTTGTCTGGGTGTTAAACACGGGATAATTAGCCGGAGGGAGGGGAACGGGCATTGCGGCGGTGGCATTCATTACACAGAGACATTCAGGTTCCGCAGGAACCGGGATCTGCCCGCTTAGCGCAATCCCGGCTTGTTTCTACCCCTGCTGCAAGACAGGAGAGGTTTGGGGAGGCAGGATCACACCCGGTGTGGGTTCGCTCACCTCCTCCCCGCTTGTATTTGCCGCAATCCGGGACGACATCTCTGGTGGGAAGAATAAATTGCCATCAGCTCTCCACAGCACTTCCACACCCCGGGAATGGTGAAATGACATACTGGCTTAGGAAGCTGGGGAAAGACACAAAGTGCTGTAAAGGAAACACAAATAATCTGCACATAAAATACCACAGACAGCCCTGGCATCGAGGGTTAATGAGTGAGGGTCTGCCCTGACTTCAGCACTTTTTCTTTGCAAGCTCTCATGAAAATAAATCTATAATGCACACCATATGCAGTTTACATGGCATTAGGTCTGGATATTTATTTTGAAAGACAAGAGTTTTCACTTGGTCTCATTTGTCACTAAAAAGGAGAAAGAAGAGGCATAAAATAAACAAAAATGGAAAAACTTTGACCCAAACCCAGAACATCTACGGCAGCAATTCCACAGCAGATATAAATTTCATCCCAGGTATTACTGTGTGCTTGCTCTGAGGTGTTTGGCACCAGCTCCCTTCAGAGCAGCACTTGAACACTCCTCGAGTAACCATGCCAGAGGCCTGAGAACATGAGACGGGCACAAACCTCCACGAGCTGGTAGAAGCAAAATGGGAATTTATTGGGAACTGAGGACTATACATTCCCTTGGGTCCTCCAGCCTCGTGTTTCCAGAGTGTGAGTTGCTCCTTATTCACATCTCCCATTTGTAAGCCCAGCCAGGTCAGAGCAAATCCCATGTTGATTTAGCAGCGTTTTACATTTACTTTGGACTCACTTTGTGCTGGTGTGAATAACTGCATAAGTATCAGGCAATCAGGGGAGCAAAGATGTGCGAGTAAAGCAAAATAAACCATACAGAAATCTGTAAAGGAACGGTTCCAAAAAGTCAGTCAAATAATTTCGATCTGCAGAAATCAGACATCTGATTTCTGATCATAACATACATTAAGTCTGGGTCTAAGTGGAAGTTGCAGGTAACTCTCCCACAGTCCAGGTCAAAATTAAAAATCTCATCTTTTATTTCCCCCATCAAGCAAAGGACAGTTCTGCAAAGCCCTCATTTGTCAGAGTTTTCCACAAAGGGTTTCAGGCAACATAAAATGTTCCTGGCACCACTTTCAGCTGTGTGTCCCAGAGACACTTAACTCTGTACTTAATTCAGGTTTAATAGGCTGCGATTATATTAAATAAATACCAGCTGAACTGATTATTTAATACGTAGTTATAGCTGTTTAACAGCCATGCAATTGACTGTTACATCTCAATAAACGTATGTTTTTCATCGATCACCTAGTATTTTATTTCACATCCCATAATTTTCCTATATAACTCTTGGACTTTGAAAGCATCGCTGGGGGTTGTCCCAGCCCGCCGTGCTGATCCCGCTCGCAGCAGGAACGTGCCCAAGAGCTGCTGCCTTTCCAGGGACTCATGGCAGGTCAGGTCACTCCCTTCCACCTCCTCTTTGCACTTTCAGGTGATGTAAAATTCCTCTTTGCATCCCTTTCAGCCTTGTCCAGCTGCTCCACGCCGGTAACACAGCTGCATCCCTCCACCCCGGCGCTGGCCTCCTCGCAGGAAGTCAGAGATCATTCTGCTCTCAACAGGCTGTAAAGAGTTTAAACCTTCAAGAGCCTCTAGAAATGTATAATCCGGATTTTATCCTTTAAAATTCATAGTTCCTCACCCATTGATGCTCTCCCACTGATATTTGTGCTCTCCCCTTTGCTATCAGTTTGCCTGCAGCTCTTTTGAAGGCATTTATTCAGCTAAGTGGCATCTTCATCCCGGCACTGTCAGGCATTTGGAATGATCATAAGACACATAAATAAGAAATTGTTTCTAAAAGCTGCATCTATTTGCAGCCCAGCGGAGGGAGTAACAAGCTGTTATAAAAGCACATTTGCTGAGGTCTGACAACGGCACCACAGACACACAGGGGTTGTGCTACAGAGCTGGTAACCCCAGCTACTCACTGCACTTCTCCAAAGACAGTGTCAAAATAAAAATGACACATATGCATGTTTAATTACCTTCTGGTGTTGCTGCAAACAAAATGGGTTTTTTAAGGGATACATTTTACAAAGGTTTTCAGTCGAGCATCCACAGAAGCAGCAGGCAATGCCATTTCCATGTATTATAGCAGTGGAATGTTCATGTTCCAACAGAAATTTCAGGGGACACAGCAAATAGCAGGTTGTTTGTCTGATTTGTGTATGTCAGTGAAAGGTCAGTTAGCCTGAAAATACCAATGTGATTTGAAAAGTGTCAGGGATTAAAAAAAAAATATGTATATGTTTTGCGCTATTTAGTGCTACTTACACTTTCAGAATAAAAAAAGACAAACTCCTCCACATTCCTGGCGGTCACAAGCTGCACTTTCCTATTCAGACCCCAGCCCATCAAAGCCAGTAGTTATAAATGCTCAAGAGCCAATAAACACTCCTCAGGATTTAGCATTGGAGAAGCACATGATAAGGAATAGACAATTCTTTGCTATTACCATACGTAGCCCCCTCCTTAAAATGCCCTGACACGATTTCTCAGGCAATAAATCAGCTTTCTCTTGCTGATGTGCTAAAGCCCATCCACATACCATAAAAGCTTCTTTTTCCTCTCCATATTCCACATCCCTCTGATGGCTTTAATCAAAAGCAAGCACACGTGCATGAGAAAAGAAAATGCAGATCTTGCATTTCTGAGAAATAATTCTTTTTGCAACTTAATATTCCTCCAAGTAAGTGGAAAAGTCCCATCCTCACTCAGCCAGCATGATCTTTATTTGCTTTATATTTTCCTGACACAGTCACAGCTCTGCACTCTTCCATCATATGGTAGAGGTATTAATTCACTATTTCCTGCATTATACAATCCCCACTTCCTTTCCAGTTTTCTCACTATAATGATGCTATAATAAAAAACAGAGGTAATAATGAAATTGGAAAATAGTGTAATTTCTAGCTGGCTGGAATGGAGCACAGCTCTGGAAGCTGCCTTGCTACTAGCTTATTAGATGAGGGTTTTGAGCAGGGTTTGAATGACTACCCATGAACTGCCTCGAAAATCTGCCAATGCAGCATTACTGGATCTCCAGAGCAGCAGACCAAGGACTGACTCACTGATGGACAGAGCCAGGTAGACCAAAGATTCAACAGCTGGGGGTTATGTTCAATATCGACAGCAAAATTCCCTCAAACAGGGTGGATTTCGAGGTTGAGGTCGACTGCTGTGTGCTCCACACAGTGAGGAGTCCAAGATGCAGGGATGGACTCTGCTCCCACATTCCTCCTGCTGCACTGCCTGGGTGCTGCCACATGCCTGGCACGGGCTTTGCTTCAGGGGAGCTCCTCCTGATTGCACTGGAATAAACAGGATCTGAATCAGGACATTAAAATGAAGATTTTAATGAGCAATTTGGAGATAACATATCCTTTCAGCACACCCAGAGACACACCTTTCCCCTCATCTGATTTGTCAGCACTTCATTCATGCACCTATGACAATTCCTTATACAGCCGCCTTTTCCCAAAATATGTCCTCATGATATGGTTAAAGATACTGATCTTGTGGCTGCCTTCAGCTTCCAGAACTCCTAACACCAGGGCAAATGGCATTTCAAAAGCTGGGTGCTCCTTGGAAATGCTGCAACACAAAGGAAACAGTAGCTCGGACGCTTTTCTCAGCCATGCAGAAGAAATACCCTCCTGCTCCCACTGCACAGCCACAGAAGCAAATGTGAGGAAGGGAATGCCATCTCCAGAAATTGTGACAATGACAGTTTCTTGATGTGTAATCAACTAAATCAGGAGTGGAGGAGTTTAGCTGGTACCAATGGAGAGCAGAGCATAGGAGCAGACCCTCTTCAGTCCCAGGGACACTGGTTTCAAGGTCTCTGCTCCATGGGTGCCTCAAGCTGTAACTCTGGGCTCACTCTCTTCCATTAGCTCCCTCCAAATACCTAATTTTATATCTCACCTTCCACCACAGGAGAGCATCAGCTTCAGGACAGGCCCAGCCTCACCCTCCTCCAGCAGAACAGTGGTTTTCAGAGGAAGATATAACTCTTCAGATTTGTAAAGAACAGGACAGAAACACAAAATGTGGGGATCTCTTTTGTGGACACCAGCTGTGATATGCGGGCTACTCCTCCACTACCCTTGAGGAAAAGGCAGGCAGACATGAGGGGGGACAAGGGCTCTTGCCAAGTTTTGTGAGCTCACACTGAGCAGCCAGACCTGTATCTTATCCAGAGACACAAAATCCTCATGTGGAAGGAAGCGGGAGAGAATAACTGCTGTGCTCAGCCGCCTTCCATGAAACAGGAGCTGCAGCCCAGCCCTGCCCAGCTCCTGCAATTACAGAGAACTTTGGGGGCAATAAACAGCACCCAGCTGGTTGCAGCAAAGCCCCAAGCACTTGGGTTTCTGTGTCTGGGGTCTTTGCAAGCTTTGCAAACACGGGACTTAACAGGGAAATGCATTTCCACAGGTGATGGTGAACTGCAGCTGGGAGGAAGTGCTGGATGGATGGATGGAGTGCACGATGTGGGATGGATCCAGAGACACCAGAGCTCTCACTGCTCAAAAGCTGGGAATGTGGTGCTGCCAACCCTGATTTCCAGCACAGGTGGAACCGAGCTCCTGGAGAGCAGGAGGGTTACAGTGCAAAGAGAAGTGGCATCCTGCACCCCATTCCCACAACAAAACAGCAATGGATGCCCTGCACCCCTCACCTGGCTGTCAGCACTCTGTGCACTTGCAGAGAAAATTCCCCACAACAGAAGCAGATCCCAGACTGCATCAGCTACTCCATACAGCAAACAGAAACACACACCATCCATCTCCCCTCTGAAGGGAATTTCATGCCACCGCTTCTGCTTTTTGATCCAATAGCTGTCACCTGAAACAGCCAGTGCTTCCAAGCACGACCACAAAGACACAGACAGTTGCTTGATGCAGCACTATTCAAAATCTGCCCAAACACATGATGGATACAGTGTCTGAGTGTTTTGACCTTCAAACCTCTCCCTCAGCTTTTCCACAATCCGTAGTCAGACACGATGGTTGTTTCATTTATTCAGGGGATGTGGGCAGAGATAGGTGTCTGTTGACTGATGGTATCAGGTTGCATAATTTGCTTTTAATTTATATCTGTCCTCCCAAAGTGTCTAGTGGGGGGGAATAAAATAGATGTGAGGATAAAACAATGACTTCAAGGCGGGAGGGACGTACAGAACATACAGTCCTCTGCTCTCAATGTTATGTCAGCCTGTGCTAAACACCTGAACAGATATCAGCAGTTCCTGTGGGCTTCAAACTACCACGTAAGCTAGAAAATTATGCCTAAGTGGTTAGATCCCAACAAGAACTGGTTTTGGAGCCGACATCAGAAAACAATCTGGGATGGCACTAAAATGCAAGCCTGTGCTAAAGGGATTCTCAGGCAAGCCAAGAGTCAAGGAATTACAGAGAGAGCAGGTGTCCCAAAGCAAGAGAGAGGTCAGAGACAGGCTCAGTCACACCAGACCATTGTGTGAACTCCTTAGCTTTTGGGAGGGAATGACAGACCCTGAACAAGGAAGACCATCCTGGCATGGGACAGTAGCTTGGCTGGGAGCAGGGACAAGGACAGCCATGTTGGGAAGCAGAAACTGGGAAATTTTGTCCATCAGGACAAAACAAGCGGGAACAAGACCCAGAAGAACAGCTACAGCACATGGAACTTTGGAAAGGTGAGAGCAGCTGGGGGGATTGCCCAGCACCTCTGGCTGCCACAGGGACTGGCCAGTCCCAGGCCTGGCACAATTGGTGTGGAACTCATTTGCCAGACAATCTTTTTGACTTTAAGACAACAATCTCTTCACTTCTCAGCTGCACAGTTTGTTGTTTCATTTACAGCTCCTTCTACTCTGCAAACATGAGAACAGCTTGTGTTTGCAGAGACTGGCAGCCTGTGTTAATTAATCCTGAGGTGCTGAGAATTTTCTCAGCCTTTGTAGTCGCACCTGACCTCTGCATCTGCAGAAAAACACCCCCTTTTAATGCACTTATCACCAGATTTCATTGCAGTCATATTCAGCCATCCGGCCTCTGGCTGGGCCCTCTGGAAGCAGGCACATGCCATCTCCTTTGTCCTAACTTACCCACACACCTCAGCAGCACATCTTTCTCCATGAGGTGAAGGATACAGGCACTGCCTGGCATCTTCAGTTTGTGGCCACCAGTTTGCATGGGCATACGAGTAATATTAAATTCAAGCACAAGGGTAAAGGATCTGTGTTTGTCCCTGCCAGCATCCCTGCCTGCTCACAGGAAAAGCATTTGTGTCTTCTCCATACCAAGACCCTCTTACATCACAGGGATGATCAGCTGACTCTACTTTCTCTGTAGTTGCTTTTTAAAACATAAAATATGTTACCTAGGTTTTAATTGTCTTTGTGCACAAAGCAGTGCATTTAACCCAGCTGGATTCCCCTCTTTGCCATTCAGGGCTTCTCTGGACTGGAGAGTTCATGACAGACAAGAGCCCTAAACTGTTTTGCACTGCAGCATTGCACCAGATAATCATTCACACACTGGATTCAGCTGTCCAAATCCCAGTAAAGATCGGGAACCAGTAAATAGCCCCATGTAAACCAAATGTTCGGTTTGATTTGTTTTTAATGCCTCAGCTCACATCAGGCCTTAGCTGAGAATCTGACAGCTTATTTCCACTAACTGGGGTAAACCAAATTATCTCAAAGAGATAGGGAGAATAATTTTAGTAAAAGTGCAGGTCACTCCCAGCTCCAACATTCACAGTGGAAGGAAGGAGCCCTTTTCCTTGCTTATCTCCCACTGTTTGCAATGTGGTCCTGTGAGCAAAGCGTGGCCACCAAGGCAAAAACAGCGATCCTAACATCTGAACCTCTCCATGCCTTTGATAACTGATTTGACTCACTACCTCATTACAAAACACAGCAGGACTATAGGGAAAACAGAAGGGGAGCCCGAGACCAGCAGAGAATTTGAGCTCCTGAAAGTAACAGCTGTTTAGAAATAAAGTAATTTAGAAATAAATAGAAAGAAAGAAACAGTAAGATCCAGAGCAGGATCAGAATCTTATGAACATCTATCAGACTCTGGATCCTGATCCAGCAGGTGAACAAGCCATCCAAGGGACATGTCTCTGTGAGAGGATGAGCAGACCCAGGAGCCAGAAAAACACTTGGACACAGAACAAAACTGGAATTTCAGCAGAGCTAGCCAGAAGGCCAGACTGTGTCATATAAAAATGGTCCCTCTTACTCTTGCACTCAGTGAATGTTGGATCCCAACAGTGAGTGAAAGACCCCCAGGCTCTCAGGTTTGCTTCATACACAAGTGAGTCTTGGGAGAGGTGGGATGGGGCAAGCCACACTCTGTGCCAAATTAAGAGCCAGCATTTGGTTATTCAAAGCTGGCAACTGTGGGAAACCCTTAGAAACTTCTCCCTGGGGTATCTCCACTAGTTACCTAGAAACCCAGACTGAGTTTTATGAGCAGAAAATATGTTGGGAGGCATGTTTGCCTCATCTGCTTTAAAAAAGAGCTCTTCTCCCCTTTTCCCCACCCAGGAATTTCATTAGCTGAGAACTATTTATGGGCTTTAACTACCCCTCTCTTCTTTGCAGCTTGGATTTCCCAGCCTTAAGAACATCCCAGCCCCTTCCAGTGCTGTGGCTTCACCCAGAAGCAATCTGTGAAAGCTTCTATGGTATCTACAGGACTTTGTGTGAATAAGAAACTCTTTATGAGCCTAATACCTCTGCATGCTGTGCTGAGAGAGAAAACGACTTGCCAGACAGATTTTAGTGG
>VZRZ01005254.1:916693-933963 GCA_013398175.1 Climacteris rufus
GAAAAAAAACACTTCACAAGTAGAGTTTGGGGGGGGGGGGGGGGGGGAATGGTTAGGGGTGAGGGCAGCCAGCCCATAATTGAACCCAGCAAGTTTTCCAGTTGATTATCCTCTCCTTTTGTCAGGGATCCTGCTGAGCTTTCTTTGCAGGCTGTTTGCTGACCATCACAGAGCACAGAGCCCCGCAGCCAGCACATCATCCCCTGCTCACCGAGCGGGGTGCTCTGCCTTCAGCCACCGGCTCTGGGTTGCAGGAGCGATTTCCCAAAGTTAGAGCATCGCCTTAACAAAGCAGAGGGGGCTCAGTGGCAGGGAGGGAGGCCAGAGAATTAGCCTTTCACCTCTGGAGGCCGTGGCTCAAATCCTGGCTCGGGTTACCAAAGAAAGCGAGTCCGACGCGCTCCCCCCGAGCGGCCAGTGCTGCAGAGGGGCTCCACACCACGGTCAGCCCCAGCATCCCACATCCCTGCACAGGATTGCCCTGCTGGGCCTCCACTGCTGGGGGAACTTGGCCAGACTGACACTTTCATGGCTACAAATTGCCAGTGCAAAGGCCAGCAGCACCCGAGGCAGCGCAGTGTGAAGGGGAAGGCAGGCAGGGAAACATTGCCCCATTTATTTGCTTTCCCTTGCGTTTGCTGATCTTTCTTCTCCAGTCTAACTGGACCAGCTGAACATTTACTGACCCGCTCTTTGTCATTCTGAAACTCTCTGTGACAAATGAAAATTACAGTTCAACTACAAAATAGCTAGGATCATCACTTTTCTGTGGGGGGCTGCTTTACGTGAGCTGAGCTGCTGGGGGATTTATTTCTTTAATTACACTAGAAAAAAAGCAAAAATAATTGATTCTGGAAAAAAAAAAAAAACACCAACCTGAACTCAAAAATCAGTTCAAGCTCCTCAGACTGTTCCTGGAGATAAGGCTGAGCTTGGCACTCAGAAATGTACTTTCAGAGAGGAAAATTTTTGCTATTCTTCCTTATATTTAACCATAGCACCAGCTGTGGATTTCTGCAACAGCCTTCTGGGAACAGTATCAAGGACAAAAATACAGCTTTAGAGATGAAGGTAGAGCAGTTTAATGAAAGTTTAAGAAGTGGCTGCCAACAGGAGAGATGGGGTTTTAATTTTATCTGAGATGTGGCCTACTTAGGGGTCTGACATAAGTTTAAACTATTTGCATCTATAAAGTGCTCTAGTTTGGTTAAGAAAGAAGTGAAGCTGAGGTGTTCTTCCAAACCAGCTGACCTCCTCGCACTCTCAAAGAGGACATCTGACAGGGACAGCAGACTTTGCAGCACTTCTAAATTTTCTGCTTCCTGACTTAAAGAAAAGTGGGATTGCTGAGGCTTGATGCAGATGCTTTCAAGACCAGGTTGGATGGAGCGTTAAGCAGCCTGGTGTCCCTGTCCATGGCAGGGGGGTGGAACTAGGTGAATTTTAAGGTCCCTTCCAACCCAAACCACGCTGTGATTCTGTGCAAATAGCAGTGAAGGATGGGGCATGAGGACAAGTAGAACTGGGCTGCAAATTGAGTTACCAAGACAGGTTCACCCATTCTCAAGGACAGACTCATTCATCAGCCCCAAGATCAGTTCCCACACTTGTGTTCCAGGAGAAGCCTGTCAATCTCAGACAGATCAAGCATACCAGAGGCTCATCCCTCCCACCAGCACAAACCTCCAGGGGTTTTGTGACTGTTCCCCTTCATGTCCTGTGCAAGCTCAGACTTTATACAGCCCACTGTGCGTGCTCTAAGCAGACCTGCATGTTGGATACAGACAGCCTTGGGCCAACCAGGGGGAGCACAAAGTTTGAATTTGGGACTCTGGGCTTTTGAACCCCCCATCTGTCCATGCAGGCACGCCAAGGGGGCTGAGCACAGACAAGTGAGCTCTCCCTGCTCACATCACCACTGCTGTACAGGAAGCAGAGACCACCATGGCTGTCAAACAGATACAGCCCACTGGTGCTATTTTAACTTTAGGTATTTCTTTCCCTTTCGTGGAGGAAAAAAACAAATATAAGGCCTTTTGCACCTGGTGAGGAACGGCTGTTTGTTTAGACAGCCAAATGAAGTCATCGCTGAGAAACGATGCCCTCACAGCCCCTTTAATGCTCACTTGCCAGAAACCATAATGGAGTGAAATGACCCATCACCATCCGCAGCTGTCTGATACAGCCAGGAATGTTCCTGCCTCCTCCTCAGGCTCTTCTAACCATACAAAAGCCAAACTTATCATTGCCACTTAACACAAACAAAAAAAAACAAAAAACCCTAGAATGAAAAGGAGGAGGAAATTACCGCATAACCAATTTTTCCTGCTAATTGTCCTGTGAGCCCTCTAATGAAGGCTACAGCACCCAAGCCTGCCGTGCTCTGGGGTCTGGCCAAGGCCCACACCAACTCCCAGCCTGAGCAAAGTCGCCCTAAAGAAGCTCCACGCTCTAACATCACTCCTCAAGACAAAAGGAAAACTAAGCATTTTTAATTTGCATTTTAAAACAAAGGCTTCTAATACCCAGACCATTAACTTGGCTATGAGGCTTTCACAGCAAAACTTGTTACCCACTATGTGTTCTGTTGTCACTAAGATATATTAAACACTATTAATTGTGATGCCTTGCTATTATGCTATTTGGAGACTTGCCACAAGCCCGCTTCCGCCCAACCTGTATTATGCTGTGAACCTTGGAGGCATTTTAAACATCTCCTGCAAAATTCATGAACGTGAAAAGGAGCCTGTCTATGTTTCCAACATCTGGAGGGGCTGGGGAGCCTTCCTGAAACCCAGCTCAGTTCAGGGCTCATCCTTAGCAGCTACTACATCTCAATCCAACCAGTCAAGCCCCCTCTCAAGCCCTGATGATTACCAAGGTCTATATGCACCTTCCTTCTAATGAATATAGGCTTACGGACATCTCATGCATTATTTACCAAGGTGTGCTTATTATGATTGCAATGATTTAAGGCAGTTTGTTACAGGCACAGCTCTGAGTGATTGCGATCAATAGAAGAAACAAGAACAAGCCAATCTGCATAGAACAACAGTCTGGGTCCTTAGGGGATGTGCTTCCCTGATTAACCCTTCCCAGCCTGGCACAAAAGAGGCTTGCACTTCTTTGATAGACACAAAGAGTTGGTTTCCCTCCTTCCTGCCCTCCCCACTCCAGTCAAGGGTGAAAAGGCCTTCGAAGGGGTTATGCAGCTCCTCCAGCTGTTTGCTCCTCCAGCATGTTGTACCCCACATGCTGGTACAACATTCCTCATGGCTTTTAATGTGCACCCTGGATGTGGCTATAATCTACTCATATGTCATGTCCTCACCTCCAGGTCCCATATACAAAACCTCCATCTCTTTTCCCAGACACAAATTTGAAAACAGCTGCCAGCTGTGGAGATCACCAGTTCAACACCTGAGCATGGCTGAGGCAGCAGGTTAGAAGCAATTACTGCAGACCAGTAGCTGGACACTGATCCTTCCTGCCTGAAAGGCAGTGGGACTTCCTCAGTGAGAACTGGAAGGAGACAGGGAGAGGAACGTAGAGCAGTTTTGTGGGTTTCCAGGTTTACAGACAGAGAGGTCAAAACTCTTTGCACCTGATACCTCCTAAGGTACAGAATTATGGCTCAGCACTTGCTCTGTGCACCCTGGGAGCTGGAGAAGATCTCTGGGCCAGCCAGGATGACCCGGTGATGTTGCTGTAATGTCCCACCACAACAGTGTGAGGTCTCAAACTCCAGAAACTCCTCCCTGCTAGCACAGGGAGCAGCTAGCTGTGACCTCTGGGCAGGGCAGCCAAGGAGTTTAAAGGCAACCAATAAACACTGCTCTGTATTTATCCCCAAACTCCTCCACGAGGTGAGTCTGGAGACATCCTTCCCCACTGAGCACACGGCTGGGCTCGGCTCACTTTGCTTTTACATCGCAGCTTTGGATCGGACCCGGCACACGGGAAATATATTCATTACTTCAAAGGGGAAGCAAACAGGATGTCTGGACAAAGCACCAAATAAAAGGCTAATGACACAAATGGATATTTAATACAATGACTTCCTCTGATTATCCTATAAGGAAACACTTCAAATGCTGTCCATTTTCTACATCCTGCATCATTGTAATATGCTTCAGAGGCTGAGAGGGAATTTTCCACACCACACACTGGTCAGGTGGGGCTGTGCCCTTACCTGCCTGCTGCAGACAATATGGTACATCATGTACAGCCTGCACGAGTGTCTCAGGGCCCTGGGATGCTCTGCCAAGCAGCAGGATGGGAGCATTCTTCCTCCTCACCGTCAATGCTCAGCATCCCCCGCACCAGGAGCAGGGTGACAAAGCATTGCTTTGGTGGCTGAACACCCTACAAAGCAATGCCCAGTGATACAGAGGAGACCAGAGTTACCTTTCCCCTCCACTCTATCCCTGTTATAGCCAGCAAAGTATCAGGAGCTGGGGATAACACCAGCACTGCAATGCACCACTTGGGTTCAGCCCCCAGACTTGCTCACCACAGGACAGTGCCACAGCCTGAGCCATCCCCAGGGCACTTCTGTGCTGGGGGGGTCACTGAACAAACAGAGTTGATCCCAAATCCCTGCTTAGATTAAACCAAGACAGGATTTCATTAGCATGGCACTTGTCCTGCTGCTGATGATCCCTCTGGAGAAAAAACAACTGAAGCCTTTTGCTTTATAGCAGCTGGAGGGAAGAGACAAGAACAAAGTAGTTCAGTTTAAAAAAAAATAAAATTGTTTCCAGAGTCACCATGACCTGACAATTGCTTTGGGTTAAACTAAATCCAACCCAATTGGCCAAGAGGCCAGAGACATCAATACATAGGATTAAGATTAGATTTCCTTTTGCTGGAGAGAGAAGCCTGAAAAACTTCTCCGTAGAAATTACTTTTCATTTCTCTTTAATTTTTTATGTGAAAAATTTAAGTGAGAGTTGATCTCTATATGGTTACTAAATAGCAAAATAATGACACCATCAGGAACACAAAGCTGAATGCAGAAAGTTCCTTTCTAGTTTAAACTCATAGGTTTTGTTAACAGTTATTTCATTCCAGTGCCTAGCCAGCACTTTGTTTAAAAGACGTCTTTGTTAATATTTTGATTAAGTTAATAAACATTATTAGGCAAACTTGCCTCTACACAGCTAAGGAAGACCTCCTAGCAAAACCAGAGGAGAATATTTAACAGTCCTAAAAATTCTAAGATAAGGAAATATATAGGAAAAAAAAAAAGGAAATTCCCTCAACCTCTGTAGTCTTTAACCATTCCGGCAAAATTAAATACATAAATTAAATGAAGCCTAATTAAACAGCAAATTTCATTACAGGCTATTTTCAAGGCACTGTTCTTCCAATAAAGGAAATCTATAGTCTGGGGAGGAAGAGGAATGTTTTCTAATGTCTTCTGAAGTCTGACTTTCTTCCAGCAATTTATACACTGCTGGGATGATTCCACTGAAGGAAAAAAAAAAAAGAAAAAAAAGAGGAAAAAAAGAAAAACAAACAAAACCAAAACCCCTTCTCCACTTCTCATCAGCATCCTTGGGATATAACTTGTTTTCCTGATGCAATAGAGTTGTGACCAGTACAGGCACCCCTGTTAGCAATCAGACTCTGGTATCTTTGTACATGGTGTGAATTATAGTTATTTCTGTACCAGTGATGCAATAGTAGCTTTCTACCCATCTTGAGTTGTTCCTAAGCTCAAGGGAAAGAGGTTCATTCAATCCCATCTTTGCTGTACAGCTGCTTTAGGAAAGAAGCCAGTTAATGTTCTGTTCCAGGCCAAGAAAAATAATTTTTAGGGATGAGATAAGACAGAATTTGATCCTGTGTTTACAGCCCCCATTGCAACAAAGGCCAGGCTAACAGACCTGTGGGAAAGCCTTGCTCTCTTACAGAGCATCGCTGGCACTGAGAAGAGTTTGCCCCGAAGAGTGAACACTCCTCCCAAACACCTTTCCTGGAGCAACACAGGGGATTAACTGGTCTCATTATTTGACAGCTCAAAGCTCCCTATTGATTCCCACCTACTGCTGACACCAAGGAATTACAATTAGTTGCAGTCAGTTTTCCCACTGGGACAAGGCTGCTGGCAGCAACCCTCAGCAGGCAGAGGGACAGCCTGCACTCCCATTACCTGCTCAAGCAGCCCAACACCAACGGAGAAACCAAGATGCAAAATCAGGAAAACAACTTCATGCAGATTCAAGGCCACCTCCTTCTTCTCCCACAGGAGCTCTAGGCTCCATCACCTCCTCCAGCCTGGGAAATAAACTCCTCTTCTCTCACAAACGAGCCATTTCAACAGGCAGCAGCTGATGCTCGGCCACTTACTCGCATCCACCTCCAGCTGCTGGCGGCTCGCACAGCAGAGGAGGTTAAGTGTCACTGGGGCTTAGCAGCAAGATTGGACCTGCCCTTCTCCAGCTGCATCCGTTGTGCTCTTGGGGCTGGGCCAGGCTCGAGACAGAGGATCTGACGGGGTGGAAAAGGAAATTCTGTGCATTCCTCATCCGTAGCCTACATGCCAAGTGAAATGCAGTGATGAGCAGCCAGACCAGAGTGCCTGTTCTAGCTGCAGAAATTGCAATGTTTTAAAGCCCTGTTATTGAGGTGGGTCCGGAGGAACCAGGCTGCTGGGGGTATGAAATCATTCACCCTCCAGTAGTACTAGTGCAACAGGTGAAATATTAGGAGGAACATAAACCCTGGGATACACCCTCCAAAGACTGACTTCTGGCTTAGGAAAAACACCTGCCCCAAAATGTTCTGAGCATGTGATTTTAATTTTCTATGACCTTTGTGTGTCTCTCCTTAGTCAGGCACAAAAATATCCTCCTCAGAAAAATTTCTGCCTGGAAATGATGTCCTTTTTCCCCAAGTCCTTTTAAAGGGAAGAAAATTACTTGTCTTCCAGAAATATGCTGCTATGAACAAGCAATGCATGAACTGCCTGTTTGGGAAAGAGAAAAAAGAAGCATGTTCTGCAGGGGGAATTCTCTCAATGCTCATCCATGCTCATCCCAGCTATATCCTGAGCAACCTGTTCTAGCAGAAGGTGGCCCTGCCCATGGTGGTGGAGTTGGAACTGGATGGTCTCTAAGGTCCCTTCCAATCCAAATCATTCTGTGATTCTATCCTAACAAACACAGCTGTAATGAAATTAAAACACAACAGCAGGAAAATCCAACATAAATGCAATGTGACCTTGATAACTAACTGTCAAAAAATTCAGCCTTTGGTTCCTTTCTCCCTCCTACCAGTGCATTATTAACTCTGTAAATGGAAATCTCCCACGACCAGAGTCATGGTTGCTAATCACAGGATCCTGACAAATGCCCTTTAGTGCCCTTCTGTCTTCAGAGGGTTTTGGGGAGACTTTACTCCACCCCCACAATAACACCAGCTCCTTTCCATCCCCTAAAGCACTGTGTAGTTTGCTGGGGTGTCCCAGATCCAGTCATATCCCTTCAAAAACTGTCCACCCCAGGTAATTTTGGTCCCACGGTGTAGCTGGGGCTCTGTGGACATGAAGAGCATAAAAGACACACAAAGTACATCCCTGTTCTAAGAAATGCTGGAGGAGGCTCTGTCCAATATCCACATCTGGGGATGCCTGTATCCTGTGTCCCAGGAGTTGGACTCAAAGATCCTTGTGGGTCCCTTCCAAGTCGGCATATTCTAATACTCTCTGTGAAATCAAACTTCTAAAACTTTTAGTATGAGGAATCTGGAGCCAACAACACTCACGCCATGGGGAGAGAATACTCATTCCTCCTAAAACAAAACTTCTGCCTTCTCGTCCAAGCCTGGCAGAAGAAATATAAGCCAATACCACCACAGCACCTCACCCACTCCATCCATGGCTGCTGACTTTGATGGGACAACAGCTCTGGTTCAGGATGGTTTGGACAGAGCTCACAGTCAGGTTTGAGTCCAGGCATTTCTGGCGAATGTACCTCTGATTCAACAACGACATTGGGTCTAGAGACCTGGCTTCTGAAAACACACCAGCTCAGCTAAAATCCCTGGGGAACAGAATGGAGAAGGGTGCCAACAACCAGAGGGAAACAAATTGCTCAAAGACTCTTCCAGGAAGCCAGTCACGCTGTATTGGCATTGGCCACGCAAGGTTTTCTTCACCACAAAAACAATGTTTCTGCCATTGCTACCACTAATTTCACTCTGCTGTTTGGAAAACAACTCCTGTCTTTGTAATTCTGTTTCCTGAAAGGGTTTATAACCCTCCCATTTGTACCATTCAGTGTGGGACTCGTTTCAAGCCATAGCGCAGGTGCATGACCCAGGCCCACTCGGTGGTCACCCTTGGTTGTTGTCAAGTGTCACATCTGCTTGAAGGAAGGTGCAGCTCTCTTTGGACACATCCATTATTGTGATCCAGGAAGGAGAATGAACTTCAGGAGGGAAAAGCCAAGAAAATCAGTATGGGAGGCATTATTACAACAGGACTTCTCCAGAGCTCTTGGTACTACACCCACCAATCTAGAAGTACCTAGAAGAAGCACCTACTTCTAGTGTACTAGAGGTATAAATTATCCCCAAGCAGCTGACCTAAAACCACTTCTGCTTCCACATGAGGAACAGTTTCAGGCTGGGAGGACTGAGGTCAAGCAGGTCAAGCTGAGGGCATCGGCCCTACAAGAGAAACGGGTCTCAGACCAGTGGGGAATCCAAGCATGCAGGAGGTATTTGGTAGGGATGTCACATAGGACACTTTGTCCATCAAAGGGCTCAGTTAACAGCCGTACCTGATACCAGCAACATATCAATGCTGGCTAAACGGCTTTTGGTGTTTAAACTTGCCCACACTGATGCTTCTTTCAGCTGGATTTGTTACACTCAACATCCTTCCTAAACCATGTCACCATTGCTCCCTACAGGCTAAAGTAAGTCTCCTTTCAGGGCTGATTTCTGCTGAAACTGCTCCAGCTCAAATTCACATTCCTCCAGCCAAAATGGCCAATGTAAAACTCTGGGATAAATATCAGCAACAACTTGTATTCCTTGGGTAGAGCAGAAACCTCCCAAGGCAGGATAATGCCTGTGGGTGCAGCAGATGGAGCTTATGCTGAGTTGGCACAGAGTTTGGTGTCTTGTTGAAGGACAAGTGACACAAGATCCACAGCTTTTCTTCCACATTTCTTCACAGAAAACAGTTGGGATCCAGGGACAGCCTTGCAGCACATGTGCTGGGGGTAAACAACTGCACTGCTTCTAAAACAGGGCAAACAGGGCTACAATAACATGGACCAAAATCCTTGCCCTAAAAGGGTTTTTCCAGCCCTGTGTCCTATGGTCCTGTTCCTTTGACCTTGCCTTTCTAACATTAACACATACCACGCATTTTTCAAAAAGCAACCAGCAAAATGAGATATTTCACTGCATCTGATCCTCCCTGGGAGAGATGAGAACAAAACCTCCTAATGCACGTTAATCCCATCACTAGAGCACTGCTGAAAGATGGCTGATACTTGGGATAGGAGCACTCACAAGGGATAGGAAAGCCTATATCAAGGCTCCCATATCCCACCCCAGCAGTGGCTGCCTAGCAGTGGCTGCTGAAAATATTCTCAAATACAATTTTTGCAGCATAAATAAGTCCGCAGCACGGCTCATCTGTGATCACAAGGCACCATGGTTCGGGCTCTGCAATCTGCCTGTGTAAGGTGTTGCATCAGGCAGGGAGGTGGTTTGGGTGATGAACAGCAAACACACACTGCTCTGCATGTGTTGGGTCAAAATTTCCTCCTCAGCAGGAACCTTTGTGCCCCCATCTCCAAAAAATCCCAGAATGAGACAATTCCTCCCGGGACCCTCATGAGCCACTGGTCTAGGGGAGAAGAAACCCTCTGGCAAATCCACTGAAACACAAACAGAACCTGGATGAAGGGTGACAACTTCAATGGGAGGAAGGGAGAGCCAAGCAGCAATTTCCATCCTGGGGCTGGGGCAGGTGGCAGCAGCAGCCGCCGGGCTGCGCACAGACTTGTTCTCATTTTTGTCCTTTGACCTTCTCCCCCTCAGCAGCTGAGCCTTGTTTACTGGCATTTCGGCAGCCCATCTCCTGTTTCCATTAACCCTCAGAGAGGTGGGAGGCAGAGAAAGGAACGGGTTTGCACGCTGGGTGGTTGGGTCTGTGCATGAAGCTGCTCTCAGGATACACCACGGGGACAGATTTATCCATGGGGGAAGCATGGAGACAGCAACCTGGCACGGGCTCGCTGCTCTGCCTGGTCCACAGCACCCTGGGAGAGGCAGAACAGTTACAAAGGCTCTGGAGCCACCAGCCTTCCCTCTGATGCTGCACATCTGGGGGGCTTCTCTGTTCTGATGATTAGACAGACAGTGTCAAAACTAGCCCTGCTTTGCCCTCAGGCTGTGTTTATTCAGCACAGAGATGAGACATTTTAAGCATTCCTCCACCGAGCCTGACCTTGTAAGAGAATAAAATCCAAAGGATCTGTCCCCCACAAATGACACCGTGGAGACTTCAGTGCTCCTGAACAGCCATGCCCCTTGGGTTAAATCCAAGAGTTTAACATAAAACAAAGAGAAAATATTGTCCTGCTGACAGTGAGAGCCACTGAATACCACTGATCTGAGCCACTTCTGGATAAACAGATCGGAGATGAAAGATACCTGCTACAGGCAAGAAGGCAGACCACTCATTCTCCCTCTTGATAACACTGCAGTTACTACAGCATGGCTGGTACCCAGGTTACAGATTGGGATTGTTTGTGGGGACAGTCCTGGGACAGTCCTGAGCCATCCTGGCTATGAGCCAGGCCAGTGCTGTCCCATGAATGCTCAATTAAACTCTGCTCCAGGGAGCACATACCTAGGAAAAGCCCTCCCAAGTCTTCACATTTTCAATCCATAGTGAGAAATAAGCTCTGCTTCCCTGCAAAATCATCAAGATTTAGATGTGGGATATTTATATTTATGAATTTTTGCTTCTGTCTTGTTTTTTTTTCATTTTTCTTTATGGAATCTATTGTTAGCAACAAAGCAGAAATTTCATCTGTGCACCACTGCCAACTGCAAGGCATCAGCCCTTGTTTTGGAGAAACCCCATCATCATTGTACAAGATAAATGCTGAGCCTAATGACAAGCTGCTGTGCAGTTGTTCCGGATAGACAGACAAACAGACTGAATCTCCTTCTACTCCTTAAGTGTTTCAGTGTGGCCACAGTCAGTCATAGCTGTAGGTTTATTTGTCATAAAGGGACCCGATGGATAGTGAAGGGCACAGATTTATCATTATTCCTGCAACTACAGGCTCCCCACCCCATGCCTGGGAATTAACAAATGGCACAAAGAACAAACTGAGGATTACAAGGACCCCTCAGTCCCTGCAATGTCCTGCTTTGCTGCTGGCCCCAGGGACTGAGAGCTCCCCTTCCCTTTGTCTGATCCGGACTTGGGCAGGTGGCAGCCCCTCGCTGGACTAGACACCCTGCAAGCATCAGGGTGCTGATGAATATCCATCTAATTAGAAATACGGATTCTCCAGACCAGCCCTTCGACTGCAGAAATTAGCTAGTTTATTCCAATAAAGATGCTAATATGGGGGGCTTTGTGAAGGGCGAGAAATTCCCATTGTCATTCAGAAGCAATTTGTAGCGGATTTGAAGCCTTTGAAAAGGTGACGTGCTGGTGGCTGGGTTTGTATAATACCCATCCCCGAAATTCACAGCTGAGCATTCTTCCCCTCCATATGCTTCAGTGCTGCCCAATTTGTATTCCCCGGGTGAGGAGGCGCTGGAGCGGAGCAGGGAGGGATTGAGAGGCACCAGAGGCAGCAGGGACAGGAGGGTGGCTGCTCCTGGGGAGGGGGATATCAGCCCCACACCGTGGGGCTGAAGGGATGGGGATGCTTGGCTAATCTCCCCACTGGGGGTGCAGAGCACAGCCTGAAACAGGGAGATGGGTCTCATATGCCTTCAGCCAGTGATATCAATAATTTAATGCTTCTTCGGGGTCTTCCTGCCATTGTGCTGGCATTGAGGCCCTCCACACTGCTCCTCTGCTTTTAGGAGCTCAAACCTTCATTACTCTTTATTTCCAGTGATTGATACTGAAGTTAACACCATCTCTCCAGAACAACCCCAAAATCCTTAGCTGAACTTTCCAATTGCATTTAATTTTACCCCAACACTCACTCTCCAGATGCAGCCTTCTGAACTGAAGACTCTACTGATGGTGTTCTGCATGAGCCACTGGATTGGACTGAATTATCTAGGGAGGCCTAAGTTCTCCAAATTGCTTGGCAGGTGACTTTTTACTCACCTTCTAGCCAGAGTTGTCTGTAACACACCAGTGTCTGCAGCAAACCTAATCAGCATTTTAGGAACAAAGCATTTTGCAAACTGCAACCTAAATTCACATAAAACCCAAATTCCTCCCTAAGCTACTCTTTGTAGGTCACTCCAGGAAACATAATGATGTAAAAATGTTTCTCTAACAGCTGCCTGGAAATGGAGGTAGAGCTCTGTTCCACAGCAAAGGACTATTTTTGTGGAGAGGGCATCTTCTTGCCACTGACCTTCTATCCTTTGCTCTTTCCATCTTGTGACGTAAAGTCAAGGACTGACAGCAGAAGCCACGAGCAGCTGGGGCTGCTCTCCAGAAATCCAGATGCACTTGACTCCTGTCCATCTCTGTCTCTGTGGCTTTATCCATGCACACAGCCTGGTGCTGAATTTCACATTTGCTGTGGACTGCATTGCCCTATTAAGTCCATTAAGTGACAGGGGTTGCTGTACTGTAAATGTCACTCCAAAGCCCTCAGTCAGGTATTTCAACTCATGCCTAAATTTAAACACAGGATGGCCACACTGAACCCAAGGGACTACTCCCATGCCTGCTGCAAATACCTTGAGGTCAGACAGTTTAGAAACACAGGCAAGGAAGAAGGAATATTTCCACCTGCTCAGAATGCTGCCTTTGCCCATGGGCCATGGCCCCACCTAGGAGAGGATAATACTGACCAGGTCAGAGCCCATAAGTGCTCACTCTCAGCCATGGTGAAGAGCTTCACATCTCTGGGAATGAGCCCATGAGAAGCTGCAGCTGAACTGGTTTCAGTTTTTGATGCTTGAAGCAAGCGTCAATTTAAAACTAATAGATAAAAGAACATTAATAAATAGCTGCATAGACAAAAAGGAGGTTTGGTCCCCAGCCAGGGCAGCTGATGCATCTGTGAGATGTTGCTTGGCTGTGCAGCCTGGCTTGCCACAGGTCCCTGGTGTGACCAGAGCACAGATGAGGATCATACAGAGTAGGAGAGCAGTCTTGGCTGAGCTCAACTCTGTGCTCTGAAATAAGCTAAATTCAGCTCTGAAACCCCCTGAGTAGGGATTACAGAATCTGTTTGTGATCACAAAGTGCTACATAATTGTAACTGAACACTTCTTTTCTTATCTTATTTGCAATGTTAAAATGAACTTCAATGAAAAGGAGGAGGAAAAAATGTTTCTCAGACATTTTGGCCAGCTCTGAAGCAATGCTTTGCATTATCTACCCAGAAAGAATAGCTTCATTAGCACAAAACCTTTTTTTTTTAACCTCTTGAAAAATGGAGTGAAGATAGTATTTTATTTTTGTTTTCCAACTGGCTTCATTTTCTATGTGGGGCTCAGAACTGGGGAGTTTTCTCTGGTTCTTGATGAGAATGGGGCCATGGTACCTTTCTTCCAAATGCAACAGGGAATGGAGAAAGGAACTAATATCACCAAAATATCCCAAAAAGCTAGGTCAGGCTCAAGCCAAGGAAAAGTGTAAAGATAAGAACAGAGACCCAGTAGCACATTGTCACAGCACATCCACAGTGAAGTGTTTGCAGGGAAGACAGAAAGGAAAGGCTCCTGTGCTCCAGGCAGCAAAAGCATGGCCTTGTAGTCCATCCCCCTCTGCTTCCTTGGCTCACTCCAGTATGGTGACATCCATATCCATACAGAGCTAAATGCACTCCACAAAACACAGGCTCTGTCACCTGCCTGGGGGCCAGGTCTCACCTGTATAGGTGTTGGCAGCTTTGTGGCACTGAAGGATGAACACATCCCCCTGCTCTGCAGCTCTTTCTCTCCTTGATGGCTCCATGCATTTTAGCTCTGCAGCTCAGGCTCTTCAGGATCCCATTTTAGTGCAGCCCATGATGCACTGAATGCAGGAAAGGGGCTGGAAGGAAGGGTGTACCTCCTCGGACACACAGTCCCCATGGGAGGTTTCCCAGTGCCACCATCAGCCCTACCAACACAGCTGGGTTGTCACCTCCTGAATGGTGCCATTGTTCCTGCCTCCAAAATAAAACAGACGCAGGAGGCGTTTCCACCCAAAGAAAACCAGTTTCCACTGGTGACTTCTCCCCCCTTGCTTGAGAATCCTCCCTCCTACCCTTTCAGGGCCCCTGTAGCTTTCCTTTGTGCCTCTTCCAGGATGAAAAGAGGTAGTCATTGATTGTATTAATAATTCAGGGCCTAATCTCACAGACGGGTGTTCACAGCCCGTGAGGTGGCAATCTTTCATCTTGAGATCAGGATCAGACAGATCTTTTAGAGGTCAGAGAAGATAGCTGCAGCATGGAAAATGCCTTCAAAATAATAGGTTTAGGCAACCCTCATGCATGGATGAAAATGGCAGATGAAAAGCTCATATGTCTCTCATTCTCTGTTGCACCTGCATCTCAACCTGGTGGTGCCCACAAACTCTTGAAGATGATTTCCATCAGCCAGTGAGTTGTGGAGGGATCTCTCCACATAACCCATGGCAGGGGGGCTGGAACTGGATGACTTTAAGGTCCCTTCCAACCCAAACCATTCTATGATTCTATGGCATGTCCCAACCCATCAATATTCCCCAGGTCACCTGAGCCCTCCTGCTTCTCAGGACAGCCACCTGCCTCCTGAGAATGGATTTTGCTCTACCGTTCCTCTTCTCCCGTGGCCAAGCTCCTCCTTTAACTGCCAGTCTTAATCATTTCTGGAAGGACAAACTCTACTGACATTACTAGCTTTGTTTGTTTTGTGGCCAAGCAGGTTCCTGTACAGGCAGAGGGGCAAATTCAGCTCCAGGACAAGAAACTGGTCACAGGCACTAAACTGGGGATTCACCAGACAACGAAAGAAAAGGGAAATCTGAATATTCTGGACTTAGTTTTCACCTGGCTGTACTTGACACACCGGAAGCAAATCTTGGAGTCTCTCTGAAGGACAATAGCTCACTCTCCATCGAGCCCGTCTCTTGCCCCAGGATGTGCAGCTCTCCCCATGAATGCCCTGCTAGCTGGGTGTTGGTCTCAGCACAGGGGTGAAGCTCATGCAGAAGGGCTGTCGTTACACCTACACCTTACAGGGTGTTTATGGAGGAAATGGCAAGGTCAAAGACATGCACCTTGCACCTGGAACTGGAGGTGCCAACTCCTGTTGTGATGCCAAAGATTAACGGGCACGCTGATAAGAGCTGGGGAAAGTGGCCAGCGGAGACTTCTGAGCGTTCCCACAAATGCAGCTGCGCTTTGCTGGAGCCTCCCTGCTCGAGGCTCCTGGTTCCCGACAGGAACCGGGCTCAGCACCAATCTGCTGCCGCCGCAATGCTCTGCTGCTGTTTCCAAGGCACCTCAGCGCCCTGTGCATTAGCATTCTTCTGTCCTGTGCTTTGTCTTCTCAGGGCAGCCCTTCCCCAGCACAACCAAAGCTGCTGTGGCTGCGGTGGCAATGCCCCCCCGGACAGAGGGGCACAGTCCCCAGGAGCGGGACCAGTAACACTCCAGTGTGCAGCATTTTACAGCCTGGGACTCGGCCCGGCCCACTGTGCACACCTGCAGGAAGGCCTGGGCTTGCCATCACTTCTCCCTCCTCCTCTTTGTCTGCTGCATTCACTTGGCCTTCTCAGAACAAGCAGTTTACCTTCTCCCAGGCAGGGTTTGTGCCTGGTTTCCTGTCTGTGCAGCATCCCAAGCCTGACAGAAGCTGCTCTGTCTCTGCTATAGTGTCCAGACACCACAGTATCCAGAACCATGGACTGATTTGCAAATAATTATTATGGAAGGAAGCCATTCCTTCTAGAACTGATAACTTATCTGGTATACATCAGGCTTTCCCCAGTCTTCTCTCTGTTCTTGCTTTAACAACTCACCCCCAAACATGTTGTTCCTTTGTCAGGACTATGCTCTTGTTGTGTCCACATTTAAGAAAAAGCCCTCTTTGATGGCAGAGTTTCTGTAGCAGGACTGTTTAGATTTGTTGTGACTAAATCACATCCATTTTCTAATTTGTACCTTACACACACTCAAATCCCTCCTTAAGCCTGAGCTGTACAGGCACATTTTGTCTTCGCTGCTGACTTAATCAAGCAGTGGAGAGCTGCTGTGTGCTCTCTGCAGTCACTGTCTCTTGCATGGGGGAAAAAAAGGAAGGGAAGAAAGAAACACTTTGCAAAGGACTGCTATTATCCATGCTCTACGGCGACAGCATATTTAGTGTTTGTGGCTCTGGGGCTGCGGTAATTAATTGTGTGTCTGACACTTTGGCTGGCACAGCCTGGCACCCAGAGCTTTCCCATTGCCCTGGTACCCGTGCATGCCAAAACCAGTCCCCAGGCCTCTCTGGGAGATGGGTGCTCACCCCAGGAGTGGTGGGGAGGCTGGGGAGGAGCTGCCACACTGCCCAGCTCTAGGCAATGTTGGGTGCTGGGGCAGCTGGGGTGGGGGACTACACCGAGGGCTGTTAGGGCAGCCTGGGGTGTCCATCCCTTCCCCACCACACAGTCCTGCTGAGGGTCCTCCTACTGCCCTCAGTCCTTCTCACAATTCCCCATCAATATAAAGAATGCCTTCAGCACCTACATATGCCTCAGTGGCTGGAGAGGAGGGTGCCCCTCAAACCCCACTTCTGTATTCCCTCCCGCTGCAGGTGGAGCATCCCCACCTCTCCGGGAAAGCCCTGAAACCCTCCTCCACGTCCCCCAGCCCTGGCTGCCCGCAGAGGGAGAGGGGGTGCTGGGGGTCGGGGGTGATGGAGCGGAGACCCCCCAGCCCCCCCTCCGCGGGGCCGAGGCTGCGCCTCCCTCCCTGAGCTCCGTGCGAACGACGCCGCTCAGCGTGTGCGGAGGGAAGGAGGGAGGAGGGAGAAGGGAAGGAGGGAGGAGGGAGGGGACCTCCCTATCTGGCTCTATCTCCTCGGCTGCCGCTCACATGCTCCGGGAGGGCGATGCGGCTCCCCGCGTCCCG
>VZRZ01005254.1:941815-1011081 GCA_013398175.1 Climacteris rufus
CGCGGGGCTTTGGGGGCTCAGCACCTTCGTTTGGTGGGAAGCCTCGCCCCGGCCGGGCCGGGAGCTGTTGTGCTGTCCGAGGGCGGGATGGCAACCAAATGGTCCCGCGAGCATCGGCACCCCCGGGCCGGCCGCTCGCACCCGCCGCGGGGCTCGGCCCCCCCTCCGGCCCCGGCCCCGCTGTTTGTATTGTGTCAGAAAAGGGGAGAATTTCAGAATTACAGCTGAAAACGCCATCTGTTTCCAATGAATCCCCCATAGTTTTTCACAATGTTTTTGGCAGATCTCTGCCTGCAAATTCCTTCAAGCCCTGAGTGCTTGTTTTTGTTGGGGGAGGGGAAACCCAGTCCACAGAGGCGGATTTGTTCCTTCCAAAACTCTCCAGTTTCTTTACCTCTTTTTTTTTTTTTCACTTGCAAGGGGGGTAGAAAAGGAGAGAAAGCAGGAGGGAGAAAGAAAAGCTCAAATCTCCCCGTCTCTCTTTTTAGTTTAGTAAAACTTTCCCTTTTTTAAAATTTATTAATTCTTAAATCGCCTCTGCTTTTCTTTTGCATAACCGTAGGTGAAGTAGTCTTGCACACACATGCAGGAAATAAATAAATAAGTGCTTTACGCCCTTCCTCCCATCTTTGCCCTCTTCGCCCTCTTCCAGGAAAACCTTTTCTGCGCTGCCCTTGGCACTGAGGTGTCTCTCTGGACCCCACTTCTCCCATAAAATTTCCCAGCAGGCTGGAAGCTGAACCCCCTGTTTTTTTCTGGAAACTCTGGAGCTGCTCCCATATGTGTTGCTTAACGCCCTTTTCGGAGCGGTTGAGTTGCAGAGCGTCGAGGCTGTGAGATTTACAGTGCAAGAAAGAACTTGATAGGAGATCTGGCTGGCTGCTTTGTTTGATTCTCCCTTCAGCAGTCAAATAAGGTGCAAAGAACTGGCAGAACGAGGCGATCCAGAGCCCGCGGGAGCGGGGCGCAGGCAGAGACGGGGCTCCCCGTGCCCAGGGCTGGGAGCACACTGGGGGCTTTTTTTTTAAGCTTTTTGGGGTAGGAAGGTAGGAAAAAGAGGGGATTTATTCCCTGACATATCTTTTGCCCGATGCTTCCTGGGAATTTGTGGGTTCCCAGCAGGTTCCCAGCGCCAGGGAGGTTTTGCACCCCTCTTGGGAGCCCCAGGTGAGCAGGGCTGCTGGAGGCCGCCCAAGCGGGCGCTCGGCGTGTCAGATCAGTGCCTCGCCGAGTCCTGCCCTATTTATTTATTTGCTTAACCCCCCCTACGCTCACAGCCCGGGCTGGATTCCCGCTTGTGCTGCTCTCACACCGATGGATTCGCCCTGCTGCCTCCTGGGCAGCCCCCACCGTCCAGTGCCCTTGGGCTGGGTCCCCTCGCCGTGGGTCAGGGTGACCGTGGGGCAGCTGGGGAAGGAGGTCTGGGCAGAGCAGGCCACTGCTGACAGTTTCCCTGGCAGAAGTCCTCTTTGGAGCTTGTGCCAAGTCCCAGTGTTGGATGCTCACGGGTGCTCTCCCCTCCCAGCTGAGACCCTGATTTCCTGGGTGACCCACACCTGTGCCTCCCAGTACAGGCTGTGCTGAGTGTACTTGCAAATCCTTTTGTACTTTCCAAAATCTGCCCCTGGGTGTTTTTGCCCCAGGTGTGTCAGGCTCAGGTTTGCTTTGGCTTCCCGTGTTTGTTTCCAGCTTTGCTGTTTTGGCTGCAATATACTCCTGCCTTTGTAAAAATTAGGAATTTTCTGCCCTTAGTCCATCCAGGCAGTGCAGTGAGTTCCAGATAAGGATCCAGCACTCCTGGAGGTGTATTGGATTGGTTGATAAAAGGCTTTTGTCTCAGCATCAGGGAAATGATCGCAGCATTAAGCCAAAATTGAGATGGGACTTAGAGGCTGCTAAAATACTCCCCGCTCCTAGTGCTGTGAACGGGGAGCCCATCCTGGGGAAGGTGGCAGCAGGGGAGGAACACGCCTGTGCGGGATGTTGTCAGGGCAGAGGAGAAGGGAGGGATTCAAACGTAAACCTGGAAATATTTTGGCCTCCCTGTTTTGTTGCAAGCTTGGAGCTGGTCTCGTACTTGGAACAGGGAGTTCTCTGCCCTTGCCAGTAAGGCACGTTGCGGGGCTGCAAGGAGGTGCCTTGTTTTTAATGTAGTTGGGGTGGATGTGTTGCTTTTTTCCACAGAAAACCATGAAATTCCTGGCCCTTGGTTACTGGGAACAAGGCGATATTAAGAGTGACTTTGGGTTTATCATGGGAGCAGCTGAGGTTTCTTTCTCTGTGGCCTGGACAGCTGTGCTGAGTCGGATGTGCACATGAAAGTGCTCACAGGGCTGGGCAACCATAAAAACTTCCTGACCTGGGGGCTCTTCTCTGGCTCTGCACTGACCTGCTGTCCCTGGAGAGCCAGGCTGTGGCCCCAGTGACAGTGAGTTTTGTGGTCTCTCTTCTGGCTCCCTAATGGGCACATCCCATAAAGCATCCGTAGGCTCTGGCAGGGCAGTGTGTGGCCCAAGGAAGCCCCTCCTCAGTCCATCATTCCTTTAGGGGATCCCACAGCCAAGCCCTACTGCTCCCAAGGGATAAACGTTGGTGAAACAGTGAAGAAGGTCAACAGTGAGAGCATTTGGTCCATCTGGATGAGTTTGATTTGGTTTGATTTGCTTTTCCTGTTGGAGCAGACACCAAACTTGGAGTAAGAAGAAGTGTCAGAACCCAGGACCAAAAAAGCCTCAGGGTTCCTAGTGGTTTGAAGGGAACTGGGGTGAGCTCAGGGCTGCTGCAATCCAGGGATGATGTGTGCTGAGGTTATGGGGAAGGGTTTTTGGGAAGGATGGAAGTTGCTTGGAGATGCAGATGACGGGGTGCCCTTGCCTTTTCCTAGCTGTCCTGGCCAATCCCATTCTGATGCCACAGATCAGGAGTGAGCTGTGCAGGCAGGGTCCTGCCTCACCATGAACAGCATGCAGAGTGCACTTGTTAGAGGAGAGCTCCTAAATGCCTTTAAAAAGCTCTGTAGCCTGCACTTGGCAGCTACTGGGATGAAAAGAAGAGGATATTTATTCCCTTGTCCATGAGCTCTCAAAATAACAGTGTGTTCGATTGTAGCCTCAAGATTGCTTTGCACTCAAGTGCAGCCCGGCTGAGTAAATCATTGCTCCACCAGCTGAAATTCCTGCAGCAAGGGGGAGAATTGAATTATAGCCAACTGCAAAACCAGATGCCATCCCCTTGATGAAGTCATCGGGCTCTCACTGCGGAGAACAAGCTGGCTCCGACACACACGCAGCCCTGGTAGGCGCAGACTGAGCCACTGTGTCTGATGGCCCGGCCGTGCTGTGTGGGGTGACCAGGGTCTCGTGTCCCCACAGCTGAAGGGACAGCAGGTCCTTCAGAAGGGTGTTGAGTCCCACTTTGCACTGCATGAGCATCCAGAGCTGTTTGGCCACTCAGCAAGCAGAGCTAGCCCCAATGTACAGGTCAGGCAGAGAGCAAGCTTCACTTGAGCCCAAAGAATTTTCTCCTCCCTCGGTTTCCTGTCCTTCCTGGACAGCTGTTGAATTTGGTCCCCAAAGCCTAGTAATGATGTATGGCATTTTGGGTTTTGGACAAGCTACCTTTTTCTCTTGCTGTGTGACACACTCCAGCTGGCCCTTTCTGAGATGACAAGGGCATGTGGCAGGATCGTGATTCCAAACTTTGCCAGCCCACAATGATGAGAAAGCATCACTGTGCTGGGGTGGGAGTGAGGGAGCAGTGGGACTGTGAGAGTGGATTCCATTTAGAAAGTTATTTTTTCTCTTAAAATTAAAACCTGAGCCCAGGAGGGGTAGCAGTTGGATGCATTTAAAAATAAATAAACCTCTGAAAGGCTGTGAAGGATCAGATACTGTGGCTTCCATGGGGTATGAACAATGGGGAGGTAATCTGGTTCTGGGTGGGAGCCCAGCCTGCAGGAAGGGATCCACAAGATCCCCTACATCCCCGGGTAGGGCTCCAGCATCAGTCAGGTGTCTTGATGGGCTCATGGGACTGCTGCCTTCCAGCCCAGCAGCTGCCACCCCACACCCTGCGCAAGCCAACGCCTCCGATTGAGATGCCGCAATTTTTTTGGCAGACATTTAATTGTATAAATTTGCCTCATCCAGATTTATGTGCTCCAGGCTTTTCTCCATCTCCTCGTTTTGTATCTCATTTACCTCTGCGTTTGAAGGGTTGAAATTTCACAAGAGCACAGCGGGGATGATTATTCCTAGAGGGAATCCACACCTGTGAGCAGAAAGCGTTTCCCTGCCAGCCCTGCTGCGGCCCAGGCGAGGGGGAGGAGGGCGAGGGACCCACTGCCACACCTGGGGGGCCCCCGGGCACTGGTGGGTGGCAGCCGTGCCTTCAAAGGCACCCTGGGAAAACAGCTTTGGCGTGGGGAGAGTGATGTCTGCTGGAAACCTGAAACAGTCGGCAGTGGGGGTGGGTGGCAGGGGTGACCTTACCCAGGAACAGCTGCTTCAGAGGTATGGGGACACGGGTGGTGTTGACTGGGGAGGAAGCTGAGGGTGATGCTTCATGCAGGGGATGAGAGTGCAAATTCACCCCTCTTCCCACGGCGCTCGTCTCGGGTGAAGCCCTTCACATCTCAGTGCCCTCATCTGTAAAATGGACCACTCGCCTGAGGACATATACCAGCTCTTGGGAACTGTTGGTGAAAGTGTCTGGGCGCTCTCCCAGCAGGGAAAGTCGGGTGTGCAGCTCCAGAACAGCTTCCCAGCCCGTGGCACACTGGTGGAGAGCCAGCTTTGATAGCTCCCTTCTGCAGATGAAGAGTCAGAGGAGATTGCTGCCTTATCACTTCCCTCCCTCCCTCCTCGTCCTCCATCCACCAGCTCATGGAGGAGCAAAACCTTCATCTTCTGAACCACCCACTGGCACTGCTTCCTCTGAGCAGGCAAAAGCTCAACAGCTGCAGCAAAGGCAATGCTGAGGCCTGAATCCCAGGAGGAAGATCTAAGAGCAAAGTCTGTGACTCCATTGCTGCTTTGTCTGCCGCGCTGGTTATCCCTCTCAGCCCTACTGAACTTCCCCGGCTCTGCTGGCAGTTCTCCGAGCAGCACGGCCCTGGCTGGCACCTCCATGGCTGCTGCCCTCTCTGATGGTGTCTGCGGGCCCTCTCCCTGCGCAGGGCTGGGCAGGACAGCCCGGAGGAGCAGCACGGCTGGGGACTGGGGAGCGCTGGCCTGGCTGGCGCGGAGCATGCCGGGCCGGCCATAAGCCCGGGCTGCAGCCAAAAGAGCTGAGTAAGTGACAGGAGCGATCAAGGGCTCCTTCGGCTGCATCCAGCAGTTTGTGCTGTAGCCGCTGAAGACACTGACTCTGCTGCTTTCCTGCCTGTACTTGCCCCGTGTCTCTGCGACGCCTGCAGAGGAGAGATGGGGGGCCGTGAACTCGGCACTGAGGACAAAAGGGAGTTGGCCGTGGCAGGTCCTCTGGATGCTTTAGTGATTGACACGGGCTGAAACGAGAAAACTCATTTCTGTGTCCCTCTTCTGACTTAAAGCGACTGGTTTCTCCTTCCCCCAGCATCCTCTTGAGCACGACAAGGACTGGGTTAAACGAAGCTGCATGGTTTGAGGTGTGCTCTGGGGCGCATCTAGAGTCGCTTTATTGTACACAAATATGGCCTTTGCCTGGATTTAAAGCATCTGCTGCTTTTTGCCGGTGGAAAGAAGCACATAACCCCAGCCCCAGCGTGGAAGGTGGCCCCTCCGAGCCAGCCTCCCCACGCACACCCCTGCAAAATATGATCCCCAGCTCTTTAAGAGAGTCAGGTTTATTTTTCTCCTTCAGTTCCCTCCTCCCTGTCCTCCCCCCACTTCAGTGCAACTGAAACCTGATCTAATCCCTTTGCACATGGGTAATTTATTGGTCTATTGGGCTTTTCTTGATGGCAAATTGCATTGTCTTTCTTCCTGGGTTGAGGCTTTGGAGCAGTTTGCTGCATTCCTGCAGCTCTTTTCTCAGGGCTGATCTTTCACACCCCCTCTGAGCACAGTCAAATCAGTTTTATTGGGCCTCTTTGTTATGCAAACAAGGCAATAATAACCAGGCTATTATTCTGCAAGATTGTGCTTGATTAACAGTTCAAAGGAGGTCGCTGGAAGAGCCCGGCGCTGCCTTCCCGCACAAATCCTTTCACCAGGCTTGGGTCAGGTGGCCCTTGGGTCTTCCTCACCCCACGGTGCCCCGTGGGGCTGCAGGAGAGCTGCCCCTGCCCGCACATCCCATCCATCAGGGGCCCTCCTTTCTCCCCCTGGTGTGACAGGGCGCCGGCTGATCCGTGTCATAAAATAGAATCACAGAGTGATTTGGGTTGGAAGGGACCTCTAAAGGTCACCTCATCCAACCCCCCTGCAGTGGGCAGGGACCTCCTGAATGTCTCCAGGGATGGGGCACCCACCTCCTCGCTGGGCAACCTGTGCCAGTGTTTCGCCACCCTAATTGTAAAATACTCCTTCTTTATATCTGATTTCACAACTCTCGTGGGTATCAAGGTGTGGGTTCAGCATGGCCACCGTGTGGGATGGCTCAGGTAGACACCCCCTGGGACAGGGACAGCATGAGGGGCTGGATGCAAAGCATAATGTTCATTCCCTCAGTTTTTGCTTTGGACTCCTGAAACCCTGCTGGAAGGGATTCCTTATGCCATGTTTTTAAGGAGAATATTATTACTTTGTTGTTTGTTTTTTTTTTCAGCTCTTTTGGGGTCATTTTCATACTGGTGGTGACTGCTGTCCGCCTGTAAGCAGAGCAGCCCACATCTCCTTGAGGCTGGCAGATGTTGCTGGTATTTAGCACCTTGGAGAATCGTGCCTTTCCTATTGAGGTGTCAGCATAAATATGTTTATTTAGATTACTTAAATAAATATGTGTTTAGGAGCCTAAGTCTGGGTGCTCAGATCTGAGGCCAAAGGTAATTACGTTTTACTGTGTTCTCCAGAAAAGCCCTTTACTGCATGTGTGAGGCTTGCACATCTACACTTCAATCCATGTATTTGGAAAAACGCAGGATGATGTATTTGCATCACATGTGGGTGATGAAATACTTTCCAGCCCGTTAGTAACCAAGAGGATATTAAACAACATCTCTTAGCAGTGAACACTTTAAAATTAACAGGTCTGGTGAATGTGCATTCAAGAATCTTAAAAAAATTTGGTTTTGCTGACTGAAATTAATTTCCAGTAATTCTCTTTGTTACAGAAATTACAGAAGAATAGATGGAATGTGGATTTTGTGCTAGTTTTCTGAAAGAGCATGATTTTGGTAAACAAAATCCAGGTTACCTGACACCAGCTGCAGGGAGAATAGGGGGGCACTGATAATTAAATGCTGTTAAAGTTAGATGTGTGCATGTAATATGTTTGAACACTTAATTTGGCATCAAGGCATGTAGTGTACCAATGAGGAGGGCAGAGCAGCAGGACTGGGGTTGTGTGACACCCCAGAACCCTGAGTGTGTGTTTGGTGGTCCATGGGATGCTTGTTGCGTGGAGGGCCAGTGCTTTTCAAACCAGGAGCTCAGGCAAAGTCACATCTGGGTGCACACTCGATGGCCATGTCCCGGCAAAACGGGTGACCTCGGGAGAGCTGTGAGCGTGTCCTTTATCCCTGTGGCCTGTCGGGGTGGTAGGTTGTGCAGGAAATAAGGCTGCTGGAGGGAGGTCTGATCGTGGGGCTGGGCAAACACCTTCCAACGGGAACTTAAAAGTGCAAACCGTTTAACTTATCTGGAGGATTGACAAGGGACTTGATTGCAGTGTGTAAATATCTTTGTGGGAAACACACTCGTTACTAACGGACCTTTTACTGCTTTGGAGAAAATCACTGGTTCTTTTTATGTGCTTACAATGAAGTCAGATAAAATCCACTTAGAACCAAGACCTGTGTTTTGTAAAGGTGATAAACTCCCGAAGCAGCCCACAGAGGAACGGGCGGCTTTTCGGTCCGCACAGACCTCGGGAGTCCTCATGGGAAGTGTCCCTGAACAAACGGGGGACTGTCCTAGTCCAGGTGGTTTTCTGATTTCTTCTGGCTTTAAACTTTCCGAAACGGTAGGTTGCGAGATAACAAAGGAAATTTTGAGTTGTTTTGAGTGGCACCAAAGCCTTGAAATGAAATGAGAAGATCATGGGGAGGTTGGGCGCTGAAGTTGGAGGGGGTTGAAGTCACCTGTCTGTGGGAGAAAGGACCCTTTGCCATGGACAAGAAATCACCCAGACCTGGGGATGTCTCACAGATCCCAGGAGAGCCTTGCTGGGTTCCTGCTTGAGAAGGATTTGTTTCCATGCTAAGTCATCTGTGGTCGAAAAACAGAACCATTGTGAGTCGATGGAAAATAGATTATGCGAAATTGAATAAACATCGTTTCTTGGCGCGGGTACAGATGAGCCTGCACCGCTGTGCCAAAGCTGCTGCCAGAGGGGATGAGGCAAGGCTTCTTGGGAGGGGTAGGGGTCGTGTTTGCTCTGCTCCATGGCCTTTGTTGGCTGTGGTCCCTCCCCAGCAGCATGAGGGGTTTGCTGTGAGGCTGGCTGGGGAGATGTCCATGGGAAAGGCCGGCTGTAAGCACCGGGGAGGGCCCAGCTCACACACCGCCCCAGCGCTGGGGCACCTGGATTTGCAGATCTGGCCTTATATGGGGCCCTGAGCGAACCAGCGAGAAGGGGACGGGTGCCAAAAGTGGCGCGATAACATCTTAGAGCAGAACGCTCCCCCTTCAGGCCCAGGGAGGAAGGAGATGGGCTTCCCTGCCCTCTGTTGTGTTGGGATTTTTTAATTCAGTACCTTATAAAGTCATGCATGACCCCGGGCAGGGTGGCATGAGGGATGCTCAGCACCAGGTTGTGTTCGGCACTGGGTGTTGGGAGGCTGTTTTGCAGGGCCCCCTGTCCCTAGGCAGCCACAGCTGATGCCTGCATCTCCTCATCCAAGTGAGTGAAGCAAGTCCTTAAAGAGCAAGAGGCTGTGGGTTTGTTCCTGCTAAAAAAATCCCCTCTCCACAGTGGCTGAAGGGCTGGAGCAGCCAAAGTGCTGCAGCCTGGGCTCTGCAAGCTGCTCACCACATGGGATGCTTTGTGCATGGGATGCCTTACTGAGCTGTGGGGTACATGGGTCCTGCACATCCAGGGATGTGTCCTCCAGCTTCCCCTGGGGCTGTGCGGGCAGGTCTGGCTTCAGTGACAGCACCTTCTGCCACATGCAACCCCAAGGCATCCTCAAGCTGTACATTAGCATAACTACTAGGAGAGCACTGACTTTAATTGCCTGATGCCACAAGGGTTTGGGATAACCAGCAGTGGTGGCACTGGTCACACTCCTGTGTGCTGTTTTGACTCGTGCCTTCCAGTATGACAGTCCTGGAAAACCACAGTCCTGTCATGAATAAGAGAGGGATATGAAATAAGAAATGTTTTTAAACGTAACCCATACATGCAGAAGATTTAGCAGAAATACGAGCCCTTGTTCCAGGTCAGAACTTTGTTGTTGAGTCACCTCTAGTCAATGATGAGTTAAAGGCTTTCCACAGAGTTTCTTGCAGGTTTAAGTGGGATGCTGCCAAGACCAAACAGCTCCCGGGTTCTCGGTGCTGTTGCTAGCATCTGAGTTTATTAGACATGAATTTTAAAACTGTGAGGAACCTGTCACCGTTTCCTGTTTGCACTTCACTCTTCTTGGAAACAGAGAGGAGACAGGCTTGCTTCTCACAGCCGAACTGCTCAGTGTTTTATAGTCTCCGTCTCCCTTTCTGATTTTCCAGCACCAACTCTGTTTAGGTTTCCAGCACTGTGATGTTTAAAACTAAAACATACTGTTTTCCCTGAAACAATGCTGGGTTTTGTAACTTTCTTTCTAAACAATTCTGAGATGCTTTTGGCACAGATGCCTTGCCAGGCTCCTTGTAAACAAGCCCCACGACAGGGATATATGGGTATGCCTGTGAGAGGCACCACGAAAGCATCTGGAAATGGTGGGGCTTGTCTTCTCCTCCTGCTGCTTTTTGTGCCTGAACCCATCCTGTTTCCAAGCACTCCAAGGGGGTCGATTAAGAAGAGAGGAAGGAAAATGCCATGAATTTTAAGTGGTGTGAGCCTGGGTTCACCCAGCAAGACTCCAGATTGGCAGGGGCAGAGCAGTGTCTGCAACGTTCAGCGATGGCCATGTGCTTTTTGCACAGCTGCTTTCAAGTCTGCTCCAGGGAAGCCACACTGCCCCAGGGAGCAGACATTGTGTGGGGGGAAAAAACAGGATCTGAATTTTCTTTGCCTTCCTCCGCCCTGCCAGGAAGCACCAGGGCTGCGGCTGAGCCCGGCAAAGGCCCTGCAGCCTCTGGCTTCGCCTCCGCCTGGGCAGCACACGGCGGGTGGGAAGGGGAGGTGGGGGCTCGCTGGCATCCCTGCACCTGCTGTGCCGGTTTTTCTCCTTCAGCTCTTGTTCTCTCTCAGCGGGCCGTGGTGGGGAGCGGGCTCCCAGGGCTGGGCAGAGCCGCACAGACGTCAGGAAAGAGGTTTTTTGGCTCCTGCTTCTTTTCAGAGGCACAGGGACATGGGCGAGTGCTGCACCCATCACTGCTGCAGCCCTGGGGATGGCGGGGTGGCCTCTGGCCCTGCTGCAGGGTGGGTCACGGCGCTGCTCCTGCTCTGGCCTGGGCACAGCAGTCATGCTGGCACTGGGTTTCCCGTGCCCATAAAGGAGGAAAAGGAAGAGAGCGGGCAGAGTTTTGTGCTGGTACACCTCGGTCTGGACACAGCACTCAGTAACTCACACAGCACAGAGCTTGGAATGTCAAACCCTAAAAAGGCAATAAAACCCCCATTGCATCTCCCCCCACATTAATTATCCTCCCTTATCACTGCTTATGAATATATGCCATTCTTCCACACCATGGTTTCCCCCCAGGACCATTCATCTAAAGGCTGGATGCTCTTTCCCTTTTTGGCTTAAATTGGGGCAGATCCTGTTGGTTTCTTTGGCTTTGATGCATGAGAGTTGGGTCATGTGAGAGGGTCATGTCTGGTGAGCGAGGCCGCATCACGCGGCCGGCCCGGTGTCATGGGTTGGGGCTGTGGGAGAACGATGCAGCCTCTGGATGGGGGCAGAGTTGGGCGCCCCATGCTCAGGCAGGCCAGCACTGACCCCCTTGTGTTCTCCTCCCCTCCCGCAGTGACATCTCCATGCAAGATCCTCAAGTGCAACTCTGAGTTCTGGGCGGCCACGTCAGGCTCCCACCACCTGGGCGCGGAGGAGGCGCCGGAGTTCTGCACGGCGCTGCGCGCCTACGCGCACTGCACCCGCCGCACCGCCCGCACCTGCAGGGGCGACCTGGCCTACCACTCGGCCGTGCATGGCATAGACGATCTCATGGTGCAGCACAACTGCTCCAAGGATGGCCCCACGTCCCAGCCCCGCCTCCGGACATTGCCCCCCGGGGACAGCCAGGAGCGCTCGGACAGCCCCGAGATCTGCCACTACGAGAAAAGCTTCCACAAGCACTCGGCCGCCCCCAACTACACCCACTGCGGGCTCTTTGGGGACCCCCACCTCAGGACTTTCACGGACACTTTCCAGACGTGCAAGGTGCAGGGGGCTTGGCCGCTCATAGACAATAACTACCTGAACGTGCAGGTCACCAACACGCCGGTGCTGCCTGGCTCCTCGGCCACCGCCACCAGCAAGGTGAGCCTTGGGCACGTCCCTGTGAGCAGAGGTGGGCAAGGGCAGAGGGGCTTCAGAACAGTCTGTCTTTCCTCTGTATCTTCCTTGGGGAGGGTAAGATGGAGCGTGAGCTCCTCTAAATTTGAACGTTTGGCCCTGACTATCAGGCATCCATCCTTTGTCCTCAACCTTCAGTTAAATGGCCTGTGGTTTCTTGTTGAGCACATCCAGCCCTATCACGGTGAGCATGCTGAGATGCTGCAGCTCAGGGGGCCTTCCTGGCCAAGCCAGGATTTGCCAGGGATTGCAAATTAAGAGGGCTCCCTCCTTAGGACTCCAGATTGCTGTGAACAGCCAGATCAGGAATGATGGTAGCACTTTCTGGGGCATACCTCAGGCCCAAGCAAACTGCCCTCCAGGGAGGCTCCAGCTTGCAGGAAAAAGCCTGAAGGGAGCTGAGCTCTTCACACTGCCTGCTCTCTACCCAGACTTCTAATTGTCTCTGTGGTTTGCAGCCAAGTCAAGACATTTTGTGGAGAACAGTCTATTCTGGAGGTGCTTTGACAGACTAAGTAAACACCCTGAAGGTACAAGGCAAACACAAAAAACCTAAGTCACAATGTGCTGCTGTGATACAGCAGGCCTTATGTCTCATGGCTGCAGCTTCAGGAGGGACCTGGAGCTGAGGAACTGGTGTGCTGTCCCTGATGCACAAGCTCTAAAGCTAAAAGGGCATTTTTTGTGCCAAAGTGAGGGTCAGCAGGAGACATCCTCTTGCTTTTGGAAAGTGTCCTGTACCGCCATGTCTGGGAGTTCTGCTTCTCCCTGTGAGTGGGAAGAGGAGAGAAACACATGTAGGAGGGCCTGCTTCTCAGCTCTGGATGTCACCTCTTTATCCTGAGCTGGAACTGGCATTAGGGTTCTGACCTGTCCCTGATAACCTCTCTAGAAGATACTTAAAGATGCTCTGAACTCCTTACCCGCTAAAAGACATCAAAACTTGCTGAAGTTTGCAAGGAAGGCTGGCTTGAGGAAAGTGGTCCTTAAGGATTCCAGGACCTGCTGGGATCGCAGGATCACCATCTTAATTGAGTCTTTTCATTCCTTATCTGCCTCAGGGGCTTGTGGTGAGGAGGGATTAGTCATGAGATCTGCAGCATGAGCTGTGGGAAGCGCTGCTGTGTCATGGCTGGAGGACCTTGTGCTGTTGGAAAGGATGAGACTCGGGGCTCTCAGTGTTCTCTTCTCCAGCCCTGCCCCACTCTGATCAGGTCTCACTCTCTCCCTTCATGGGGGCCATGTGGCAGGAGGTCCCCTTGACCAATTCTCCCTCATGGCCAGAAAGGTGCAAGAAGAACAACTTTGCAAGAGGTGAAAGAGTTTGTGTGGGAAGAAGAGCAAGTTGCAATTCTTCCCATGCAAGCTGTACTCATCCTCCTCAAGTTTTGCCCCCAAAAGCCAGGTCACCAAGGGAAGAGCAAGCACTGTGAGGTCCTTCCTCTGGCAATGGGCCTGTGTTTGAGCCCAGCCAGGAGGGACAAGGCAGGTTGGGCTCAGTTTGTGTTGTAGAATCACAGAATCATTAAGGTTGGAAAAGACCTCTAAGATCATCGAGTGCAACCATTAACCCAGCACTGCCAAGGCCACCATGAAATCACCCCTAGAAGGGCCAGCCCACAGGAACATGCAGAAGATGTGTGTGCCTGTGTGGTTGAGATGGAGCAGGACATGTTCCCACAGGAGAAGACCCTGTTGGTCTGTGAGTGCTCAGGGAAGTGAATTGGTCCAGCCTTTGGGATGTAAATGTCATGGGAATCAGAGGAGAAGCTCCACTGCCTCTAAGGGAGTCGGGGCTCTTCCCTGCTGCCATGTGCCAGCCCTGGAGGCGAGGCAGTGCTGCGTGCACGGGCATGCTGCCACAGGCCTGTGAGTAAGGATACTCCACCCAGCTCCTGCTGCAAGGAAGCTCCTGTGTTGGGCCTGGAGATAACAGGCAGATCCAGGTGGTACTTTTAGTCCAGCCTGTGGGTCTTGACTTGATGCACAGTGTCCTCACCCCTTTGCTGGAACAGGACGACCATGTCTGCATGGCTAAAAGTTGGGGCCACTTCTTAGGATGAAGGACTTGCTCATGAGCTGAAGGTCACAGTCCTGTCTGGACTGAGCATCCAGCTCTTCCACCTCCCACCCCGCTCCTGGTGGTGGCCATGTGCTCTCACTGACTATAACCCTGCTCCTTTCCCCCCCACAGCTCACCATCATCTTCAAGAGCTTCCAGGAGTGTGTGGATCAGAAGGTGTACCAGGCAGAGATGGACGAGCTCCCCGCCGCCTTTGCCGACGGCTCCAAGAACGGGGGGGACAAGCACGGAGCCAACAGCCTGAAAATCACAGAGAAGGTGTCGGGCCAGCACATCGAGATCCAGGCCAAGTACATCGGCACCACCATCGTGGTGAGGCAGGTGGGGCGCTACCTCACCTTTGCCGTGCGCATGCCGGAGGAGGTGGTCAACGCCGTGGAGGACCGGGACAGTCAGGGCCTCTACCTGTGCCTCCGTGGTTGTCCTCTCAACCAGCAGATTGACTTCCAGACCATCCGCTCGGCTCAGGCCACGGAGGGTCGTGCCCGTAGGAAGGGGCCCAGCCTGCCCGCCCCCCCCGAGGCCTTCACCTACGAAACGGCCACGGCCAAGTGCAGGGAAAAGCTGCCCGTGGAGGACCTCTACTTCCAGTCCTGTGTCTTTGACCTCCTCACCACAGGGGACGTCAACTTCATGCTGGCTGCTTACTATGCCTTTGAGGACGTGAAGATGCTTCACTCCAACAAAGACAAGCTGCATCTCTATGAAAGGACACGGGACCTGACCCCAGGCAACACGGCTCCCACAGGAACACATCCCACCCTCTGGGTAGCACTGCTGTGTTTGTGTTGGTTGTGCTTGTTGTAGAGGTTTGCTCTTTCACACCATGGAGAGCAGGGAAAGGGGAGCAGGAGGGAACCAGGGATGTGTTGCAGGTGCTGGAAAACAGGAGGTTGGATATCAGAGCCGCATGGGTTGTCCTCAAACCTCAGTCTCTATCTTGGGCGCAATTCCTCCACCTCTCCAGCTCTTGCCTGGAAGGAACATGCTGCCAGTGAGACCAGTCAGGAGTTTTTGCTGGACTGTACCTTGTCTGGACCTTCCTCACCCCCACCTTGTCCTGCTCCCTGTAGAGTGGGTGCTGGGGAGCCCTTGTAGCTACTCTGCTCGTAGCACTCCCCAGTCCCAAAAATGCACGTGGTGACTGTGACGTTGGCGTGCGTGACCATGGCTTTGTCTTCAGAAACCAGAGCCCACAAAGGAGGGCACGGAGCAGAGAGACAGAACCAAGCCTGGCCAGCACAGCAGGGTAGGATGTCCTGCTCGCTGGGGCCAAGCTCTGCTTTTCAGGCACGTCCTGCTCTGCCCACAGCCCTGTTGTTGCAGAAAGTGGTGCAGGGGGCCAAAGTGGTGGGCAGTGATCCCATGCTTGCTTGGCTACTGGTGCCAGGCACCTTCTGGGTAGAAGGAGGACACGTTCCTCTAGCCTTGGCCTGCATTTGCTGTGGTTCAAAGGCATCCCCTGTTTCAGCCAGTTCACCTGGCTGATTCACTCGGTAGTTTTATTCCTATCTCCCTTGTCTCTGCCTGGACCCACCATGGACTCTTGATGGCAACGGGAGAAACCTGGCCAGTATTCAAGAGGTTTCTGCAACTTCTGCCCAGCATTGGATGAGTTACTCACACCATTCGCTCTGTGGTCCCCTGAAACTGGCAGCAGGATGGCTGCTCAGTGGGAGACCCAACCTGCACCTCCCTCCAGCCCAGCCCTGGGATGGAGCAGGAGTGTGGTGCTCTTTTTTGCTGCTAGGTCTCTGCTCTGCTCCCCATCCTGGGGCCGCGACTTGCAACCCCATTGCAGACCAGTTGCACCTTAAGCCCTTTTGGGCTTGAATCAGAAATGGGGCAATGTTAGAAATTCAGCCAGGAGATGGGATGCAGCAGAGAACCCCCCCAGCTGCCTCCAAATGTCTGTTCCCTGCCTCGAAACCATCAATAATCTCCTTCCCCCACCACATATCCTCTCCACGTTCCTCTGTGGTTCACCCCATCGCTCACTGAACAAACAGCAAGACCACCTTTGGTCTGCACCTTCAAGACCTCCTGGTGGATTTCCCCTCCTTTCCTCAGGGGGAAGTTCCCAGAAACAAGCCCCAAAACACTTGGGGGCACCTCCTTCTCTCAAGGGAGGTCTCTGGGCGTGATGAGACAAGCTAGCGCCAAAAGAGGTGGGAACAGGCGAGGTTTGGCAGTCTGAACTGGTGCCAAGAGGCAGCCTGGTGTAAATACTCAACATGACTATTCATTGTGTCCTTACAGCTCTAGAGCTCCATTTGTAAAGCAGCAGAGAAATGCAAACTTGTGTCAATGGATGTAATTTATATTGTCTCTTTAATATATAGAGCCCTGGCATTGATCTCGTGTGACTGTACAGATGAAAAGATGTAATTGGTTTTTAAATGTTTAAGGAAAGAAAAGAAACAAAAAGATGTGTTTACTACTTTGCTCCTTGCTTTGTTTGCTGGTGCCCCAGATAGTCTGTTTAGGGAGATTTTGAAATAAGGATATCACAGTTTGGAGGTGCTGAGGGGAGCAGCCACTGGACCGCAGCACAGGACAGTTTCCTTTTTCAATGCACTAATGCTCAGCCAGGCTGATTTGGACTTTTTGTTTCCTTTGTTCTAGAGAAAACAAATTTTTATCTTCCCTAGGTATTCAAAACACACCTTTTAAAAGCCAAAATTTGTCTCTGGTTGAAGAGGAAACTTTTGCTTCTTGCTGTGTTTCCCCACAGTTAAATGCAGCTGTGCACAACCTCCCTCTGAGCACACGGTGCCGCTTGAAAGCTGCCTGAGCTGGCCCAGCCACAGTGTGCCAACAGGTCAATAATTCCTCTAAGATCTCCCTTTCCTACAAAACAATCACCCCATGGCACGACACACTGTGGTTTAGGGGTAGTTTCCATCCAGGGAAGGTCTGATTATGGCGTGGCTCCTTCCCTCTGTCCAGGTGGGCGCTCCAGTGGTGGCTGATGGTGTGCGGTGGCTGGGGTATCCCTGTTTTAGAAGCAAACAGTGAAGCACTTTATTTTGGTTGTGTTTGACCCAGTTCTGGTTAAAGGTGAAGTGTGGCCAAGAAGGACCCAATACTTGGAAACAAACAAACAAAAAAAAAAGCATAGGCAAAGGGAGGGGCATTCTGAAAAGGCCCCCCTGGCTTCTCCCTGAGACCCATGGGAGTATCACCGCGTGTAAATACTGTAAATTATTTATTGAGAGAAACGCAAGTAAAGTTTGAGGTTTTTTGACAATAAATGAGTGGGTCTCAGTTTGTTCCCAGTGTGTTGCCCAATGCTGTTTCCCCACAGGATGCAAGTGCTGCCCCACTTCTGCATTCACTCCAAAACAGCTTTCTTCTACCTGTAAGGACCCTCTGAGAGCTCATTTCCGCTCTGAATTCTCCTGAGAATTTCAACTCTGGAGTTCGATTGATCTACAGCAAATAAGAAAATTTAAAAGGGGGTGGGGGGAAAATAAAGACAAATAAACCTTAGAGTCTTTCCTCGCTGGGAGAGGAGATATGCAGCAATGGAGTCCAAGCGAGTAGCATCACCCTTCCCCTGCCCATCCCAGCACATGGGATGTGCATCCTGGTAATGGTAATTCCTCCTTTCCGTGATCTCCCTTTTCTTGGGCACCGCTCCTGTCCCAGTTGGGTTTGTTGCTGCCCTCTAATGAGGAGAAACAAAACTGCATTTTTTTCTGTTAAATTTTCTGGGTTTGAAATCTGAAGGACTCCTTGTTACAGCAGCTGGGGAGAGGGAGATGCTGAGGGCAGGTGGGACACCAGCACCAACTCAAAACACACATTATTTGGGCAGATCCATGCAATGATGCCCAGCACCAGAGATCTGACACCTTCCCCTCCTCCAGAGCCCTGGAGCACTGGCAGCTTTTAGAAAGAGCTAAACCCACTCCCTCTGCCACCTCTTGCACCAGAGCTCAGGTTTAGCCAAATTTCAAAAGTCATCTAAAGAGTGCAGGGGCCCTGTGGCACCTCGGAGAGGTTCAAATTGCTCTCCAGACCTCGCTCTGGGCAGTGAGGGGGCAGCCCCTGGAGGATCCAGGGTCCCATCCCATCACTCTGCCATGGACCACGGCTCGAGTGCCACGCCTGGGACCTGGGGTGGGTTTCCAGCCCCTCTTTGGCTGTGCCTGCCCATCCCCTGGCCTTGGGACACTTCCTTGGGCTCTGAGCTTCACAGCTGAGCACTCGAGGTGAGCAAGGACCAGGCAGCCACCGGCTGTCCGAGAGCAGCCACAACTGCACAATGTTGTTTTTTCACCAAAACCCGGCTTTTTTCTGGGAACCGGCTGCCCTCTAGAGGGTCTGCTCAGCTGTAAAGCTCAGCCCTGTCCCCTCAGTGGGGTGGGTGCAAGGCAGGGCTGGGGGTCCAACTTTGCATGGGCCGTGTCCTTATGGAGGTTACCCTCCTGTGGGACTGACCAGACCTGCTGGACACGGACATGTGGGAAGGGGTCATTTCCCCATTGGCTTTGAGAAAGCTTTAGGATTTAACTCTTCTCAGCATGGTGCTGTGCACATGGGTGGGCAGGGGATGCTGGGCTGAGCACACACCCAGCCTCAGGATGCCCATATCCTTACTTGCCTGCTTAAATTGTAAAAAAATTAAAAATCACTAGCCTCAGGTAGATTCACCCCACTGTGCCCCAGGCACGTACACCCAGCCCAGCTCCCCGCAGCCCCTGGGCCTCCCTGCAGCTGAGCCCCTCTCCCTGCTGAGCCCCATGGCTAACAGCCAGTCACTCTTTCCATTAGGAAATCCATTTTTCAGGAGCATATAACTCAGCTGTGAAATTTCACTCTTGGCTGAAACTTGGCTCAGCAGCAGAGAGACTGGGGAAGGGCTGGACCCAGTGGCTACAGGTGTGAAAAGTGGTTTTTACAATGAGCTTTTATAACTTGGGAGAAATGGCTCCAATCCCTGCTCCGTGTCTTGCCGTGTGGGCCGCAGGGTGAGCAGTGGAGGGTAAAACCAAAGCAGCCACTGGATACCATCACATCCCACCTGGGGAGAGGCACATCCTGCCCAGGAGGGGCTGGGGACACAGAGGAGAACTCCACCAATGCAGTAGGAGCAACACTTCTCCTAGAGAGAGGGGAATTCTCCCCAGAAAAGGTAAAAAAGAAATTTCCACATCCTTAAAGATCCAGAAAACATGGAGGTGTGATAAACACATAAATATCAGTACCGTCCCAGTGAGATCCTGCTGGATATGGGTGGGGGAATGTACAGCTCCTTCTGATCAGGTGGAAATTCCCATTTGAAGAGGTTTCCAAGTCTCTATCACCACAGACTGTGAAACTATGTAAAAACAGCCAAGCAGAACGTGCTTATTCCTGCACAGGGAAAATATCCATGGTGGCTTGGCTGTGGCTGGCAGGAAAGGGCCCCATCATCCCAAAGCAGTCCCCAGGCCTGCCACAGGACCCCCCAGAGACACCATGCTGGGGCCCTTCTGAAAATCTCAGTAACACTTTTTAATATACAAGAATCAAAAGTACAGCAGTTTTACAATGTAGGAAAATTTCATACATACTATATAAACAACATATTTACATCAGAAATCACTAGGACAGTGGCATTTCTTTCACAAATATAAATTAATATTAATTACTGTTTTTAGTCAACAGGTTTAAAAGTCCGTATTTTTACAGTAAGAGTCCTTCTCTCCCCGGAGGGGAGGCAGAGGTGGGGAGGAAACAGGTGAAAGCAGAGTAGTATTTCTGTGTGGATCACAAACCGTTCATGCAAGGCCTCCAGCACTCAGTTCTGTGTCCGTGTTGGTTGGGACCACATCGCCTGTCCCCACAGCAGGTTTCAATCTGCAGGACTTCCACCACGGGAACTCATAACTTTACACCATTTCCAAAGAGGTCAGGCTGAAAAACTCTTTTTTTTTTTTTTTTTTAATAAAACCCAGGCAAGTTACTACCTTTTCCTGCAAAGAGGCTGGAGGGAATCCTGGTTCGGAAGGAAGAGCTGTACCAGATGTTGACACAAACACCACAGGGAAGTTTATGGCTGTGGATGTGTCCCCTCTGATCCCACTCAGGTCCCAGTGATTGTGTCTGGTTATGGTCCCTATGCTAAGGGGACATAAAATGCATGTATGTGTGTGCTCAGGGAAGACTTTTTCCCAAATCTTGTTCTCCAGCTTCACTAAAGCCAAACCCAGCAAAGAACCACCCACCACCAATGGACAACATGACGTGATTTAAGCATCAGGTTAAAGTGACAGTGAGGACAGCTCTCCAGGGGATATGGGTAAAGCTTTTGCTGTTGCACAAGAAGGAAATCCCAGCCAAACCTCGTGCCTGGAACCCAGGAAAAGCAGAAACCTCCACATCTTGACACAGAAAATGCCTTTTGCTGGGATCCAAAGTTTTCCTGCACCAACCCTAACACTGGTTGGCCAGTATTGCCTTTGCTACACCAGTATGGCACGAACTTCCCACCATGACAGCACCACTTGGTAACAAAACAAGCAATTCTCTGCCTCTCCAAGGTTTCTTCCATTTTCACATTAAAAGCTAATACCTCTGAAAAGAAAGGACCTCTTTGTTGAATACCACAGCCTGCAATGGCAGCTCAGTGGGAAACACCACAGAACGCGCTCTCTCCACACCTCCCACTCCTCCAAGGGGGGCTGTGGAAGACTTGCCTTCACCTCACCCTGCACAGGTAAACACAAGATTAACACTTTCTCAGGGCAGCAAGTGCCCTTAAGGAAACAAAACTGCCCTGAATTTGGTGGAAATCTTGCAATATAAAAACAAAAGGGGAGCAAAACCCTTCCTGTGTGTCCCACCAGAGCAGCGGGATCAGGAGGAGCGGTGGCAGCAATTTCCAGGATACACTGGGTGGGAGTATTAGTGTCGGTCTGCATGCGCCTTCCAAGGCACTGGCTGGAGTCAGGAAGCCAGCCCTGAACACCCATCTGCCCTCAGTCTTTTGGGGAAAGGACATCACAGCTTATTAGGGTCAAATACTGGCATCTGAACAGGAGCCCCAGCTTCTGTCCCCCACCAAAGAGGAGTCTGGAACAGCCTGGTCTTTAATGCTGAGCTCTGGGAGGTGATGCATTCCCAGACAGCTGCTCTGGGCAGCCTGGCTCTTGGGAGAGCTTTGTGGTCTCCAGGGAACTCCAACCTGAAAAATAACCACCCAAGCTAGTTCTGGCCAGCAGTATGTGCACAACCAACCCCTTTCACCACACCAGTATCCAGGCTGGACGCTGGTTCGCATCAAATGATGTGGTCTGAATATTTGGAGTGTTTGCCCTGAAGTCCACTGAGCTGGGCTGCACATTCCTCTTTTCCCTGTGCCATGCTGGGCTCTTGAGACATTTTCTCCAAAGATTTTTACAGACCAGTCCTGAATTCCTCATTGTCTCCCTGCTCACTGAGGTGCTAAGTGCTCGGGCTCATTTCCAATTTAGACAGACAGAAGGTCTTTAAGTGCAGGTAACTTTAGCAATTTAGAGTCACTGCTGACTGCTGGAAAGGTGGCAGGAAAGTAACCATTCCCTGAACAGTGATCACTCCACTGGATTTCTATTTCATTTTGTTCTACCATCCTTTATCCTTCAGGTGCAGTAAAGGTTTGTGATCACTGCTTCATGAAGCACAGAGAGAAATTATTTGCCTGAAGACCAGAGACTTTAGTGGCAGGGAGGAGTTCCAGGAGCCATCTTTTGATCTTGCACCTCCCAGCCAGCATCTCTTAATTCCTGGACCACCCAAGCTGCCCATGGCAGAAGAGAAGAGTTTTTTTATGAATTCCTGAGCCCTGTCCACTAGGAAACACTGTTCTCACTCCAATTTCTTTCCTACAGTTTCTTTCCTACTGGTTAGTAGGAACTAGGCCTTTGCTAAGGAAGTCAGTCAGTCTTTTTTTCACATATCCCAGCTCCCACCTTCCTCCCAGAGTCAAGATTTGCCAGTTCCAGCTCTAGAGATGGGAGGAAGATCCCCCACCTCTTCTGTTACAGGGGACACAACAGCAATCAAAGCAGAGCCAGTTTCTTGAAATGGATACAGACATGGAAATGATAACATGGCCAGGAAAGTGATGGATTGTCACCAGCATGGCTCCAACTCCTTTGGAGTCATTCTGCAGGGACAGCAACTCCCTCTTTAAACCAAGCTTGGCTGCTGAGGAACTTTCCTGTCCCTCCTTGAACATATCCTCCCATTGCCCCATGCTGGTTACACACAAATCCCAGCCCAACCAGTTTATCCCCAACCCCAAAGCAGCATCTGTCACATAACATCAAGTGGAAGCAGGCACACAGCCTTCTGCACCATCCTAAGCAGCATCAATCTGTCTTCTCCTTCTGAGGAAACACTGGTTGGGGAAAATTCCCTTGGGTCCATTGGACTGAGGAAAACAAAAACAAAACAAAGAATGAGGCAGCAAGGCTGGTTCCATGACAGAACAGTTCAATGGTAAAAAAAAGGGGAAAGGAAATGGGAATCTAAACCAGAATCAAGAACTAGGGAAAATCTTCCTCCACCCACTCCCCCCAAATCCTCCTTGACCCAGCCAGATGATAGCAGCATGTTCAGAGTTTCTCGTTGCTGGCTCGGAGAAAGCAGCCACCGTCACATCAATCCAAGTATTTCAGATGTGCGCTTCCCCCTCAGTCACTTTATGCTTTCCGAATGTTCCAGTTATAATCTGGATTGTTTTTCTGTTCCAATGACCTATCCAGAGGTGACCTGTGATCAAGAGGTGACTTGGAATCGTGGGGGGATTTCTGAGAGGGGGGCGAGCGAGGGTCCGACACCGCAGGGTGAGACGGAGGGAGGGGCTGTTTGTAATCTCCCAGTTTGTCTGTGTGGAAGGACCGGTAGTGGTCCGAAGGTCCTTGGCCATGGTACCCCATGGGCGGCCTGTGATCAGACATCCGTCGGAAATCCTGCTGGTGGTAGTTCTGGGGCCTGAAGTCATCGGATCGTCGGCGTTTGGAATCGTGGTGGTGCCTGCGGAGAGAAAACAAAAGGGATGGAGATGGGTCCCCAGGGCGAGCCCGGCCTGCGCAGGGTGCAGCCCTGCAAGCGGCTGCCAGCCCGGCCGAGGCGGAAGGGCACCGATCACCTGTCGTAGTAGTCCCGGTGGCCCCTGTGGTCTCGGTCGCTGTTGTACTGCTCGTAGGGCCTCTTGCGGGACAGGTTGTTTGGTCTGTAGTTCCCGGAGCTCCGGTGGGGATCCCCGCGCGACCGCCGGTCCCCGTAGTGGTGGTCCTTGTACCAGTGCTGCTCGTACTGGTGGTGCCGCTCCCCGCCCCACATCTGGTTGCTGTTGCCGCCGTAGTTGAACTTTCGATCCCTCTGCCAGTCTCCTCGGTCTGCTGTGAGCATAGAGCACCTCTAAGTCTCTTTCATGCTTTAGTTTAAGCCCGTTACCTCGCTGAATTCTCCAAGAAATTATAACTGTTGACACCTCTTTAACTTTCTCCTCCCTAAACTACGTGGGCCCAGTTCTATTCTTTGAATTTCTTTATCATTATTTCTTTATCATCCTCACAAATCTTACTTTGTCCCACTCTTATATTCTTTTCCTCACTAGATCATCATGTTTTCTAGCCCAGCAGGGAGTACATTGATAAAGCATGTTCTATCCCACCACCTTTAAACCTGAGCAGTCACAAGTCCCAGAAGGATTTGTGTCCAGGAGCATTAGGTTAGAAGGGAAGGTTTTTCCTGGCTTGCCAGTGCTCACCTGTGTTGCTGAAATGTCTCTTGTTTGGATGGCCATAGTTGTCCCGTGGGTGCCCGTGCATCTGCTGCTGGGTGTGGGAAGGGGGCATATGGATCTTCTGGGAATGAGGATTGTGAGGCACGTGAGACTGGGACATCACAGAGTCACGGCTGGAGCCTGAAGGCTCTGGGCGGAACGGCTTCTTCATGCTGGACATGTCCTCCTTCTTTTTCTGCTCCTGCAAGGTGGAACAGAGGGATACAGCTCAGCTGCTCTTCCACCCAGAGGCTTGCACTATGTGAGCAATGGCCTTGTCTGTCAGGCTCTGGATTTTCCTGCTTCTCTGAGGATCTGGTCAGCCAACTGTGTGCCCAAGAATGACAAAAATGTGGTGGAGGACAGGCACAGTTTGTCAGCTCTGCTTCTACACCTGATCTCTACAGGGCAGCATGCCCAGGCTTTTCAAACTGAAGGGCAACTGAACATCACCTGCCACACCAAATAAAGCTTTTGCTTGCTCAGAATGGCCAGGACAAAGAGACCAGAAATGCCACATGAAAAAGAAGGCAAATGCAATCAGACTGTTTAGATGTTGAGAAGATCACAGACAGCCAACGACAACAAAGAACACCCATGGTAAGAGGAAGAAAGCATTGACACTTCCAATGCAGCAACTTTTAAGGACAGAAATAAAAGGGAACCTCTCACCTCTTCTTCCTGTGATCTTTTCTTATGAGCCATCTTGTAGAGTTTGTGTAGCTTTCTGGCATCAAATTCTGTGAATTTTGACACAAATATCCACAGGTTCCTAGAAGGACATGAACATTTTCTGTTAAGTGCTACAGCAGCAGTTTAACTACCAACCGCTTCCAAACCAACACCAAATTCATTCTACCCTCTCTGGAAAACAGTCTCAGCTCAGGGCAGGATGATCAGGAGGGCTGGAACCAAGTTCTTCAAAGTAAAATAAAGAGATTTGCAGTGGTTTATCTGAACTAGCTCTGAAATCAATTTCAATGAAACCAGGACAACTTGAAGACAAAACCCTCACTTGGGACTGGTCATGGAAGACCGTCCCTGAAAGTGTTCAAGGCCAGGCTGGATGGGGCTCTGAGCAACCTGGTGTAGTGAAAGGTGTCCCTGCCTATGGCAGGAGGTTGGAACTGGATGATTTTTAAGGTCCCTCCCAACCCAAACCGCTCCATGATTCTGTGATTCTGTAGACTGAGTGGACCAGAGAACACAAGATTTCACGGGTTAAGTAAGGGACAAATGGCACACTCATCCACAAAAAGCCCAGCAGCCTTTGACTACCATTTCAAAATATCCTGGACCAGACAAGGAAAACAAAATGACCCTTCACCTTCTCCATAGCTTGATGTGATCCTGGTCAGTGTAGGCTTTAAGGCACTCAGAGATGCGATCACCAATTTTTAGGAGGCAGTTCCGTGTGTGCTCCAGCTGTTCTTGAACTGTCAGTCCCTTATCAGGCTTATCAAGTTGCTTCAGTGCTTTTTTCACTGGTCTCATCCTTTCCTTGCACTTGAAAGAGCAATAGAGAGGAGAAAGTGAGTAATTTGGCAGAGGGCTGTACATCATTGCCCTGTTAATCAGACAGAGCTGAAAGAAGCTCGTTTACCTTTATCTGGCCATTAGACAAGGAGAAATCAGCAATAAAATAGCAATTTGTTAGACATGCTGCAGACAATAATGAGAAGAAGACAAAAGTCTCTCCCCACTTCCACTGCCTCTGCCTTTTAGAGGGGAACAATTTGCTTTGCAAGCTGTAATCACACACGGTCTGATCCTGCACAGACCCTGTGGCAGGCAGGGAAGCGTATCCAAGCATCCACACACTGAACCAGCCACCCCAACTGAAGGACTGCTCAACTCAATCCTGTCCAATCCCATCTTTGGTCACTTTCATGCTTGCTTTTACCAAAACTGGCAGACATGAGGTGAAACCACCATGTTTTTCAGCCTGGGTGCATCTACACCATGGAAATCAGACAGGTTTCTACTGCCTGCCTGGACCTTTTATGCATCACAGAAGGAAAGTTAAAGAAAAAGACAAAAAACCCCACAGGACCTGCAGCAAATACAGATTTGCATTGAGAGAACAGTTTTTAAGAAGTGGTGTTTCAGCCAAGGACAATCTGCCATGACAACTTTTACTAAAAGGCAATTTTTACAATGAGTCTTGTGGGCATGTTTACTGTGAGAGCTCCGCACCTCCTACAAGGTCACCCTCAAAACTCTCCTGCATTTCCCTCCCTGAAAGAGCCTCAATGGCTCCTTGGCTTCTGCAGGAGAGGGGCTGCCACGTAAGGCTGCAGGGTCTTCTGCAACGCACGGCTGCCAGATGAGCAGTGGGAATTCACCAGCTGAAGCAGAGAGCCCTTGTGCATGCTCTGCTGACATGCTACCAGCTGGCAGCACAGAGGCTGGTGGGCAGCTTTCATCCAGGCTTGTCCTGCCCTGCTCTCAAACTGGCCAGAGGAAATCCCTGTAGGGCACTAGGAGGGGGTTCATACCCCGACACATAAAACACATCCTTGGATAACAACTGAGCAAAACCCTGGCTGCCTCACCGGGCTCTCAACACTGCTGTCCCATCTCCTGAGGAAAATACTCACTATGCTGAATGTTTCTTGGTCCAGATCATCATCCTCATCTTCTCCAATGGGGATGGGCTCACTCCCTGCAGTAATGTGGACAGGACCTTGTGATCTCTTCCCTTTACTTCCAGATTTGGCCTCGCCACCTTTAGGCTTTACAAGGACAAATTGCACACATCACACAATGAGCCAGAATGGAGGATCCCAAGTGACCCAAGTAACAACCCCCACACTATTGTTGCTGGCAGTTGCTAAACCTGGGCACCATTCCTACAACTTTCCTCCCAGAATCTCCAACTGTTGAGCTGCAATAGCTCTGTTTAGCTTTATGTCATCCCTGAGGGAGCACAGAGAAGTCAGAGCCAACAGCTTGGACATGAAGATGATATTCACACTCACACTCATGGGGAGAAACCAGTGACTTGGAAGAGAGGTTAAGATAAATAATATCTCTGCCTTGCAAAGGACAGAGCTCAGGGTAGTCTCATGTCTACGAGGATCTGCAACTTTAAGTGATGTCACTAGTTCTCAAGTCATGGCCTGTTCATGCAGATTTTTACTTATCTGCAGTCAAAGTCATACCAAAAATCACTGGAAAGCAAACTTTCCCCTACATAGGCAACACAACTTCTCAGTTTGCATTTATGACCTCAGTGTCAACACATATTGGGCATGCAGTACATACCTGTTCCTTGGACAGGTACTTCAGGTCATTATTATGGAAGCTTTTACCCCCCCTTCCAATTTGCACACAGCCTCAGGGCAGTTGTACCCAAAATTCAAGAGACATTTTAGTTTCCAACATACCAGTGATGTTGAAGCACTTATTCTGCTGGGTCCTGAACAGTGACAATGACAACTTACAGTCTTGATGGTGTGGACAGTTGGGTCATTTGGGTGAATTTAAATTAAAGGGGAATACAGACAAGGAGCTGCCAACCCTGTGATAAATCACAGCTGAGCAGAACTTTGATCTGAGTGCTCCAGGCTCTTTCCCTGTTCTTCCTTAACATCAGCTCTGTGGCCATATCAGTGCCACAGGGACAGCTGTACATTAAAGGCAGTCTGACAAAATCTCTTCCGTTTTGGTCACATTCCATCAGGCTTTAGGACATATTGCCTTTTCTACTTTTTATGGCAATTCAGAAGGGGTGAAAAAGGGATATCCCTTCACCCCACAGTGCTTCACTGATGTCTCTTCACACTGGGCCTTTAATGAATCCTAAGTCTCACAGCTTGTCCTGCTCAGGGACTTCCCCACCAAGCTGCTCCTGAGAGCACCACACACCTTCTCTTTCTTGTCCTTTGTCTTCTTTTTCTCTTTATCGCTTTCCTTTTCTTTCTTAGAGGATGTCTGTTTCTCCTTGTTCTCTTTGTTCTCTTTCTTCTTCTGTTTCTTTTTCACTGGGCTCTTGTCCAAGCCATCCTCCTAGAAAATCAGTCACAGCACAAAGTTGGAGTCCCTCACCTCATGTACATTTTCTTCCATAAAACTTGCATCCTTAAAATGCAGGCAACTTTTGAGGTCCATCCAGATTTACCCTCACACCTCTTTAAGCAGACAGCAAGCCCTGCTCAAGCAGCTGCCATCCACCCAAACTTGACAAAAGGGTATGAAAACCAGCCCAGCCCCACTCTGTGACAAGCTGGCAAGCTGAAAGCCAGCCCTGCTCTCCTGTGCCAGCTGCGCTCCAGAACGCTCAGCCCCTGAGGTAGATACTGATCAGCACACGAACAAAAAGCCTCAGACTAGAAGCCAAACCACTCAAAGACTGAACGTTTTCTAAGCAACAGCATGACCTCGGTAAACTTCGGCTTCACCACTGGCTGACGTGCCCAAAAGGAGAGGGAAACAATTCTTCTTTCTCTCCTTTATAAGGGCAACAGGCTTTGTCCTGACACAACCTTTCCCCCAAGTCAATATGTGGATGTTTGTGGCCATTCTGGGATGCCCCAAATCTCTTAAAGCACTGACCTAAAAGAATAGGTGGGAAAGGTCTTTCTTTCACACCAAGAGCTGTATGTGTGTTTTTGTGAGCGTGCCAATCCTGTGGGAAGTCACTCTCTGCCCCTGACTCCCCAGGGCTTTGCTGGGGGCACTTCCCGAGGTGAGTTTGGGCAGTAACAGCACAGCCCAAGAAAACTTGGAAAATCCACTACCCACCAGCTTGACTCACCTTGACTTCACCTTCTTCTGACTGGTTGTCTGAGTGCCGAGGAGAGGAGAGTTCATTCCCATGCTCATCTTTGACTTTGGGAGCCTTGTTCTCCTTCTTTACTCGTGGCTTCCTCTTCTTTAGCTTGCCCTGGTAAAAACAGAGAACAAGTCAGGGAAAGCAAATAGCTGCAGCTACTTCCTGGGGATATATCCCATCTCCTGAACATCCTGCAAACAGCTGCAGGTCTTGCAGGATGGCAGGAAGCCTGATGAGCCTGAGTCCTTCCATAAGTGCAGTAATTATCTGCCCCTTATTAATTATCAATTAAATATCACACTACAATTGTGATCAATAGACAAGTCCATATTCCTTCAGAGAGACGATGTTCAGAGACCTGAGAACACAGGGTATCTCCTGCCATCAACCAACCACTTCTCCCAAAACCCCCAGAATCAAGCAGCCACATCTCACCTCTTCTCCATCTTTCATGTTTTCTTTCTTGTCCAGATCTTTTTTCAGCAGTTTCAGTAGATAATCAACTCGGGTCTGGAGCTGTTTTCCCTGAGGTTTCTTATCTGTCTCAACAGGTAGGATCTTAGACAAAGCAGAAAATATATATATATACCCACATGCACAAAGCTTGATGAAAGAGATACACACTACCAACAGTCCTTCCAGGCCCAGCAAAGTGCTGGAGATGCTGCACCTTCTGGGGGAACAAGAAAGCTCAAGCCTTCCTTCCCCCTCTCACATGGACTCTCCCTGTCTGGCCAAAGGCAAAGCTCCTAGCAAGCAAGCATCCCTCCCCTTGCAGAAGTGAAAGGATTCCAAGGCAGCTTGCTAAATTCTCTTGAAGGGAAAAAACCCCTTTACAAACTATATTTGGGACTTTGAGTCACAGAACTGAGTCCACTCTCTTTGACACATCAGATTTGTTTGTCACAGCTTTGTCACAGCAGCCCAGTCACACTGGTAACCTGAGACATTGCTACAGCTACATGGTACAGTTGCACAATTTTTGGTGGAAAACAAGGCTGAAAGGTGACACTTTGTGGAGGAAAAATCTCAGCTTGTCAACTAGGTTTTCTTCATATTTCACTGGAAAATGGGTGGCGTGTCTCAGGCAGCTGTTTCCATTGCAAAATGCCTTTCTGAGTTCCACACATGGAGGGCTCTCAGCCTCAGCCTGATCTTCACTAAGAGCACCAGCAGGGATGTCAAGGGAATGTTTTGTGTTGGCAGCAAAGCTGGTGTGGAGATTCCCAGTGCTCCTCAGCCCTGTGCTGCAGTTTCCATGCCCCTTCCACCACACTGACACAACGCATGGTGGCTTATTTTTAACCCAGATCATTTCAACATGGTCCCCGTGAACTGTTCTTGTGGGGACGACTGAGGAACAGAGGAACTAGATGGAGGCTTTCCAGCTGGCTGTGCTGCCATTCCCAGTCATGTAACCATACCCTCAAAGCTAACACAGACCAGCCTTGACATAAGCAGTGTCAAATCTGTGAAAAATTATTTCCACTCAGAAATTCAGACTCAGCTTCTTGTGAGATGCTCAAGGAAACATCAAGTCACAATTATGCAATGCAGCCTCTTCTATCCTGTGCATGGAACCACACATGTCAGCATTGCCATTTTCCCCCTGCATCATTTCAGTGTGGTTCATCTGATACTGCCCACCAAATAACACAGCTCTGCTTTCCATCGAGCATGCAACATTCCAAGAAGGTCACTGTTTTCCTCATTATTATTTATGATTTTTGGAGTAGTTACAAACATAAACATCTGTTTCTGGAGTAAATGAAGCACGTTCTCTATGAACACTGCAATGGACCCCATGGAAGCGCCAAGCAAAGCAACCTACCTTATCAGATAACTTCAACTCCGGATCTGTTTTAATTAGCTCCCAGTTTCCATAACCATGCTCGTAAATTCCCACTAACAAGCGAGAATCCTCCTCCACTCCCCAGTCTACATCAAAATGAGCAGCTTTGACACGGCACGTCAGGCGGTACCTAAAGGCATTTCAAACACGAGCTACTTTTAATGCTGTGGAGGATAAAGCAAATCCACACATCCAGGCTATTCTCTTTCCACTACAAAATCCAAATTCCCTGAGCCTCTTTCTGCATTGCCTACTTAGCCAAACTCACTTCTTCCTTTCCTCTGGGTCCGAGGGGATGGACTTGTGCAGCATTTCAAACTCCTCTTCATGCTGGATGATGGATTTCACATTGACTTGGACACCAGAGATCTTGATGGTAGGACCTCGTCTCTTTCCAGGTCCTTTCCCTGCCGAACAGTAAAGCACAGGAACTAAGAGAACTCTTACAAAAAGAAGTGCCTCTGTAAAATGGCTTCACAAACAATGATCAAGACTTTGCCTGCAACCTCTTAATTAAACATAAGGCCCAAAATATAAGTTTTCGTCCACTAATTCACTTGGATCTGCAATTTAAACACCTTCCAGTATCATTTTCTTAAAAATACACCCAAGTCCACTGGAGCTCTTGCTTAATCAGTTTAGTTCAGCTGCAACAGGCAGCAGCCAGCAGGAAATTCAGCTCTGACCCAAACCAAGAGCACAGAATAGTCATATAGAGAGTGGGTGGTGATTCCAGCTCTGGGAATTGCTAACTGTGGGTCCAGCTTTACCATGGAGTACGCAGCACCAGTTTGATTTCCAGTCCTGTCACCTTAGGTTTTAACTCTTATATTTTTCAAATTCTGTATTGCCTAATGTGTAACTCTGGGATGCTTTATAGCCTGTTAGCTGCTGTTCTGTCATGCTAAGATAGACATAACAATATCTCTCTGGGCTTGCTTTTCAAGGACACAGAGTGCCCAGGCCCAAGCTTCTAAAGGGGTGGGGGGGGGGAGGCGGCGAGCTAGGGGAGCTAGGGGGAAATTGCAAAATTTTAATTGGTGAATTTATGCTGATATGCAAATGGATCAAACCTATAAAGGTGTGGAGAACTTGTGACTCGTTGTGCATTTTGGGTGATGCCCCTAGGGGGGCTTTGTCTGCCCTAAAGGTACCTTTGAAGGCCTTTCAAATAAACACCCAGCTTTATTCCCTTACTCCTGACTAGTCTCAGTTTTTGGGCTAGCCTTTTCAGGCAACAGTCCCAGAAGCAGTTAAGATAGGATCTGCTTTGCTTTGTGGCCCAGCATTAAATAAGCTGATCCCTTCAACCTCTCCCCACAAAAACTCATGTCCAGCAGGAAGCCAACAGACCCAAGTGGCACTTTCCAGTCTGAGCAGAAAGCTCAGGGGTTTCTCTTTGTGGGTGAGAGCTGCCTGGCAGAGATGGGGTAGTTTTAGTGTGTGCTTGTTCATTGCTTCTAAGTCACAATGTGGCCTTCCTGTCCAGCATGGGAATGGTTTCCTTACCAGCTCCATGGAACACTTCCAAGAACATTGTAACAGCAGCACACAGCCCTCTTGCCTACCTTCCCCTGGATTTTCCTTCAGCTGCTCCTCATATTCCTGCATTGCTGACACACAGCTGTTGTGAATGAGCTCCCCTAATCGCTTCAGGTCAGCCACAGACTTATCCACCAGCTCAGCATCCCGGGCAATGCATTCCAACCTGGGAAAGGGAAGAGTTTTGTATTTGATACAGCATATATCCTCTCAGTCACTTCCTAATCAATTGTTTCATGGCTCTTAGTACTCAATGCTGTACACATATGAATGTATGAAACACGCACGAGTTGAGTTCGTGCAGGAAATAACCCAGTTTTAGTCTTTTTTTAGGTCTAACAGCTGCAGTGCAGATGTAGAAAAATTGATCCAATCCTTTTGATTTTTAGTACTAAAGCAAAGGTGAGAACTGTCTATCTTGGGGACAACAGGGACCCTCCGTGACTGTGCAGTGTTCCCTCAGGCTTTTCCAGTTCCATATTAACTCCATTTGATGGTCCAAAGCTGCCATCTGCTGTCCCTTTTGCCTTTTGTCAAGACTCACACGCAAGCCTTGTGTTTCACGACAGAAGAGTACAACCAGATGAACAAACACTGCATTTCTCCTACGATACATTCAGGGAACCCTGCCTCAGCCCTGGGACCTCATCAGGGGCTTTGCAGACCCAGCACATGGTCAGGGCTCTGCAGACCCACGTTTGAGGACAGTTTCTCTCCTTGTTTCCCTTCAAGAGGGATAGAGCATGGAAAGATGCTCCAGATTCAGTCCTGAGGCTAACGTGCATAGAGAAGCTTGGCAAGTGTTTTAGGTAGCATTTGCTGTTCCAACAGCTGCTCCCTCTCCTTTCTGGGCAGAGTGGGAATGCCCCAAGGGCTGGACTCTGCCAGCAGGACGGTGCTGTGTTACAGCCCGGCGCCACGACTGCTCCGCCTGGTCTGGGGCCAGCATTCGTCAGTGCCCATCAAGGGACACACCAGGGACTGCACAGTAATGCTTGGGGTCCTGGTGACACGACAGAAAGGTTTGTGCTGTCTGTGGGGGTTGTACCAAACACCCAGAGCAATGTGTCTGGCTCTCCTCAGAAGTACAATGTGCCTCCATGTTTCCCCTCTGGAGCAGGGCTAGGCTGGGACTCACCGTTCAAGAGGCAATCCAAACTTCTTGTAAGCCTTGATAAACCTAAGGAGAAAAAAAAATCAAAACACTAATCTAATTGCCATAAAAAATAGGTCAAGTATCACAAATACGCTTGAATATATTAATTCCAGCCTGCCACATTATCACCCTTGCATTCCCCACTGATCAGCTCAGCATCCCTCAGCACTGGGAAGCCTCATCCATTAGCCCCCACAAAGAGTTTTGTGACCTTGGCTGCAGAAGAACACAACATTATTATGAATGTTGAGTGTTTGACAGATGAGGGAAAAAAAAAAGAGGAGAGTTGTAACTGTAGTGCAAAAAAAATAGAAGAACGCCTTGGCTTACACCATGTTGGTAATTATTAACTTCATTTTCCAGGAAGAAAAGAGGGATTAAATCAATGTCACTAGTAATTTTAAAGCTCAGGCTGTAAATGTAGCAACCCATCACAGAAGAGCCAAATGTGGTTCAATCCATCACAGAGGTTTGCAGACAAGGTTTGCTATTTCTTTTTATGTCTTAATTTTATTGTGAAAATCCCTGCTGTGGCTTACACAACTTCAGGGCAAGAGTTGTTGCAATCAAACACTGCCTTGGGCTGGGAGTAGATCCAATGGCTACACCTACAGGTTATTTTTAAAATTAGCTAAATTTCTGCCTTCTTTTTTTCATCTTGTACTCTTTCAGCCTCTTTTCTATGACATTGCAATAACCCAAATGGCTGCTATATTCCATATTGCAACACGTCCTTCCTGCTCCACCGTTTCAAGATGGTTATGGGGCAGCTACCACAGCCCAAAAAGTCTGATATCTCCTGCTTCAAAAAGCAGAGATAGAGAGAGTTAAGGAAAACTCATAACCTCCTCTTTCCCATCTTTGGCTGAACACCTAGGCAGAGCTGTAAGACAAAGATCTCTGGGAAAGACTCAAGAATTAGAAGACAGGAGAAGAAAATAATGCTCTGGAATTCAGCCCCAGCTGACGTCAGAGACTGACACAGAACCTCTCGCATCAACAGGACCAGTGCTTCTCATGGGGTCATTTTGGCAGAGCCTGCCTTTCACTTAGAGTTTAAATCAGCAGGATGACTGCCAGAAAAATGTCAGGAAGGCCACAGTCCTTGGATTCTCCAGCTCTGCGTCTCATGGCACCTAAGACCTCACACGCTATATAGCATTAGATCAATCCACTTGGCCCAGGAAGGGCAGTTACAACAAGGATTAATTTTAAGAAGGTACCAGCTTCACTGTAGCCTCACTGAAGACAATCCAGTCCATTTTGCACTGACCTGGATGTTAAGGTCATCAGCTGGGAGTAGACTGAATTATATAAAGGTGCAGAAGCTGTCCCAGTGAACCAGCTCTGCCTAACCACTGACGTGCTTACAGGCGAACACTTCCTGGATTAGTCTGGGATTTTCTCCACCTTTATGGGATTTCTATATTTGTTTCCTGAACTGTCTCTTGTGCTCAGCACTGACCTCCTGATTTCAGCATCAGTAAATCCTTCCACAGTGTCTTTTCTAACACTCCGAGGGCGTCCCCTGCGCTTCGGTCTCTTCTCGTCGTCGGTATCGTCAGTCTCACTTTCTGATCCCGATGATCTCTGAAGCCTTCTCTTGGTTTCTGCATCAGATTCACTGTCATTTGTCTGAGCCTGTACGTACCAGAGAAACAGCAGTACAGTCAAGTGCTAATCTAATCAGCTGACAACCTTTCCAGTCCCTCCGTGCAAGGGCACTGTTTAATGGACTGTAAAACACCTCAGCACCCACTCCTGAAGGTGCAGGAGCCTGTGTAACCAACCCAGAGAGGCTGCACACTCTTGCAGTTCCCAGCTGGCTGTATCCTCCCTTTACAGCCACCATTTTCACAGCTGCATTTTGATTTACTAAGAGATATTAAAACACACTGATTTCTATGGGTTTGTGCCACAGTCCCTTAGACTATTTGGAAAACCAGGACACCTCAGAAATTAATCTGGATTAATCCAATATGAATTATCCTTTTCTCTACTTTTCACTTCAATATTCTTCCCCAGCTCATCCCAGAGAACAGTTCATAACCCCTTAAAGTCCCATTTCCCAGCAGAGTATCCTCACACAGTCAGCTTTCTTTTGGATTGGGGTAGATCCCATTACCTAAAGAAGAGCTTGGAAAGACACCATCTCTTTTGCCCCTTTAGGCAAATTTAGGCAAGAGCCACCCAGGGAGCTGGAGAGCCCAAGGAAACTAAACAGCCAGAAAATGGCATAATGTGCAGCAAAATCCAGTACAGTTGGATACTTTGCTTTGTGGTCTCTACAGGTTCTTTTCATTTTTTTCTGCTAAGATGAAATGAGTTACACCAAATCTCATTTGGGCCCTCACACTGCATCCCAAGCCATGAGTCCAATGCACAATGCCAATGAGAGGTCAATGTGCTACTTCTGTGCTTTATTCCCAACCAGTTTTGGAGGAAGGAAAGAAGCTCAGGTGTCAAGGAGGCTTCCCCTGAGTGCTCCCTTTGCCCACTCTTGCCTCCTGCCTCTCAGGTCCTCGAGACGGGCTGTACCTTTTTAGTTGAGCTCCGGATTCGAGGCAGCATGTAGATTTCCTCCAATTCTTTCTGCCTTTCTTCTTCCTCCACCTTTTTCCTCTGCTCCTCTGGAATGATATCATCCCAGTCCTTCTGGGACCGCTCATCCAGCTCTGTCTCTTCCTCCTCCATGGTTGCAAAGTTGGCGACCTTTTACAAGTGAAGGAAAAGTTTTAGCAATTCCCTCCCCTGGCAGGAACACCCCAGAGGTGTCTGCTAAGCCTCAACTCCTTCTCCATAGGAATTCTGCCAACATTTCCATAACTACTTCATAATTGATCCCTATGTCACTACATTCCTGGCTCCCTGCCACAGCTTTGGACTAACAGCTTTTGAGGAAGTACGTGCAGTTTAAGAAGTACTGCTGAGTATTTGTAAATTATTGGATTTGTTTCCATATTTGGTAAATTCTGCATTTTATTCACAGCCTTCAAAATCACTTACTTGAAATTAAATTCATACCTACATCAGGGGGGTTGGAACTGGATGATCTTTAAGCTCCCTTCCAGCCCAAACCATTCTGTGATGTCTCCGAGGTGTTCCTGCCTGTTACTGACCTCACCACCATGGCAGGATGTGGGGAGCCACATTCCCACACCCCACTGCAGGGCCTGGGGGGTCCCTACCTTGAACTGGGAGAGCAGCTCATCAGTGGCACTGGTGGACACTTCATTCTCCCGTGTTTCAGCCAGACGCAGAATCTCATCGATGTCCATCTCCTGCCAGTCAGGGAGAAGGAGGGATAAAGCGGAGGGTGCCGAGCACAGCGGGGAGTAAGAGGCTTTGAGAACAGACTCTGTGCTGATATGAGCTAAATAAAGTGCAAATATCTGCAGGGTGTCGTCCCCGAGGGCAGGGATGAACTATCTCAAGTGGTACAACAAAGTACAAATAAGGTGACAGAACAGAAGAAAAGGACCATCAAGGCTGAACACTGGGGAAAATTTCCAGGCAGTGAGATGTATGAACTGTGGACTGTTTCCCTCAGGGGAAGCTCTGCTGCTTGGGCCATTAAGAGAATTGGGCTAAGCAATACTAAACTGTCAAGCAATGCTGCACTGAGGCTGGAGAGAGTGACCTGTTCACTGCACTGTGCTGACTCCTGCCTCGCTCAGAACCACCAAAAAAGGATGCTGAACAAGTGCTCAGAAGAGGCAGGGAGAGCAGCCTTCAGCAGGCTGTGCTGTAACCAGCTAATGAATCCTCAGGAGCCAAGGGACTCCCCCAGTGACCATTACTATTTAATCCCCAACAACAAGGCTCTCCTCAAACCCCGGTCCCCTAATCCCAGACTCTTCCTTCAGCTTCTCCAGACTCCCACAGGTTCTATTCACTGACCTGCTCTCATGCACAGGGCAAGTACAAAGCAGGAACAACCACACACAGTCCCTCTTGCAGACCTGCAGAGCACTACAAACTGCTATATGATTTCAATTTCAAACTACCTGAGGCTCTGACTCTTCCCCTTCAAGCTCCTTGAAGAGATCTTCAGCTCCAAACTTCAAAATAGCTGTCAGCTCCTCTTTGTTGAAAGGATTTGAGCTGCAGGAACAAACGAGAAGGAAAAGGTGTTTTGAGAACTGCTACAGCACAAAATCACAGCAGTGTATTTTCTAATTGAAGCAAGGAGTAAGTTTTCTACCCAGCACTATAATAAGCATTGTTATTAATCTCTTTCCTGCTGTAGCACAGACAAATTGTAATGGGAATCACCTCCACCTACTGGGAGAAATGAAGATAATCTGAGGTCACTACTAGGTTCCCTCAGACCAGGATGATGCCTGAATGGAAGGCAGAAGGAAAAACAAGTATTGCATTAAAATTAAGTTAATTTCTGATCCTCTTTATCCTATGTGTCCAAGTGAATGGCTACAGAAGCCAAATCAGTGGATGCTGCCACTATTTGTTAGCCATCTGCCCTATGAAGTAAATACTGAGAAATGCCAGCAGGTGAAGCTGGCTGTGCCACGTGCTGTTGCAGACAGCTCTGCCTCCCGACACAGTCACGTACTTGGATCTCCCCGAGTTGTTGTCCAGCACAGTGCGGCCCGTGGTGTCCATACGCTGGATAACCAAATGATCCAGCACCATTTTCTTCTTGGCTCTCTCAATGATCTCCTCCTCCACTGTCCCCTTTGTCACCAGGCGGTAAATATTCACCTGAGAGGCAAAAAGAGAACACAGCTATTCCCTGGGCCTGGACATGCTCTGCTGATGCAGCAATGCATCCCTCAGATGCTTCACATGAGACTGGGCTGCTGACATTGTCTCTTCATGGACAGATGTGCTTTTTCAGAAGAAAAACAAGCACATGCTCTTTATATCTCAGGAGACCCAGTTAAAATCAGGATGGTTAACACAGATCTTGTGGTGTGCCTAAGCACAGAGTAAAAATCTTCTGAACAATCACTTTATATTCAAACTAGCACCAAGCTTTCACGTATCTAATAAACCTCTAGTAAAGAAGGATGCTCTACTCTCTAAGTTTCTCAGGGCAAAAAAGAACAGAGTCCACTAGGACTAGGCTGAGAACTGCAATGCCATGGGCTGGGTTCTTGGTTTTGAACAAACTCAGAACCCAAAGGCAACACAAAGACTTGATGTCTGGAAAATTTAGGCTGATTTTTTCTCTCCTAGTTTTGAAATGAGATTCCCTCAGGCAGCACTCTCTGGAGTAAGGACTGAGGCAAAAAGTCCATGTTTCCAGAAGCTCTGGCGAGGTGAGAGCCTGTTTAGATGCACACTGAAGCCACTGGGAGAACAACTCAGGCAACTCTTCTGACCTGCTTCTTTTGTCCAATCCTGTGAGCTCGGGCCTGAGCCTGAAGATCATTTTGGGGGTTCCAGTCCGAGTCAAAGATAACAACCGTGTCAGCAGAGGCCAAATTAATTCCAAGCCCTCCAGCTCGTGTTGACAACAAGAAACAGAAGTCCTGGGGAAGGAAAAAGAAAAGCATCCATGAGTTAACCCGCTTGTAACTGTGGACATGAAATAGCAACAGTGACTCAAAAGCTGTACAAGGATATGGAGGGAAGATTCATGCTTCTTAAAGCAAAAAAAAAGCTTTCCTTGCCATATACCCTGCTCACATAGGCTGAGCACCACCAGTCTTTAAGCCCAGACCCAGAGTGAGGCAGTGCTGGCAGGGAAAAAGGTGTGCTACTCCAGGTATGCATCAATATGGAGAGCAACACAAGCAGCTCAAGGCAAGGGCATGTTGGAGTCACTTTTGAAGGTCAGACCATGTCCCACCAGACTCCTACAAAGGCAGCAGGCAAACACCTGGTTTTTTGTTGCTTGAATCCTGCTGGGAGTGAGATCAGCAACAGACTGTTTAATGAGTCACTGCCTAAGAGCACAGGGTGCCAGGGTAGAGCCAAGATGCCTGAGGCCCCATGGATGCCCTCAGGAGAGGGGAAAGGGCAGGTTCTGTGGGCATTCTTGCTCCTTTCCCACTCACACTTCGTTTTGTTAACTTTCCCACAACAATGATTTCTCACAACTCTTTTGAGAGCCAAGAATTCTGCTCCAGCCCAGGCTTCTGGAGTGAGGAAAGGCATTTCTCACAGCTGGGCTGACTGACACAAAAACAAGTGTCCTGCACCAGTCACTGTGAGTCAGCAAGCCCAGATGAGAGGTTTGAGATGCCCTCTCCTATTACACTGGAGACTTTCACTTCCAACACCAAACTCCACTGCCTGCCAACACTCAAAATCCTCCTTTTGCCTCTGCCATTTCATATCCAAAACCAGCTTAAGACTGGAATCATTTAGCAACCATCTCATTCTCCAGACCATAGAGAACTGCTAAATTCTGGCTCTTCCCAGCCTCTTCAGGACTTTCTGGAGATGCGACCTGCAGCCCTGTCCCTTGGATATGGGAGGTTTAAAATAAGCAATATGGCTAGTTGCAAAACCTGCCACATCTGTGTCTTTAAAAGTATCTGGGGTCCTGTAAAAACAACTGAACTGAACTAATCCCCTCTTGTCAGTCACAACTTGTGGCTCAGCCACAAACCCAGTGCCCAGGACTGTGGTACCTCGGAGCCGTCGGCGTTGAAGTGATCCAGCGCCTGCTTGCGGATCTCCCCCTTGATCGAGCCGTCCAAGCGCTGCAAAAATCAACAATAATGATAAAAGAAAGAAGGTAAAGGAGCCCTGAGGGACTGCTGCACCCGAGTCCTGTGAGCCCTGCAGCCCCCTTTGCCGCCTGCAGCGTTTAATTGTTAAAAATAGCCACCAATTAAAAATAAGTGCAGTGCCTCAGCTGTGTCACAAGGGCTGGGGGATGCTCAGGAACAGTCACACAGCGGGTGACACCGCAGCTCCCGTTACAGGCTCCCAGCCAGGCTCGCTGTCCTCTCCTCAGGGCTTATCCCAGGTCACAGACCAAAGCAGGGGCCTTGTCAGAGGAGTTTTGCAGAGATGGGCCCACACTGAAATGAAGGGACATCCCAGTTCCCTCCAGCAAGCGTAGCCTGTGATCCCAGCCACCAACATCTGAGACTCCCATTGCTCAAGCTCCCTCTGCATTTTCACACACTTTCAAGGGACCCCATTGTTTTCCATGGTGATGCTTCTCACCTGAAAAGGGTAGTGTTTGATAGTCAGGTACTCTGCCAAGATGTCCAGCATCCTCACCATCTGGGAGAAGATCAGCACTCTGTTGCCTCTCTCCCGCAGCCTGGTCAGCAGCTTGTCCAAGAGAATTAGCTTTCCACTGCTCCTGATCAGAGACTGAAAAAATAACCATCATTTCCAATCTTACCCTTGCATATGTTACACAGAGACATGCTCAGACCTGCTTCTTTTGGGGTCATGCATCTCTCATACATCTCTAATCTAATCATCTGGATTTACGAAGCAGAGCCCAGACACAAAATGTATCACACAAGATAGATCTTACAGTGCCTGCAGCTCCTGCTCTAAAAGGCCACAAAACGTTGCTTGCAGTGGAAGTGGAGAGCTGGGGGTTCAAGTGGTTAGTGGTGAGGGCTATTTTTAAAGGAGAAGCCACAGAAGCTAAAGCTTCACCAGATAGTATCTTGTTCAGAGGATAAAAGAAAGATGAAATGTAAGGCAAAAGGTGATGACCAAGGACACCACTCACCTGCAGGGTCTCAAGACCATTCTCTCTCTCGTTTTCCTCAGGAGGTTTGATAAGGTAGCAATGGTTGCAGCACTTTTTCAATTCCATCACAATGTTCAGGAAACCAGATGTGCTTCCCCTTGTTCCCTTTGAAAGAGCTTTGTAGTTTCTTGTCAAAATCCACCTGCAGTCAGGAAGATGAAAATCCAGATCTCAGTGAAAATGAAAACCTCAGTGTAGAGTGGAATCTTGAAAGAACAAAACCTTCAGGAACAGCTCACTCACTCATCAGTCTTCTTCCCTCCCTCCATCTCTCCTCATGTCTTTTACAGGATACTGCTGTTTCTTCTCTAGAAACCCTGACCTTGCTTTCCTATTGACATTATCACAGTTTAATATTGAACAGCATCACAATTTTGTGTAGTTTTTTACTCCCCCAGGAGAGACATAACCTCTGTCCTGCAAAGCTGGCCAGTTGAACAGTATCACTCTACAAAAGCACCTTCCAGAAGGAAAGATACCAACTCAGGTTCCTACTGGGAAGCTCCCAGTACTACAGGTGATGGCTGTCACACTGCACTCTGAAGGCCACAGTACCCACAGAATACTGAAGCACATTCCCAAGGCCCACAGGAAGATGCACCCATTCTGCTGGCACTCCCAGTAGCTTACTAAATGACTCACTTGTAATACTGTTTCTGCAGAGCAGACATTTCCACCCGGAGGATCTGCTCCACTTTGGCTGGCAGAGATTTCTCCACGTCCTTCTTCACCCTGCGCAGGAGAAATGGCTCCAGGACTTTGTGAAGGCTCTGGTAGCCGTTCTCTCTCCCTTTCCCATGGTCCTCTTCAAAGTCCTCCCAGAACTCAAACCTGGCAACAGGAAGGAGGAGAAGGAAGGGATCAGAATATCTCTTGTCTTATGGCACCAAACAGCATCAATTGGATACACTCCTGCTGCACAAGACAGGAGACCATCAGTTTAATCAGAAGACAGTGGAAGGTAACAGGTTCACCCTGCTCTGGTTAACTGAACAGATTGGTGGCAAAGCTAGAAGTTCTCTGGGCTTAGATGCCTTCCTAACATCATTTATTTGAGCTCCACACTGACTCCCAGGACCCAAAATCCCAAGTCTTCCACTATTTTGCTCTGTTGGCATTTACTTGGCAGCAGGCCCAGGCAGGGCTTTGACAACTGTACTGTTTTACCTTGCTCTGAAGGCTCTTTTGGGGGTTGTTGCTTCCTCTGACAGCTCCTTTGAAATATGGAGATCTGCTCTCCTCCACCTGGGAGACCTCAAACCTCTCCTTCACTCTTTCTGTGATCCAACAAAAAGAATTTGGGGGACAGCTCTTCTTGCAGTCAAACATAATTCTAGTAAGTTTTGGAGCATGACTGCCTTAGCCTTGGAGATGCCCATAGCTCATTTTATTTTAAAGAAAACAAAACATTTGTTACACTGTGGACACACAATCACCCAGACAGCACCCCCAGAGCTGCCATGAAATGGTTGGCGGGGTGCCTGAACCACCACATTTCAGTGTACTGAAAACCTCAGAAATGGCTGAGATGATTGCTTAAAACAAATTTAGCTTTTTAGAGAAGGCTGGAAGACAGCAGATTTGAAAGACATGTATCAGGTTTCCCTATTCAGTTTGCTGCCAGAAATACTCCTTGTGTTAGCTACTTAACCTTTGATTTTCCCCACCAATGTCTGTTCTGCTATCACAGCTGTCACACCACTGACTTTAACTCAGGGATTTAATTCAGGGATTTCTGCCATTCTGCACTTCCTTGAGCCTATTTAACAGACAAGAATGGACCGAGATATTTCTTGGAAGGACCAAAAGGAGACTCACTTCTCTGGCATGATGAAATGCAGGAGGGACCAGAGCTCCTTGAGTGAGTTTTGCAGTGGAGTGCCGGTGATCAGCAGCCTGTGGTTGGACTTGAAATCAATCAAGGTTTTGTACAGCAAAGAGTCATCATTTTTCAACCGATGGGCTTCATCCACACCCAGAAAGGCCCAGTTAATACTTCCCAAAACAGTCTGGAGGAAGAGAAGAAAAAAAACATGTGTCCCACATTTCCTGTGTGTTACTGGCAAGCAAAAGCAAATAGTGGCTGTAGTTCTCCATCACCACAGAGGGAAGAGGTGAAGCCTGTTAGCTGAGGACTTACTTTCCCCTTTGAAAATGAGAGAAAGTCTAAATAAAAACATTCTTGGACCATTACTCACCTTATCCTTGAGGAGGATCTCATATGTTGTAATAAGTGCATTGAATTTCAATCTTTTAGACTGAGAATGGATCCACTCATATTCACGTATCTGTGAGGGGACACAAAAGTTAACTTCAACCAATGTTACCAAAAGGAAAGAGTTAACAATCTTTATTTTAGTGTAGCTGTAGCCAGAGATTCCAACCAAGTCCAAAACCCTGTCATTCTAAGGTTCCATTTGGTGACCTCAAGGTGCCCTAGGAACAACTTGTTTTAGAGCACACATGGTTCAATTGCCTTGCACAGGTAACAACATAAAGTCAACTTGCTGTTGTGGCATTAACCTCAACAGCTAAATGAACACACCACCTCACTATGGACACCACTAGACTCCCAACACTTGTGTGCTCCATTGTCTGAATAATGGCAAACACTGGAAAGAGCACTTTCACACTGCTGAACTCCTCATTGCAGCATGATTCAGCCCAGAGTAGTAGTCGTTTCTAGCTTCTCTGAGAGGAGGCAGTACTCCTGCACTCACTCCAAGAGGGAAAATAAGGCAGGAAATTCCCTGCAGCACCGAATTACACCCACATGCTCAGTTACACCAGCCCCAGCTGCCTGCAGTGCTGCCAGCACTATCCACCAGCCTCTCCAGCTGACTCTGTGTCACACACATCACACACAAGCTGCTTTGCACCCAGTGCTTCTGCCCAAGCCCTCACCCTTTGCTCTCTGATTACACACCATGTTCCTGCTCATGAGGTCTCCAATGTAAACCACCACGTTTATCTCGGGCGCCCACACTTCAAACTCCCTCTGCCAGGAGGTGAGAGTGGACAGGGGCACGACCACCAGGAAGGGGCCATACAGCTGGTGCTGATGGAACAGGTATGACAGGAATGATATTGTCTGGATCGTCTTGCCCAGTCCCATTTCATCAGCCAGGATCACGCTGTTGTTCCTGAGAAAGAGGAGAGCAAACAGAAATGCTGTCTGAGTGCACGTTTCTGCCACTACGAATTTACTGTGCTCCACAGGAACAGCAACCCACGAGGACAGAGAGGGGGCAGTGCAAAAACAGTTATTTGAACAATTCCAAGTGGATCCCAGTGACATCCAGACTGAACATGCAAAAATTAACTATGATGGCTTCAAACTGGAGGACAAAAGGCAAAGGGGAGTCAGTGGCCTAATTTTAGGACATTTCTCAAAGACCTCAATGAGTATACAAGCATACTGAGCCAGAAACCTGTTTTCCCATTAAGTCAATGGAAAACCAGGTCTGATATGTACCAGGCTCATACAACAGCCAAATTCAGCATGTGAACAGGCCCAGACAGGGAAAATACTTTTTGTTTTCACACAAGGTTTCTTAAGTTCGTGCTTTAGGTAGCTCCTGCTTGCAGTGTCTGCAATGCAGCTGGGCGTGACAGCATTTGAAATCCTTCAAGCTGTAGAAGGAGGGTGGGTAAAGACCTCACTTGAAAACAGAAGTGCCAAATCCTACTGGGACAAAACCCAGGAGCCACAGAATGCACATCACAGCATCTGTACATACTTGCACCAGGAGTGAGCCAGCCAGTTGAGGCCCTCCAGCTGGTAATCCCGCAGCTCCAGGTTCTCCCCACCGATGTACGAGGGCTGCTTCTTCAAGGCAACAAACCTCGGCCTCTGCTTCAACACCTGAAAGAGATGCTGCCATAAGTCCACTGAAGAGAAAGACAAAATAGTCAATGACTGAAAAGCCAAAAATTGAGCAATGAAATCTATGAATTCAGCAAAGAGTGTGTATCTTTTCACTGGTTCAAGTCCATCCACATTTTCCTAGCCAGTGCTTGTGTCTGTATTTCTCGTGATTTGCCTGCTGCCCTCTGGTTCCATGATCAGGGCTCTCGTCCCCCAGGAGTGTAGTAAGCTGCACAAAATGCACATGAGTTGGAACAAGCTCCACTTCCTTCTTTGTTCTCTTTTGGTTTTTCTCTCATTATTTCTGTCCCTCTCCTTCAGCATATCAGCATCTTGCAGGCTTCCTCTTTTCCTAGGTGTGCTGTTTTTTCATCCAACTGATATTAAAAATGCTGCAGCTCCTCCCGAGGAAGAAGCACTTTGCAAGGATTAATTAAGCCTCCCACTCCCCAGAGGGACATAACGTTCTCACTGTGCACAGAGTAAATGAAACTCAAAGGGGTTCACATCTCTGCCTGAAGTACAGTATGAGAACAGCAAACAACCTTTCAAACACAGGTGGGAGGATGGGAAAACGTTCTCTGACATTTATCCTGACAAAACTTCATGTTCCCACTGCTTGCATCTTCCCGCAGCCTGGAGAAGCCCAGCAAAAGAGAGAAGAGAAGCCAGCAAACCTTGCAGTCCCGGGTGGGAATCGTTTTGGAGTTGTTACGACTGTTGAAGCTGTCGATGCAGTGCTGAAATTTCTTGCTTATCAGAGCCTCATCTTCCCAGCTGCACTCGGCATAGGGCAGCCCCATCCACTTGCACAGGTATTCGGGGTCGTTTGAGGATGTTTTGCGACTGTTTGCTGTAAAAGAGGCAAAAAATCCCAAAGTTCAGCACCTGTGGTTGAGCAGCTGAACCACAAGCACGGTTCACAGGCTGAGCTGCCCAGAGAGCCACAACACAGGCCCTGGCTCGTAGGAAAAGTGTAGAGGGATCAAAAAATGCTCCTTTACCTGGGAAATCGGAATGTCCTGTGGCAGACTTGCTGGTCTTCACGGCTGTGTTTGGACAGAGAAGGGAAGGGAGGGTTGGGATGCTGGCAGCCAGCAGAGGGAGCAAGGCAGGCTATCACTGCCACACGCCCGAGGTTTTATGGGAATTCTGTTGGAAATAGGTTAAACAGCTCTCCAAGCCTATTCCCAAAGGAGCTGGGTGCTGGCACCTCTGACTGACATGACTGATATTACCAAACTGCTCATTAAGTGCTGGGGTTTTTTTTAAATTAATCATTAAAAGCTCACCCCTGAGCTGCCTTGCAGCCTAAACACATCCTCAACCACACTACAAAAAGTGGGCCTCACAATAGCCAGGCCTGTACTGCTGGTTAGGATACAAACCCTTGCATCCAAAGGGTTGAAGTAAAAAAACTTCAGCAGCAACAATTTCAACATCCCCTTGGAAACTAGTGTGTCATCCCACACTCCAGGCAAGGAGAGCGACTGATTTGTATTGCTTGTAAAAACAAATCTGTAAACCTGGGTTTCTACTCTCCAAATTCCTAAATTTTACACAATGAAATACGCTTAACATCAGGGTTTTTTCTTCAGGGATATTGGAGGACAGGGAAGAAGAGAGAGCCACACACTCAATCAGCTGTCATATGGATTAAAGTTCTTGCTCCTACTTCACCTGTTTACCAAAACCTTGGCTCCACTTACCAATTACTCTCTCCACTATTTGATACTGTTTGTTCAGCTCTGAAGCCAGCTCTTGTTGGCAGTTGAAATATTCTACATCTTCAGGAGATACCTTGCCCAGCCTAGATGCAAAATAATCCAAAACAAAAAAAAACCCACTATAATGCTTCTGTCATAATGCTCATAGGTGCCACATACAGAAAATTTACTTTCCTATATGGTTCTGTCATTCAGACAAGTAACTGGAGCAAACTACTGCTTATATGACATATTTCTTACATTTCCTATAATTATAAATTATTGCTGAGAGGCAAATGTCATAGATATTCAGATTAAATGCTGTTAATGCTGCCTTATAGTGATGCAAGAACTTATCTCAAAACCAAAATCAAACAGAGATGGAAGCTGCTACTCCAGCTTTAGCACTTTGGAAATACACCATACTCCCCTTACAGTTCTGGGGCAAGCTGGACACAAATTGATGTAAAAACTTGCATACAGAGAAGCCAATAATTAACAAGGGTTAATAAGGCTGCATCCCTCACAGCATCTCCTGGGCCCAATGAAACTGTGCACCATTTATCTGTTGTCAGCTATCCCAATTCTTAAGCCTAGGAAGTGACAACAGTGTGGATTTCATTCCTCTTCCTCTCCATTTTACAGCCATCTACATCACAGACCTCATATCTATGAAGGGGGATGTTCCTCAGCAGGCAAAGAGAGAGCAGAGTGTTGTGCACATGAAACACACTTTGCAAAAAGAAATCAAATGTTTTCAGTCATGACTCTGCAAACCTCTGGCTGAAAACAATTTGCCCAAGGCCAAATCTCTGGTTGGAGTGAAGCCTACCATTGCTTGATCTCCTCCTCTTTTTTCTTGAAGTTTTCTAGCTTTTTCAGGCCCTTCACTTTCTGCTGCTGCAAGGACTCCTCGCTCTCCCACGTGCTGTGGATGTATGACCAGCCTTTCCACTTGATCAGGTACTGCACTTCCCCCTCATCCTTCTCGGGATCGAAGTCGGCGCTGGGGTTGCCGTTGGCCTCGGTCGCATACACTGTGGTGGAAGCACCAATGGCTGCAAGAGAAATCAGCCTGCACTCAGCACCTTCCTTATCAACCACTGCACATGAACTGCATTGGAACAGAAAGTTACTCTTTTAATACATCTTTTGTGCCAGCACAAAGAATATCCGACAGATTCTGCAACCCTGTAAGGCAGGGACACAAAAGTTTTCCACACAACAGAATCTTTTTATATCTGTCATAAGTACCATTTCTTTAAGTATAATTCAAAGGTCTCTTGAAAATGTTCACAACCACTCACTCTTACAAAAACACTTTTGTAAGGCTTTGAGAACAAAACATTGGCTTTATTTTCATTATGGTTTTGTCAATGGGGCTATGAAAACTGACTCTCCTAGAAGATCTGTTTTATATTTCAAAGAAAAGAAAAGCAGGAATTGCAGAACAATGACTGCATCTTTAAAATGTGTGCAGGCCAAATGAAAGCTGCCGAGCACATAAACTTTAGAGATTTTAGTTTTTTCAGTATTGCATGTTACAAAAGCTATTACATATTACAAGGCATAAATAAGAGGCATAGAGGAAAAGATAAAAAGCACTGAAACAACCCTTGGCCCCACTTTGAAGTTGCAAAAGCATTGCACCAGCCCAAGAGAAACCATGAGCACGCATGATTGGCATAGGAAATAAAGGCTCCTTCCAGAACTACGCACCTCCCTTTTTTCCAAGCCTGATGTCCAAGACTTTCTCAATAGTTTCACTGTTGTCTTGTTGTTCATCAGCTCCTTCCCCAGTCATCTCTATCAGGTCATCAGAATCAGTCTCAAAATCATCATCCTCTTTGTAGCTGAATAAGATCAAAACCAAACAGATATAAAACCCTTGGCTCTTCCCAGCCACAAACGCACAGAATGGCTCAGAGTGGAGCACCTTCTCCAGCATTTATCCTGTGGCTCAGCACATGCATGTCTTAAGTCATCCATTCAGTACTTTCCCCCAACACATTTTATCAGACCAATCCTCTATCTTGCACATACAGTTTTTCTGACCACGGCCAACACGGGATGATTCATAAGGTAGAACAATCCCTGCAGCAGAATCAAGGCCATAACAGAGAAAGTGTCCACTACTGAGGGAAAGATTACTCTGTGGAGGTTGCAGAGCACTGAAAGGCTGCATGGGTGCCTACACTGACCTAGGAACTGCACTTCTCATCTTTCATAGATGTTTAACCACCATGAAATACCATTTGGATGGCTCTTTGCAAGTTCCTTATCAGGACTGCCCAAAAGGTGAGAAGGCACATGGGGGAATGGATAAAGCTTTACCTCGATGTCTCAAAACTCTGTCCCAAGGCATCACCTATCAGCCACTCTCAGACAATTGGTCCATTCCAGCACAGCTCCTCCCTTTTGCTCATTTTCATCTATTATTTGCAATTATTAATCTCATCTGAGAGTGCTTTAGAAATATTACGCAAACCTCCTCACGTTTCTCTAAGAGGGACTGGTAAACATTCCCTCCTTCTCAGATGGCAAAACGAGGTAAACCCGGATGTTCACAGCATGAACCTGTCAAAAGAGCCACACCTCAGCCACAGGTCTCTGCAGGGCAGAGCAGGGCCCCTGCAGAACCACACAAGGAATCAGGGCCCCCAGTGTCCCCTGCTTCCCCACCAGCTCTCACCACCAAGCAACCCCACACTTCTTCATACCTGACATTTTTGGCTGCTCTTCGCCGAGTTTGTCTCTTGGGGGTCTCATCATCTTCGTCATCATCGTCATCTTCAGATGAGTCTGGTTTCTTTCTCTTCCCACGCTGGATTTTGTGGGGCTTTTTAACACCAGCTTTGGCCACTGTTCTAAAATAAGAGTTAATAAAGCCATAATACAGCATGGTTTATGTAAAAATCTGCTTCACTAAGTCTTTAAGGAAGCCTGAATCTCAAATATTAGACTCCTAAGCGATTTAGTCTGCTCTAACTATAATGGAAAGCACTGTACTGTTCACTGGAGCATGAGATGGGGAGATGAGGGAGTAACTAGGCCCTAGGTTTACTAGGTCATAAACCAGGGTAATATTGCAGGGAAAATTCACATTCATTAGTGACAAACAGAGATTTCCTCTCCACCCAGCACAGCAGAAATAGAGACTGAACCAACCATTCCTTACCTCCTTTGGACAGGTCTTCTTGCTTTAATTTTCTTCGGTTCAGGCTCACTCTCTCCACTGGTGCCTTGCTCCCCTCCATCTTCATCCTCTTCTCCAGCAGAAACCTCTCTTTTCCATTTAATTCTACAGTCAGAAATGTAGGTCACGAAGGGCAATGATATTTCCACACAAATACTTGGCTGAACAGACATCCAAGCCATCAAGGTCATAATTACAAGAAAAAAGTTCAAAACTGCACCCTTGGTGGCTCAGTGCAATGTATGGGTGATGTTATGGTGCTTCTTTTAGGAGGGGGTCTCAGTCACCTGGGTTTTAGTTCACATAGTGGCAGGACTGCCTTGAGGGAGAGCAGCCACAAGAACATGCTGGTGGCAGAGCTGTACTGCTCAAAACTGGCTGGGCAAAGGCTTCGATTGATTTATTGTTTTCTCTACTTCTGCATTTTTGAGATGGGCTGGAAAGATCTGAAGAGAAGTGCTCACTGCCACAGAGCACGAGCCACAATGTGCACAGTAACATGAGCTCCTTGGAGCCCAGAAAATGAAGCAATGAGTCTCCTGCCATCTAAATTCAGGCAATTAAAGTTTCCAAGTATGAAGCCAAATCACACTGTACCATTAGTGGAAGGAAGCACATTCTCTGTGGGCAACTCAGAGCAAAGTTGCAGCTCCAAAATGCCCTTTGGAGGAGCCCCTTCCCTCTCCAAGAGGATGTGGGGAGTCCACAAGGACCATTGCCCAGGAGAGATCCACACTACCACAGTCCTCCCTGTGGTTGATCACCTTCCCTCTGCACTGATATGTGCAACTAAAAGACAAGATACAAGAGAAAGGGAGCAGGATCATATGGCTGTGTTAGGTGTTCTCCATCAGACAGCTCATAGTTCCCCAGTTCACCTTAGTGTTGGAAAAACTAAAAGGTGCTTATTAGGGCAATAAAATATTACTGTATGTGAACTCAGTTATGGTGCTCAGACATCCAAAGTATTCTTTATGGAAGTTCTTTTGTTTTAACAGATGGTTATAAAAGATAAAAGAGGATAATGATTTGGGATTTTATTCTCAGTTAATCAAAAAGGTGGGAGGAGAAGGGATTAAAATGTTTTAACTATCTCTGAAGGACAATCAGTAACCTGATAGAAAAGTGAAAGACTGACAACAGAAAGTGAACCTGACTCCTTCAGATTCCATCACAGGCACAGTATGAAAACACAAACAAAAGTTGGGGAATTGCATCCATCTATAGATCCATATTCATACTTCAATTTTAGTAATCCAAAGTATTATTACTGGAAATACTAATTTTTTTTTATTTTACAAGCTCTCCATGTTGACAACTCCTATCAAACAATCCAATGTGCTACTGTTCTGAAAAATAAACCAAAGCTTCACCACTCAAACCCCTTTCCTTAGAAACTTACTTTCTTTTCAATTGCTTCTGACGTCTTCTTTTTGGGCTCTCATTTTCAGATTCGCTACTTGCCTTTAATTGAAAAGAAAGAAAATCAGGTTGTAGGCTTCACTCTGGACTGGCTCCCCAAGGATGCAAGTGAAACACATGCCCATGGGCTGAGCCCAGGGCCTTTCTCTGCAGCCTGGAGGATGCTTTGGTGCAGAGCAGCCAATTCCCCAGCACTGCCACCTCGGCTGCACGGCCCTGCTGCTCTGCTCTCAGTGTGAGGAAGGAAACTCTCTGCAGAAAGCCTGGAGAGCTCTACAACATCACCCATCCTGCAGTTTCTGAGCTCAGGATCCACCTACCCCTCAGCATCAACGCCCCATGCCCAGCAGACGCTGGCAGTGGCCAGGCAGAATTGCAGTGTGTGCAACACCCCATGGATTGCAAACCCATGGGTGAACTTATCCCAACAAATGCATTATGATCCCTGACTTCATTACAGAAACTTCCTAGAAGGAATGAAATAAAAATATTGTCATAAAAAGACAATATTCTCATCACAAGGGTGTCCTTATCTTGCTGTTGGGTTTTTTCTCCCACAGCAAAAGTCACTGAGGACCTGACTGGGTCAGAGCCACTTTCCTTCCTCCTAATCCTAGTCTCCACCAGTAAAGTCTCTTTAGCTAAATATATCTAGAGCTATTTTAACTACTTGCTGTACTATTTTGAATGTGGGTGTCATTAATTCCCACAGACCAAGATAGCTAAAATAATCTCTTTATGCTGGTTGTACACAACACCATTTTCATAAAAACTAGTCAACCACGAAAACAGATCACCACACAGATAACATGACTTCTCCTTAGCTTGCCCTGGGAAACACAGATCAGCAGGGACAGAGCTGAAGAAACCCATGTGAGATTTCTAAAGAAGTATTAAAATGACAAGAAGTAGCCTCAAAGGTTGCTTTCTCCACACACTTACTGGAAACATTCTGCTTCTAGTTGCTTTTTGCCACAGTATTCAGCTTTGGCTCCAGGTATTACCTGTCCATCACCACGGATACCTCAGTCTGTGGCCCATGGCAACCCCACTGCCCTTCTGGACACAACTCACACAGCTTCAGCTGAGAGCTGTGCACACAAATGGTGTGAGCTGCAACAATGCATCCTTCATTTCCATTTTCCAGCTTTCCTTCTACCAATACAAATGTCCTTCTCACTTGCATCAGTGTATTCCTCAAAATACAGTGAAAGAAGACTGGATGCCATGTCAGACCACGAACTTTGATGGATTTGGTATCAGATTTGGATGTGACACAATAACACCTTTTGCACCATATCTTACTACAAACACATATTCATCCACCTGTTTCATGGCCCTGCATGAAATCCCTGTCTCATTTCCCAAGCATCCAGGAAGCAAGTGCCTGGCAAACACCATGCAGAGTCCTACCTACCCCTGCAACACAAGCCAAGCATTCCACAGATTTCAGTTTTCACACACAGCATTTAAAAGTTTTCAGTTTTCTTTCTCTCTTTTAATCTCTTATCCACTTTCTGAAGTTTGCCATTCCAACTGGGCATTGGAATTCTGAGAGCTGTCCCTCAGTGCACATTTATTTTTGCTGTCTTTTGGCAAGCCACAAAAGAGGTGAATTTCTCTTCTGCTCTGTGTCAGAGAAGACCACATTGAGAAAAAAACAAACACAAACTTTAGTTCTTTGAAATTAACTCCACTTCTTTGCCAAAATCCCATTTTTCAGGTTTCTAGTGTCAGTTTTCCTAATGCCTGTATTCTCTCCCTGTTCTGTCGCTGTCTCTACAAAGCTGATGACAATCTCTTAATGACTCGTCTTTTCCTCCCCTCTTCCACCTTGAAAAATGTAACTTGTGACTGCAGCTCAGCTGCCTTCACTTACATTTTTCAAAGACACCATTGTCTGTTTTGGAGGTGTGTCAAGCCCAGCTCTATCTCCTCTGACACAGCCACTCCCCAGCCTGAGTCATCTGCCTGCCTTGTGCTCCCACATCCTCCCAGTCCCAGTATGGAGTGCTGGGAAGCACCGTGTCTGCAGCTCCTCAGCCTCTCTCCCTGCTCCCTCGTGTCTCCCCATGGCACATCCCTTGTTTAAGGAAGCACAGAGGAGAACCAGAGAGCCAGGGGAATGCCAGGTCCAGAGTGTGCACCTGAGGCCCGGTCTGCCCCCCACCACCATGAGGAACAGACTGGCTGGGAAATCACATGCAACTTGAATTTTAACAAAGTCACCTCCCTGAATGACACAAACTAAACCAGCAAAGTCCATCCCCAGGCCCCAGCAGGCGATGCCCGGGTCACAGTGCTCACTCCAGAGCCCAAGTGCCAGCGCTGGGCTCAGGCTGCCCCACGGGGGTGCTGCTGTGGCCAAGGGGAAAGAAGACCTGTCTTTCCTATTTCCCCCCTTCCCTACAAATGTGTCCAGCTTATTCCTGCATCACTGCTTCCAACTTGACTAGGAACTGGCCTCTTAAAATTTCCCCATCTCCAGCTGAAGGGATCAGCCTTCCCTCTCCATGCCTCACTGACTCCTCACATCAACTCCTTCTCTCTCCCAGCACATAAAGTGCACACACTTTTACTAGATTAATTATGCTGTCTTTTGCCACGGAGCAACACTGAACAAACATAATGACACTGCACATATAGCACCAGGCAGAGCAATGCAGAGCAATTCAGACTTCTGCTCCTACAGATTATCCATGAGTGTCCTTGCCACCAGCTCAGGGCAGGAGAAATGGAGGCTCCAGGCCATTGCTCCAGGTGAGCCCCTGGAGCTCACACTAGGAGAGATAATGACTTAGACTCAAGAAATATTTCAGACTAAAGTCAAAGTGAGGACTTGTTCATTTCAGGCTTAACAGAGGCCTAGCTCCAGTGCTCCAGAAAAGCTGGAGAATCTCAGCTCACCAGGTTAGTTGTATGTCTGCTGAATTTCTCTTTCCCAGTGAGACCAGCACTGTTTGAATTTTCACCAAATACATGAGGCAAAGCATTGATCAAAATGCAAATGAGCAAATTTTTATTCCAATAATAAAACCAGTCATATTTTGAGAACTCTCTGGTTCATGACTTCTGGCCTCTCTCTGACAGAAAAGATGCACTGACATTTGTCACTAACTTCAATCTGAAACTATTCTTTTTATAGCAAAAAGGCTGTATCTCTTTTGGGCACATTTATTTCTCAACTGCCCCAGAATCATAGAACAATAGAATAATAAAATGGTTTAGATTGGAAGTGACCTTAAAGATCACTCAGTTCCCAACCCCTGCCATGGGCAGCAACACCTTCCACTAAACCAGGTTGCTCAGAGTCCCATCCAATTTACACTTGAACACTTCCAGGGATGGAGCATCCACAGCTTCTCTGGGCACCCTGTGCCAGGGTCCCACCACCCTCACAGGGAAGAAGTTCTTTCTTATATCTAACCTAAATTTCCCCTCTTTCAATTTGAATACTCTGAAAGGCACCTGGCTCTGCACGCCTCACTTCCCCTGGCTGAAACCTGAAGCTGATTTATTAACTGCAGAGAAAATGCCTGGGGAAGTAGCGTTTTTACTAAAAAACTCACACATGCTCTTGTTCCTGGAGACAGCTCTAGGCCTCTGAGCAGCTCTGTGTTCCTATGCAAAGCTGCGCTTTCATTTCCCTGAAGGCTCAGCCCACGTCTGGGTATTGATCACGAGTTATCACCCTCCCTGATCGCAGCTCGGACACCTACACAACGAGCCCAGAAATCCCCACAAAGCAATCATTTTTAACACACAAATAATCCTATCCAAAGTGCTGCTCTCAGAGGACACAGTGAACAGGGCCCCAAAATCTGAACCACCTCCACCTCTGCGCCATCTCCCCCGCACAGGTGAGTCAGGGCAGGGCGGGGAGCTGGGATGGCTCATCCTTGCTCTGGTCTCTGAGCCTGCCACGCTGCCTGCACGATGCTCTTTGCTAATCTGCAGAGAAGCCTTAGGGAAGAAGGTGATTACAAGCTCCCAGACACTGTGCTGGAAGTCCCAAGCAGCAAGCGACAGGCGCAGGTCACTGGTGATAGGATTAATCCTGCAAGGGCAAAAAGCATCTTCAGAGGTGCCTTGGGATTCTGCCAGCTCCAGCAGCAGCAAGGAGTGCTCAGCACCACACAGGCTTGAGCTATGCTATTTCCTCTCTCTTGGTGTCTTCCAAAAACAAGACCTTCCATCTCCTCCTGCTCTCTGCGAGGCCCCAGCACTGTGCTCCTGACAATTCACACCCTCCATCGGACTCTGCTGCAGATGGGAGTTGCCCTATGGGGACCTGTCAGCGTTGCTTTAGGGAGAGAGAGGTGGTGCTCCAATTTTGTTAATTTTGGCTTTCTCTTTCACAGAAGTTGCAGTGGGGGTCATTTGGAGGACCTTTTGGTTTTTTTTGTTTTTTACAATATTTTGTGGTATAGCAAAGTTTTTGCATCTCAGATTTTTTTTTAACTTTATCGTACCTTAAGTAGTAGTAAATAAAGATCTTGAAAAAGAAAACAACATTTGCAAAACCACGTAATATTGTAAAACAAAAAAAGAAGGGACTTACCTGGGCCCCTAAGAGGGCAGGGGGGTGTGCAGCGGAGCGCTGGGGTGGGTGTGAGGTCGCCGGCACAGTGCATGCCGGGGCATCGCACAGAGGGGCGGCCGGCCAGCCCGGCCTCTGCCAACTTGAAAAGGAAAACAAAAGCTACGTCAATGGTGCGCCCCGAGCCCCTTGCTAACCTCTGCTCTGCGGGACAGCCAGCACAGGAGGCTGGGGGCAGCTGCTGGCTCAGCAGCAACGCACCAGAGCAAGGAGCCGGAGACCTGCCGGGTGACCCCTCGAGCATCCAAATGAGCGTTCTGGTGGTGAAGCACAAATAGCCTGAGTCAGAGAGCACCACGTGGCTCCTGCTCTGCTCAAAGTCTGCTGCTTATCTTCAGATTCCCAGCCCTAAGCCCCAAGCTCTCCATAGATGCCTCTCTCTGGTTCTCTTGCCCCTCTGCTGTAGCTACTCAACCTTCATGAAGACCTGCAGATGAAATGCTCCATGCAGAAAACCTGTCAGATGCAAATGAAGGTGGCAGCTAATTCCTACATCTTCAGAAAAAACCCAACAGTGTTCTGAAAAAGGAACCATTAGAAGATTTGGCTGCCAGGCTCTGACCACTGTCAACCACCTCAAACCGAAACATGAAAAACTCCCCAATATTCAACCAAAGAAAAGTGATGGCTCATAAAGCTGCACACACACAAATGCATTTATTAGTGGGATCCATTCCAGGATGGGCAACAACTGCTTTGTTGCTATGAGGTGTTTCTGGGAACTTTCCTTTATTCCTGGTTAGATTTGTGTTGTGTTTTGGTTTTGTTCTGTTGTTTTACATTACACAGACTCCTTCTCTCCAGGACGTTCCTACAGCAGAGCATGACTTGCATTATACCCCATTCCAGCAATCAGATCAGTGCATGCAGATCTCAGCCCACGCAGTGTCCTGCTCACTCCAGAGGTCTCAGGCCAAGTGGATCCAGCTGCAGGACTGGGACCTCAACTGTGAGCTCCAACATCCATGCACCAAGCTAGGACACAGTGTTTACAAGGCAATGCAGATGAGACCTCCCTTTGCTCTTTGGGTTTGGTTGGTTGGTTTTATATGTTCAGTAATCCCTCATCTTTTTTTTTTCCTTACCTCATCTTTTATATTAAATCGTGACGGCTCTTGTCTGCTTCGGTTTGACCTCCTAACCCCATAAACATCAGGATATTCTTCCCACATCTGCAAAATAAACAGACCATCAGAAGGCCTGCTTCACCCCAATTATTTCTGACATTTTAGAAAAGTTGGTGGTGTTTTTTAAAAAAAACAACATAAAACCATTAGCAACCAGTGGATGGGCATTTTAAAAAAACTGGCCGAAAAAGGTGATGATTATTTTGGGGTATCTGGCAACACTCTCAAGCAGCATGTGTTTATCTCAGTGTTATCTTTCCACCAAGGCATAAATCACTCTCCAGCTCATTCAGGCTGAAGGACAGAGCATTGAGGTAACCAGCCCTCTGCAGCACTGGTGCAGAAGGTATGGAGTCAACGCCGTGGCACATGGAATGAACGGACCTACCAACTCAAGAGGGCAATTCTCTGTCTCAGCTTCCAGGACAATTCCTTTCCATAGTGAAAGCCCCACCAGCTGCCTGAAGACATTGCCAGATGCAACTTCAAAGGTGAATTCTGTGGCTCAGCCTGGATGGCATACAGAGCAAGGCATCCTGTTCTTTGGCAAGGCAAGGCAGTGGCTGCTGGTTTCTCTCCTGAACGCACTGATAGGAATGTGGTTTGGCAGCGCAGGACATGTGGATGTGCAGAGGTGACTGCTGGGAATGGTTGTGCTCTTTGCTGTAAAACGAGGCCCTCACCATTTTAATACACTGTGTACAAGAGCATGCAATTGTTCTTGTGGATGGACAGGAGAAGGGGGAAACAAGAATGGATGCCCTGAGGGGTATGCATGCAGAGCTGTGTTGGTGACACGGGACACCAGAGGAGTTACAGGGCAGATACAAACCAATACCATGCCCCTCAAGCTCCTACACCAGCAATTCCTCTCTCCCTCAGCAGAGCTTATCCTCTTAATTCTCTAAACCTACTCATTCTCCTTTTGATTATCCCTCCCTCCTCAAATATCTCTGCAAGCCACTGGCAGGAAAAGGAAATCAAAATACCAGATGCAACAGCAATTGAGATTGAGAGCGTGATGGATACAAGGCTGCATCCCAGCAATTTTTCTGCCTCTGTTAAAGGAGTAATAGGATAAGGGACAGACTGTGATAGTGTGTATCTTTTGGGCATGCAAGTACAGAGACACATTCACATGAAAGAATAAATCAAAATGCTCCCCAAACTGTCTGAAGAACTTGTCTTTTCATCTATTAAATGGCACAGGTTTTCAATGTGGAGCAACTCCCATGACAAATCTAAATAGCACCTAACACAGATTAACCTCACCTTCATGGGTGTATCTAGACACATACCAAATACACAACAATATAATAATTAATTGCATTGGTTATTCAAGGGGAACAGGTATCAACATGCCTAGGTTGGACCTAGCTAAGGAAGACACGCATCAACAGAGAAATTAAGGAAGGGAGAGGCTTTCTTATTAGAGGGTGTCCTGACCTTTTCATGTTTCATCCATGCTAATTATCAGCCTGTGTATGGATGCGCTTCCTCACAGGATAATGTTAACATTTATTGTTAGGGACTCACTCTTAGAATCCTCCAGAGGGAGAGAAAATTTCCTTTTGTCCCCACTTATCAATAATAAACCAGAAAATTTAGGGGTTACCAGAACTGCCTTATAAACTCATCCTCCCTTGTCAGTCCAAACACTGCAGGATTTAGTCATGACCTGAGCCAGCAGCCTGGAGCTTAACGAGAGAGAGAAGCCGGTAACAAAACCCTTCACTTCTCCCTGGCAGGTCCATGGGGAGCACAGGCTGGAAACATTGTCCTTCCTCCTTATTCTTTTCACACATAGTAACTTTCTCCATCAAACTCCGTCTCAGGAGCAAGCTGTGTCCAGTACAACCAACAGCTAAGAACAGGATGGCTACACACCACAAACAAACAAACTGATCTAACCAGAATTTTCTACTTCCAAGTGAACTCAGTTCACTGAGTTCCTGCTTCCAAATGGGTATTTGGACTCCTCTTTCTCACCTCACACTACCATGAGCTACTCAGGTGCCTCCATCCCTCAGGTAAAGCAGGTACCCAAGGTGTAGCTTCTGCACAGGGAGGTGCAGAGGGACACCACATGCAATAATATCTGTAATAGCCTTTCCTCCTGGGCAGCAAGTGGAGGGAAAACCTGGCTGAGGGGCATTGCTAGGGAGTAACTGGGAAGCTGCAGGACAAAAAAAACAACAAATAACCACGGTTTTGCACATAATAAATAATGGAAATTAAATAGCTTTTTTATTCCTCCTCTTTTTCTTTATATACCTTTTTACAGAGGAAGACAGTGATGCAAAAAAAACCCAAAGTGGTTCAAACCCTAGACACGCCTTCTCCTGATTTTTATCACATGGGGAGGCTTTACTACCTCTGAGGGAGACAAGAGACAGGAGAGAGGAAAGACAGAATGAGAGGATGAAATGACAGGTTCATGTGCTGATGACAGACACCTGCTCCTCATTTGCACCAGTCACCCTGTCACCATCTACATGGTGCCCCAAGGGTTGTTCCACAAACACAGCAGCTCCTGCTCACAAGGGTGACACCAGCAGGGCTCCAGCACACAGACCAAACAGCCAGCAAGTGACCGGGGGGCACTCGAGGTCAGAGACTGGCTGGTCCATGTGCAAAGTGGCCGGGAAGTTGGAGACAGCTTCGCTGAGGTCCTGCTGTCTGACCTTCCCTGGTAGGTACAGGGGTAACGTGTCTGTGCAGAACAGCGGGGCCAATACCTTTTTAACATCTGCTATCCTTTCCTTCTTAGAGGCTGGTTTTTCTTTGGTTTCAGGAGGGGTCTGCTGGGATTTGGAACCCGTTGATTCACTTTCGGATTCAGACTGACTCTCAGAGGACTCCGAGCTGCTGTTTGACTCGCTGCCCTGCTCACTTTCAGACTGGCTTGCAGAGTCAGAGCCAGAGGCTTCTTCGGATGCCGAGTGACTAATGGTAGAGAAAGAAGAGATTAAATTTTAACTGCACTGACACAGCTTCAAAATATGCAGCGAGCAAACCTGAGACACATCCAAGCCACAACAGGCTTGGAAAAGCCTAAATGTAAGTGTGGACCCTGCAGTCCCAAACAGACGTCCTGAATGGCGTTTTGCAGCAGAGGTAATTGCTTCCCAGGACTGGCAATAAACACAGTGAGTGCAGCCCCAAAAACCCCTGTCCAGGATCTCCTGCTCATCACCAGAACAAAAGCAGGGGTGGTACGTGACAAGAAGCATTAGTAGTACCAGCAGCACAGGTAGGGAGGATGTGGCTTCCTGGAGCGAGGAAAAGTAAGGTACAGTGGGAGCTGGAGCATCCAGAGACCATCCTGCTGCATTTAAGATAAGCAGTTGCTCCAGCACGGCTCCTACTGCATCCTAATGTGGCCAGTCGTTCAAAATAAATCTGATATCCATTTCCTGGAAGAAGCCAATATCAAACACTATACCCATAACACCATGAATTATATTAACCATTAAGTTTATTGCAAAAAGAGTAAATTCAGTGGTGGAGCAGCAGAAAGGAGCTTATGTGGGCTTGTGGCTGGGACAACTCCTGTTTAAAGGTTTAGACCAGTGCTATGCAGTCTGTATTTCTCAAGCCACTGATGGGAGAGCAGAACACCAAGTAGGTGTATTTTCCTTTTTTTAAAAAAAATCTTTACATGAAAATGGATTAACACACAGAATATTCCCTTAAATAAAGGCTCCTCAAGAAAACAACAAGAGGCCAAACTATTTCCCGTGGCTAAAACATCCAAATACCTTTGCCCAATCATTCCCAACATCTCTTTTTTCATTTAAAATCTAAAAAAGCAAAAAGCAAACTTAGTACACCGTATCACACAGGCGCTGGTCAGGCAGCACTCAAAACCCCACTGTAACAAGCAAAAATGCAGCGATAATGTTGCCACAAACTTTTGGAACAAGGAGCACCCCTTTCCCAGTCAGCTCTTCATTGGCAGCTGGATGTGTTTGTGGAATTTAAGGGTTTAGTTATATAGAACACTGTGAAAGAAGAGTCAGGAAAACTTTGCAGAGAGAAAAGAGATTTTTATTTTTTTTCTACTTTTGTACAAAAGTGACAAGGTACATCAAAGGCTTTTCTTAGATTTCACGATTCAAGGAAGAACTAAAACAAAGGGGGGGAAAAAACCACAACAAAGCGCGAGCACGTGTACATTTGCATAGGACTCCACAGGGATTGCGGGCGCTGTGCAGGCCCAGCTGGGGATCCCGCACGGAGCCGGGGCCGGGGCCGTGCAGGACAAACCCACGGCTGCGGCCGGGAGCGGGCAGGGGGCAGCACCCGCGCGCCCTCAGGCGCTGCCGCCGCCATTTCGCGCCCGCCCCTGCGCCGCCATCTTGTGACCGCGGGGCTGCTCCCGCTGCCTGGGACGGAGGCGGAACCGCGGCAGCGCGGCTGTCCGAGCCTGAGGGGACACAGACGGAGCCCCTTCTGCAAGGACCGGCGGCAGCCATCACCCATGGCTGTTATTTCACCGTCCCAGCCTGCTTTCAAGGGGAAGAGGCTATCACATCGCTTCCTCCAAGCAGGGCTGGAAATTCAAGTTGAACCACCGCCATTCCAGGCTGGCCAGGCCGTCCTGCCTGTCCCCGTCCATGGATGGAGGATAACCAAAGGCGCAGCCCCAAGCACAGCATCCCGCTACACCCCTTGCTCTACAATCTCTACAACAGTCTCCCCTTGCCCACCACAGCCCTCCACTGCCACAGCCATAACCTGATGATGCCACACACATAACTTGTGGTGTCACGCTCATAACCTGTGGTGGTGGCACACACATAACCTGTGGTGTCACATCTATACATAACCTGTGGTGGTGGCACACACATAACCTGTGGTGTCACATCTATACATAACCTGTGGTGGTGCCACACACGTACCCTGTGGTGTCACACACATAACCTGTGGTGCCACACTCATAACCTGTGGTGTCACATCTATACATAACCTGTGGTGGTGCCACACACGTACCCTGTGGTGTCACACCACCCCCTCAAATGGCACTCCAGCAGCTCTGTGGACAGATTGTGTCCGTGAGCAGGGATGGGCAGGACACCATCCCGCTGAGCCTCCTGCAGGGCTCGAGGCTTGACCGCCACAAAGGAATGGGATCTGGAGGCATCCCAACCTCTGCTGTCACGACGGAAAGGGGCAACATCACGCTCGGGTTGAGGCATGTTGGCATCCTGCATCCCACAGGGATGCACAGAAGAGGAAGACAGTTTTTCTTCCACGCAGATTTCTTAGCAATTGCTGGAAGGAATTGTAACAGCCCAGGCAAGACTGAGGCCAGACAGCTCTGACAGTATTTGTTTAGAGGCAGAACAGTAATTAGTGTCCTCCTCCTGCTTTGCAGCTCTTTGTTCCTCAAAGCCCTAAGCTTTATTTCAAGGACATAGGGACACAGGCTCTCTGCACATCCATAGCCATAATTCATGTGCTTTATCCACAACATAATCTGAACACTGTAATGCCTTTTTTCAGGCTGTGAATTGTGTCATCCGAAAAGAGGGTGACTTCCCTGGTGACATACACATCTGCATGGGCAGGTATTTGCCTGCACACATGCTTGCCCTACTAAGGAAAGAAACACAGATAAGAAATGGTTATGTATTTTTGAAGGCTGTTGCAAATAATTCTTTTTTTTCCTGAACATGTTATCGAGGCAAAATATGCATTTGTCTTCATTTCTATGTTGGTAGAATAAACAAAACATAACTGGAAAGCCTATTTCCATAAAATAATCCTTTCTAACTGTCACTGGGACAATCAGGAAGCATTTCTGCATGCCTTTATACAGAGTATAAAGTATTAGCAACATCAGATGTCAAGTCAGGCCTTACACTGTACATACCTGGAGACCTGAGTCCTCTTTTCACAAGTTATTTTTGGAATTTGTCCTAGTTTAATGCCCCTAAGTTAGCATCCAAACAAGACCTACTTTCAATTAAACTATAAGTGAGGAATAAGCTATAATTAATTGTCACAAAAACCACAATTCAACAAGACCACCCTCCTCCAAAAACACCCATGAACATCAAAGAAAGCAACAGATGGACTATTGGTAGCTTCCTTGAAGGGAGAAACTCCTAAAAAAAGTTGAGATCTGCAAAGACTCAGCCAAACACATTCCTCTGGTTTCTAAGAAATACTTCAGGCTTTAATTCTGTTTTAATTAAGAGCCTGCTCCTGACTTGAGGGGGAAGAAAACGAAATCATTCCTTACCAGGAAGGACATGTTCCTTCCAAGAAATAAGTAGCTGAACTGCAGCGATAAGACTCTTTACAGTCAGGCATCCGAGTTAAAAGGCAATTACCATGTGCCTGAAGCCTGCAGACTTTGCATTTAATATTTCACATATGACTTCATTTTATAGGGGATCATATTCGCAAACAGCAAAAAATCATTTTATAAGCTCTCAGCAAGTATCAACAGTAGATATGTTTGCAGAAGGTGTGAGAGAGCTGAAAAAATGACCCCCATACACATTTCTGAAACCAAGAACTGACCCGGGAATGGCTCTAACTGGGACCATTCTGCCCCAGTGTTTAAAATGTGGCTTTTGAGAGACAGAACTCGAATTCAGACAGGGGAATAAAGGAGGATTAATAACCCAAGACCCTCCCACAACCCAAGCTCCTCCCAGCTCTAAGAACTGTTGTGAATGTTTTGAATCTAAACAAGTTTGAATCCAAAGAGCAACATTTCACTGGGCCCTGCAGGCTCCACAGGGACTCAGCACCAGCAAAACCACTTTGTGAAAGCTGGAGAAGGCCCTTGGCAGATTATCCCATGGCTGGATAATGTCAGAGGCTGGATAATAGCAGGAACCGTTACATTTAACTTCTGTGCATTGCTGGCCACAGCATCCCTGTGCTGTGGGTAACTGACACCCAGGTGCACATCCACGGCTCACTGCCATGAAATGCCATGGGCAGGTGGCTGTGACACAGCCCATCCCTGCTCCCACCCTTCCTTACCCTGCAGCCGATGTTTGCAGCACTGGCTGGACCTGCTGGGCTCCTCCACGCTTCCCTCAATAGCCCAGAGAAACAGCAGGTCCGTGCTGGCTTAAGCCTAGTCCAGACCAAGCCTTTACAGGCACCAGGAACAGTGGAGATAAACTGCACTTAGCAGTGCAGGTGAGTTGCAGAGTGGAAAAGCAGACAGGTTGGACTCAGTGATCTCAGGGATCTTTTCCAACCTAATTGATTCTGAGAAAGTGGTTACAGGGCAGCTTCAGGTTAGGGGGCAGCAGCCCTGGCAGAAGCCAGGTCAGCCCAGCCCCACACCCTGTCCCTGCAGCCCCACTGATGACAGCAGGGGTCTCTGGCAGAGCCAACTCTACCAGAGAGGGGCTCCTGGGCCCCCACATCTCTTCAGCTCAGGCTGCCAGCAGCCCCCAGTCACTCCCATCCACTGGCAGAACCAGCCTGAGATTTACTCCACAGCACAGAGCAGCAAAGCCAGTGCAGGCCACCAACTTAAAGCTATCCAAACAGGTCTGTCATTCTAAAGTGACTTGTGCAAACTGGGACACGCAGGCACGGTGACAAACCACAAAAGAGGCTAACACACCAACTGTGCTGCTGTTAAACATTTCCTTTGAATATCTGATCTATTTATGTGATGTTCCCTGTTATGAAGAGAAACTATTTACAAGAGCGTGTAGTGACAGGACAAAGGCGAATGGCTTCAAACTGAAAGAGAGTAGGTTTGGATTGGATATTAGGAAAAAATTCCTTACTGTGAGTGTTCTGAGGCACTGGAACAATGCCCAGAGAGGCTGTGAATGGCCCATCCCTGGAAGTGTTCAAGGCCAGGTTGGATGGGGCTATGAACAACCTGGTCTAGTGGAAGGTGTCCCTGCCGACAGCAGGCAGATTGGAATGAGGTGATCTTTGAGATCCATTCCAACCCAAACCATTCTATGATTCTATATAAACATACACAAAATGTGTAGATATACTGCAAATACAAACAAGCACTGTCTGTGTGGTATGTGCACTCCAGGGTAGCTGTAAAAAGGCCATAAGGCATGTCAAATTTAACCTTTAGGCTAAACAAGCCAGGGAGAGGAACACAAGATGGATTCTGGCTGTAGATTGTTGCATAAAGAGGAGATAATATGGATACCCCAGAGGACTGAGAACTGCATGGGATCTATCCCTTGTTTTGGTGGGGGGAAATGAGCAAATACTACAGTAATCATATACAAGGCCATACAGACACAGCACATGGAGTGTGCAGGAGAGCCAAGTGAAGGATAGATTGTGACACTGAAGATAAATTCATTCCTAGCTTTTTGAGTTCCCTTGATTTTATTCTGAAAGTCTGCTAAACAGTGATTGGTGCCTGTCTCCCAAGGCAAAGATATTCTGAGTGAGAAGCCTTGAGACGGGTCATTTGGTAAAATAGTTTTTCCCAGTGTATTTCCTGCAGGGAAAAGTAGAAATGGGGAGAAGGGAAGGAAGAGAAATACTCCCTCTCCTCTACTCTACATACCCATGCGTGGTACTTTTTAAACACTGATCTGTCTCTGAGCAGGAACTTAAACTAGAATATCCTAAACACAGCCAGGCTCCTCATACTGTTTAGGAGCGAGTCTCAAACAACTCTGAATATTCAAAATATGATTTGTCCAACTCTGGGCCAGCTTTCAAGGGCCACAACAAACTCCCACAGTGACAGGGCTGCCCCTTCCAGATTGCCAACATGTCCTTCAAAAAACCAGAAAAATATTTCCCCAACCTCACTTTGTGACCAGCGACTGTTTTTCCCCCCCTTAAATAGCCATGTGAGAAGTTCCCATGGAAGAATCCACACTTCTCCAACCTGTGCCTGCAAGCTTGGCTCGCAGGGTTGGGTGTTAATTACATTTACACAGCAGTAGGCACAACTGGGTCACGGTGCTGCTGTACCAGTGGAGGGATTACGCACCCAGCAGGTGTCCTACCCTAAATACCGACCTGAAGTGGGCTGTGAGGTTTTCCAGCCTATTCTGGCCACTGCTACTTACCCCAGCACAGGAGTTCCAAATGCCAAAGGCAGAGCTAAATATATCCCTCACTGCTCTGCTGCAGCTCAGCAAAGCACATTGGGCTATCCTGAACGACACAGATTTTCCAAAAGCGGGTGGGTTTTTTTTCTCCACTACAAAGACACTATGTTGTGCTTGCATAAGCAAGCAAAAGGAGCAGTTCATTCATGATGGGGAGAGCGAGCTCTCTCGCTCTCTGATCTTTAAGCCAGAGGCTGAAAATGCTTGGGATGTTTAGTGGGAAAAGAGAAAAAAGAAAGAAAAAGAACCAGCAGAGGGACAAAAGGAGTCAAAACCTGTCTGCTTGATTAAGGAGCGCCATTGATAATCTCCAAAGCAGCATCCTTCCCCTTCCCTGCACAGAAAGAGGAGAACAATTGCAGTTCTCAGGGTTTGAAAGGGCCCGTCTCTCCCTCCCCGGGAGGCAGCGAAGCGTTTCCCGGCTCCACATCCCACATCAGCGGGCAGACCCCGGCTGGCTCCTGGCAGCTCCCAGCACCTCCTCACCCCCCAGGCAATGAGAGGAGCAGGAGGCCGGGGGTAGCACACCTTCCTCGGGTGAGACAGCGGGCAGGGCTGTCCCTGTGCCCGCCGCCGTTCCGTGCACGGAACAGCGGGGACCCTGCACACAGGTGCATCCCACTGGCAAAGGACACGTGGATGCATGAGAGGGGCTGGAGCGTGCACATACAATTAGTACAGGAATGGTGGATGCTTTTTTCTCCCTTAACATTTGCAAACTTCCTTTAAAACCTCTCAGATTAAAGACGTGCAGTGTATGTGGAAATTTAGGACCCAAACCCCATTAACAGGAACATGACGGTGCAGAAATTCCTTTCTGGTTCCAGAGAATCTGCAGTTCAGAAAAAGGGAGCCTGATGTGGCCTGAGTGGGTTATTCCAAAAGCTGTTTTTAACCAAGAGATTTAAGGCTCATCAGTAAGCCTCAGTTTTACAGACAGCACATGGCATTCAAATCTCAGCTGGTGACGACTCTATAGTGAAGCACAGAGATTCCTCCCCACCAGAGAGGGGCAAACAACTCCTATAATTAACGTATTAGCAATTCTATTAAGTCATCCATACCTAACAATAACACTTGCAAGAAACATAAATAGTTACAACACAGCTTTTTCCTAAGGAGTCGGGTGTTCTGGTGTCAGTGGATTCTTGACATTGCAACATTCCTGTTCATAGCCGGGGTAAAGGCTGGTGAGCAACGAAGTGTTCAGCATCCCGCCCCATCCCGTCTGTGCAGCTTGGCAGGCGCACTCCACAGAGCCCTGCCAAGATCAAACGCCATGCCAGCACTTCCAGCACAATACCAGAAAGGAATCTGAGATCACTGTTACAAACTTTTTAATTTTTAACCCTTATTAGTCAAGGCCAGAAAAGCACATGTAGTACAGTGGAGGTTCTCTCAGCCCACAGGTAAATATAAAGCAAGGTGGAGATTGAAAAATTGTAATTTAGCAGCAGTGCTGCACAAGCTATAATGTAAAATGAGCTGCTGCATGTTTGGAAAGACTCCGTTTATTATATTGAAAAGATACCCTCTGCTTCAAGAAAAGGAGGCATTAACAGTGTGACAGACTTACAAAAGCTTCACTGCAAATCACTAGGGGTAAACGTTTCATTTAGGCTTTTTTGCTTTCCTCTCAAGGCTCCTTTACAGAATGTGAAGGTGGGCTTCAAACACACCAGCACCTGTGGAAAGAGCATCTTCACATGGCATTTCAGCACACGTCTTTTAATAAAAGCACACCAGAAAGATTGGTGTAAGACACCATGTCAGTAGATCAGCACATCCTTTGCTAGAAGGCTGCCTCTATCTAATTATGGAAATCCAGGCCATCCCCTCCCCCAGTGCTGTGCTGTTTGTATTTATTTTCCTTGAAGGAGAGATAAAGCAGAACAGCAGCTTTCTCCTGCCATTATCAGCTCCTTCTTGAGCTGGATTTCAGCTAAGGGCAAGAAGAGATTTAGAAGCCTTTTCCATCTCCAGAACTTAGCAGCCTAATTTAACCTTGCAATTTCTGCTGGGACCGTTGTGAGAAACACTGAACAAGATACAGTGGATATACACACCTCCAGGTTACGTATCAGGAGATGTAGTTTCAGCATAAACTGCCAAACCCACCCAAAGTAGATTTACTTTGGCTGTCTCGAGTTCAAACGCAGCCAGTCCATGGCATCCATCAGAAGCTTCAGTTCAGTCCCTACATTCCTGCTCACAGGCCCAGGTACTTCACTTCAGGGCTAATCTGCATCTGCCACTGGTACACTCACCTGCCCTTCAAATCTGGCACTGATAAACCTGAATTAGGACACGTGCCAGTATAAAAATTCCTCAGGACAATTCAGTACGCTGCTATATGGTATGAGCAGCTTTTTCAGGAAAACAAAGATAGAACTGGTTTATCCCTATACCGAGTTGGTGAGGTTAACATGAAACATCACTGTCTTCCTGGCACTCCCTCCAAGCCCTCTCAAAACTGCCAGTGGAAGAGTTTGTTTGAAGGCAGCAGCTTGGTTATGGCAGCCCCAGCGCCGCTCCCGAGGCACAGCCGGGATCCGCGTTCTCAGAAATGCCACACCGAGCCGCAGCTCGGCTCCAGCCCGGAGGAAGTGGGGGAAGGTGCAGATAAGGGCAACTGTTGCCCTCAGAGCGCGGCAGGTGAAACATCAACCCAACAGAAAGGGGAGCAGGCTCTAATCTGCGATCTGAGCCACGTCACCTTCCCTTGGCTGAAGGCACTCGTGGATTTGGGAGCACGCCTGCACACACGTGCACTCAGCCATGGCAATGCCCCGGCCGCAGCACAGGCTGTGCCACAGAAACAAGGTTACTGAATTACCCAGGTGAGCTCTTTATTCCCATTTTCCCCTTTTTAGTCAGCAAAAGTCATGCATTTTAGAGGACCCATAAAATTTGATTAATTAGCTTAAGATGTTTAACTAAATAGAAACTATCCATAAGACAATAAATTCCAGTTAAATGTAGCTTCTTGCAGTTGGTGAGCTCTTTTTATAGCACTGTATGTACTGTATCCATCCCTGGCATCAATCACAAAACAGGGAACAGAGGAGTTGAAAGCCTCAGGATTGTGCATGCGTGATTAGATGAGACACTTCCTTCATGAGGGTAATGTGAAACAGAAGCAACAAAGCAAAACAAGAACAATCTCCTTTGTGCTGCACACAGATTACATCACAGTTCATATGAATTCCTTGCACATTATCCCTTTTGTGTCCTGCACTGATCAAGCATTTTCCTTTTCAGAAAAGGCTCTGGACAGTTTCATAAAGGGTTAAAGATTAAAAAGGGAGGGTGAAAAAAATCCTTGTTGAAGAACGCAGCGGTGCAAATGAAACTGAAAGCCTCTGTACATGCACATGGCCGCAACAGCTAAAAAATAAACCATCAGCTGGATAAAAAGTTGAAACCCACAGTTTGAGGCACTTTAGTAAATGTATTTTATATTTCCACTCAGCTCATAGAAAATCAGTTGCAAAATGCACGTTCAAAGCGAACTGTGAGTTTTGGTGATTTAAGGATACTGAAAGCCATAACTTTATTCAGGAAAAAAAAAGGGAAAGGAAAAAAAAAAGGACAGATGTTCCAGGAATACTATGGTATTCTGCGATTCCTTTTG
>VZRZ01005254.1:1014657-1031361 GCA_013398175.1 Climacteris rufus
AAAAAGAAAGTTGATAGGTCATACCTCGATGCATTGCTGTGGACTGAACCCTCCTCTCCTTGGCTTTTGTCCTTATTTCTCATCATCTTTTTATTCTTAAATATTAAGAGGGGGTCAGGGGTGTCTGTTTGCTTTGAAGTCCTGTGCCCAGGTATTTACTGTCAAAAGTTGAAAGAAAGGTAAGGTCCCAGTTCGTTTCACTGGCTTTCATTATCAGGAACAAAGTCCTGACGCTGCAATGATATTGTTATAACAATACACAACACTGATCAACACGGCAAACCGGAGATTTAAAACAAATAATCATTTTTACAAGAAAAATCAGAGAATAAACACAGGAGAGGAGCATCCTGCAAACTTTCCCAAAGTAACACTGGATGCAAATAATCTCTGTATCTTATTGCGTCATCCCAATACAGCACAAATCGGTCGAAAATCAAAGTAATCAAAACGGCAGAAATCTAAAAATTATTGTTATTAATTGCTCACCTACCTGATCCATGCACCGCCGCCAGGACCAAGTCGATATTAGTTTCGGGTAGTGGAAAAACATTAGATCCAAAATATTCAGAATTATACCGATAAAATACAAATTTCAGAAAATGAAAAAAAAATATATATTCTAATCCCAAAAATATGCTGCCGATAAAGCAAAAGAAGCGATAATTAGTACAAAAACGTCCGGGGGAAAAAGCTCATTAGGAGAGCGCACAAAAATGGAGGTACGCCATGGCTTCTAAGCTGGAAAAACAACGACCTGGGCTCTCTCCACGGCTTCTTCTTTCCAGCAAGGCACGAAAAGGGAGCCCTCAAAAGCTGCTTTTCTGCCCGAAAAAGGTCCGCTCGGCCCCCGATTAGTGCCTAGGAGAGGCAAGGGGCTGTGGGGGCCCCCTGAGGCTGCCCGAAAGTTAGGGAAAGTTGCGTAAAGTGTTGGGGAAGGCACGGAGCTGAGCGCGCTCTCTCTAAGGCACAGCCGCCATCTAGAGCTCCTTCCCAGCTCTGAGCTCTGCCTTTGATTGACACTCTCTACATTTACCCCACAACTCAGGTGATGTACCATAGACCCACCCCTTCATTTCTACCAAAAAAAGAGAGAGCCTCCACCTAAAGGGTGCCTGCTACCCCACAGCCCTGGCTCCTTCCAACTACCCCAGCTCAAGGGGCACCTTAACCCCATGTGGCTCAGGCACCCTTTGGAAGCCAGAAAGAAATGGAATTTGTGCCTTTTGTTTTAAAGATTTGCTAAATATTTCAGTGCCTGGGCTAAAATTACTTCCTCTCTGGACAGGAAGTGGTGCTGTTACAAGCCATTTTGAAGGCATGGAAGTGGAGCTCACAGCCATGCAGGCAGCAGCAGCCCACCCTGGGGGTCAACCCACCCAAGGGGGAGCTTCCCCCCAGTTCGCTGGCAGAATCCCCAGGCAACAGCTCTTCCCTTTGTCCCCCAGTGCTGGCACTGGCAGGGTGGGACAGGAGCACCACCCGCTCTCAAGCCAACCCCACAGAGCCAGGATTCCCCTCCAGCTCCACAGCGCCTCCCTAGTGGTTTTCCCCAACAACTCAAATCCAACAGCCACACCATTTCCATCAGCTGTGCCAAGGCACTGCGGTCAAGCCAGCCTGACACTATCAAACCAGTTATTTCTAATGCATTTTCTTAACCCATTCATGGTCATTAACAGATTTTAACACAACAAATTAATTTTAAAGCCGCACTATAGCCAAGCTGCAGAACTGGATATCAATCAATGGACATCTCCAACACAACATCCTGGAATTGAGAGGATGTATCACCAAGGGGATGGAGGTGACCCAAGCATCCCCTAACCACTTGATTCTGATTACCAGTTGTCTTCCATGAGCAAAACCAACTCCTTAAAGCACAAGGACATCTTGCATATTCATAAGCATCACAACAAGACAGAGCCATCAGCCACTGGGGGACTGCTAGGGGACAAAGGGGTAACGGGCTAGTTTGGGGTTCTGTGGGAACATCCACAGCACAGCATCCCAACAGCTCAAAACCACTGGCTTCAACCAGTAGAACCAACACAGTACCCTTCAACTCTGTCACAGACCTGCCATTCACACCCTCTTTTCCACAAGGGGTTTCACAAAGAATCTCTGATGCCACAATCCATTTTAAAACAATTCCATTTTACTGATTATTTAAAGAAGACCCCTTGCACCTCAACTGCAAGACCTAAAAAACCACAATGCAAGACCATTCCAAGAATTTCTGGGTAACATTAAGGAAATCCACTCATCTGAATGAGAAACCCCTCAGGCCAATCCCAGTATCCAACTCCACCATACAAACACATGGCAAAACCAAACTGGAGCAATCGTGTACCATTAAAAAGGCTGGATGGAACAGATATGAGCAACTCATCATGGCAAAAATGGGTATTTCCAAAAGAGTCTGACCAAGGCAAATGGTTAAACACAGACAATGAATGGGGTTTTGTTTGGGTTTTCAAAGAGAATATTCAAGGTTATCTCAGCACCAGGTTTGTCATCTTGGCCCTCCAGCACAAAATAAAGACAACTGTGAGTTTCAGGTGAAACATACAGACAAAAAGTGGCTACAGTTAAACTATCAGATCCACTAGAAACCTGTAAGGAAACAATGACTTCAAACATTAGAACCATTTTAAAATTCACTTGCAAAGGTTAACATGTCCTCTGTAGCAGTATCAGAAATAACTCACATTTTTCTCACCCAACACATGGTACAGTATCACGACACCACGACTACATGCAAGAGCAGCGAAGCAGATTGGACACTTGCACAGAACAATTTTAAGACCAAAGAGACTGTTCAGGAAGTCTGTAGTCCAGGAAATCTGCTGAAAAGTTTCTGTACCCACACACAACCAAAGAACATACCTAAAAAAGTTACACAAAACATTCAAGTACTCCTTTATTGTCGTATTTTCTCAGCCTTCAATTGGTATCAATTCCATCTTAAAATAACTTCACGAAGTTCAGCAGCAGTGCCCTGACAATAGGCCAAGTACTGAAAACCCCTCATATTAAGCACCTGAATGAACAAGCCAGCAAATAAAAATTCATTGGAAGTCATGGCAAAGTGAACATAATTTGCAAATGAAAACCACATTTGAAATCAAGTATAGCACAAAATTTTACCTTGCCTTCAGTACTTAGCTAAAGTATTCCTCAGTTTAACAGCAACCAAAAATGTAACCCACTTCAATATCAACACAATAAAAAAAACATTCAGTCAGAAAGGACAAACACAAAGTGTGAAATAAACCAAAACCTTTTATTTAAAGTCACTTTTAAAATTACATTTTCTCCAAAGGGGTAGCAACAGATCTTTTACCAAATAAATTTGCCTGTTATGCATTCACAATCCAAAAGGAAAATTTTGCCACCTGGTCCTCAAACAGATCCATCATTGGATAGTCACTGATTAAAAGTGCAAAGTCCATTTTGATAGGATGATCACAACCCAGATCTTCTCTGGTTTAATAACATGAGAGTCCACGTTTTAACATCCTTTTCTTGGACAGACATCCCAGCACTCATGCATCATTCCTCAACCTCTCAATCAAGTGGAACTGCCATCTTGGTGTCTCATTCGTAGACTCCTTTTGACACTCTTCCTCTGACTGGATTCTTTATGGAAAATTAGAAGAAAAATGCTGTTGGAATACACATCATAGCTTTAAACTAAGACATTCAACTACCTTGAAGATGATTTAAACATGTAACTGATGCTTCATTCCATATTACACAGTTCATATCTACTTTTATCAGAAACAATATCAAATAATCCATTCCAGAATCAAAAATTTAAAATTTAACCAAAGCTATAAAAAAAATCAGGGGAGAGATGATTAGAAGTCCAAGAACCCTTTCATGATCCATGAATTCCTTTTAAAGTTTATTCACTGTGGTAAACCACTAGAGAAATCTATGGTGGGAAATCTGAGGAATTTGCTCTTGCAACCATTTTCATTGCCCTGGCCCATCTCCTGAAACTGACTTTGCTTAGTAAGACACCAGGGTTCTTATAACAAGCCAAAATTTGTAAGTACTGTCCATGCTCCTTTCTTCCAAGACACAGATCCATCAAAACCAATGAAAACTGGTTTCTTATAGACAGATGGTGACTGGAGACAAGACATTCCACCATCTTAACCCAGTTTTCCAGTTCATGAAAGATGTACAGTGCAACAGCAAACACACTTACAAGCAAATGGCATGACTGGTTTAGTTACTGGTGGGAAAGAACACAAGTCAGATGAAAATGGTAACAAGTCACACCAGGTGCCTTTAGCAAGGCTCCTGATCCATAATCCAACTTTACTCCTCAGATAACAGCAAACAAGCCCACAGGTGAGTGACAAACCAAACTGAGCCAACAACATCCACATGGATAAATACAAACTCAATATTCCCACCTTCGTCCAAGAAATGTAAGTTCAGGTTACTTTCAGAAAAACCCTACTCCTCCTCACATGCAAAACTTAAGTACAGGAAGCTCCTAAGTGTTAAGAACATCATTTCAAAACCAATGGTGACTGTAGGGCTGACATGCAAAAAGGGTTTTAAAATGTCTTCATGATTTTGAGTATCTGCTCTCCAATATCAATTTATTCTTTTGAATATGTATAGGTTTAACCTCATTTTAGTCTGAAAGCCAACTTACCACTATTCTGTTCCATGATAATCCTGGGCAGATTCTGACAAATTATGTAGAAATTACCCACAGCCCAGCAAAAACCAGTGGGGCCATCTAGTGGTCTCTGCCTCGGCATCCCAGTTTCCCCAGTCTCATCTCAAAATAACCAGTTACAGCAAAGCAAAGAGCACTGGAACAGTGCAACAAGCCCCAGTCTGACTTTCACAACTACCCACACATCCTGTTTTATACTGCTCTACAGACTTCCTTGTTTTAAATACAATGGAAAAGTTCAGCACATAGAAGTGGAATATGGGATCTGGTAATTCACTTTGCACTGTGAAATGTGTGTACCTGCAGAAGAATTCAACCCCAGGACCTTCATGGTTTCAGCAACTGAACCTTCAAGCCTAAAGAAATGCTTTGCTGCAAGCATTCAACTCATCCTCAATCAAGAGTGATATTAAGGTATTAAATATTTTGAAAGGTATTGCTTTCCTCACACTAAGCTGGGTTTGGTTTTGTTTTCTTTTTCCCCCCATTTCTCCCTAATGTAACTTCAAATCTATTTAGGCATTTAAGATGAATTAAAATTTTGAATATTTTTTCATGTTAATGTCTTGACCAAGTTATCAAAACATGAAAAAAGTAACCACCATAAAGTAATCCATTATTGTCACAATCAAACACTCAGAAGCACTAACATTAGCACAGTGGAAACCCCATAAATAAGACCATTAAAATAACTTTTTTGGGTTTTTTTTTAATTAGCTTAACATACAGAAATTTAAGTACTGGCATCAGCTTTCCCCACCTCTAGAAAAGATAATTTAGTTATATATTAGTCACCCCTGGAAGGCTCTTCCCAGTTGGGTCAGCCCTCTGCCTTAGACACTCACAGGACCTGCCAAAAGCAATTTCAGAGCAAATTTCCCTACTAGGTTCACCTATGTTGGGTTCTACCAAGACCTCTGCAAGACATCCCATGACGTTCATCTTAAACTCTTCTCTCAACCTTGTAAAATAATTAGCAGTAAACAGAACTGATGAGGTATTATAATTAAGAACACATTCTGGTTCTCCAAGTTATTCATACATAAAAAAAAGGTGCCACAGAAATGGCCAAAATATTAATAGCAATCTCTACACTTGTGAAATCTACATTTGCTTAGAAGATTTCACAGCCTTTGTTTACTTATGAATTAAGGCATATTTTACTAAGAAATTTCAATAACATTACAGAAATACACTCCTCCATGAAGACATATGCAATGATCCTACACTTGAGGTAGACACTGAAAAGCCCAATTTTTTCCTAGATGAGTCTTTTATTCCTTCTGTACCATCAGTTCGGCATCCGCCTATTTTTCAGGCTTCTGTTATCTACCAGTTACTGCTTTGGTTTCCAAGCACTGTGTTTTGGTCTTGATAAAACAGGCACCTGGGTAGTCATGTAATGCTAACAAAATTTCCTTCAGATCACTGGTAACATATTGACACTCCATGCCAGCCATTCTCAACCTCCCTAAAGGTTCAAGGCAACAGTTATGAGATATCCGAGTTTACAAAGTTTTTCTCTTCAGCTTTTTTTGCAACCATTTGTTGCTCTGTTAAAAGAGCACAGCAAAAAACCCCACATCCCTTGTGGCCAAACCCATGGCTTCAGCCATTTCTGATCCACTGAAACCCGGTGTTCCTCAAGTGTGAGACTGAAGCCCAACACACACAACAGCCGTGCATAACACACCAATACATTTACAAACTTTGCCAGAATGAAATCTGAGGCTTAAACTCGTAACCAAGGTGACCTGCTTGGGAAACAGAATTCACTCCAGCAAAGGGAGCTGAATGGACAGAATGAGGTTCTGAGCAAACCAAACCAAGTTCTACGCTTCAAAGTTCATTAAAGCAAGGTTTTATTCTCAAGGACTCATCCCTGGTACCTTTTTACACTGGAGGAAAGAGCAGAGGTGTCCCTTGGTGGCAGCTAAGTCTGTTATGATATTTTGTGCAGTGTTAAGCAGGAACTAAGTGCTCTGGACAGCCCTAAGTCTGCTTTTACCACCATGAAATGTTCCCTAAGCACAGCAATAAAAGCACAACTCACATAGGTCTGGGTATTTTTAGCTAAGAAAGAATGTTTGCTAGGTTTGTCAGATTTAGAGATTAGTTCCAGGGAAGATGTGACTTTATTCACAGATGCACTCTTTTGCAGCTATTATTTTTAAATAAGTTTTACTGCATAAAGCAAATTATGCCAACTTTAATGAAGCTCCTGTTTTCAACTTTCTCTCTTCTCTTAAAAAAATTTAGAAATAAAAAACAGTGCTTCAACTAAACACTATCTATACTAATCAGAGAAGACAATACCCAATCTTTCAAGATCCACAAATCTGAATGCTTTCACAGCAGCTTTTTGAAGCAGCTTCTTTCGTAGACAACTGTTTCAATTAAGTCAATTAAGGGTTTCACATTCACCCCTTCCTTTAGCTAAGCATTATAAACCAGAAAAGGATGGAAGAATTAGTCTGTGTGTAAATGAAAAGCCAAAGTCCTACTCGAGAAGCCGAATCTGACAACACCTGATTTACAATCCAATGAAAAAACAAAAATGTACATAAAACATGTAGGAATCACATGAAGATTAACATTAAAATGGAACATGAGTCACATGTTTAGAGCTTCCAGCAGGTGATTGGGGCTAGGAAGGCATCAGTGGATAGCACAGGAAAAGTTTTGAGGAATAGCTGGAAAAAAACATATCAAGACACATGCTGTTCTACACATACCTGCAGTGGGAAACTAGCTTAAGACTTCTCAAAGAACAAAGTAATAAAACTTACAGACCACAGTAGAAGAAGAGATTAAATACTTATCAAAACTCAGCTCATGTACATACATTAAAAACTTAATTCCTCAAAGTCCATGAACTCTTTTGCTACTCCTTTTTCTACCTGTTTTGTTTCAGGACTGAAAACTCAAGTGATAAAATTGGTCCAAAATGAAATGGACCCAGAAGCAGCAGGAGGCCAGAATAACACAGCCTAGCAAGGTTTGCACTTTGCTTCCACACACTTCCTTTTCCCTTTCAAAAGAGCTCTGCTTTAGTCTCCACACCATGGGCTGGATGAGGGGAGAGCACAGGACTTGGGAGTACAAAACCAGCTGCTCTTCCAGCACCTGATGAAGTGCAGAAGGCAGTGGCTGCTGGAGGCCTCTGCTAACAAACACAGCCACGGGACAGATAAAATCCACTCTCATCTGTGCACTAAAATGAGTGGATTTGCATCTTGGAACAACATTTTTCCCAAGCTGTCTGAAGCCTAAGGAAGGCCTTGCTCCATCAGGTAGCATGTCAGACTGAAAAGAACTGGCTCCAAGAAACTGTCTGTTAAAGAAAAGCATATATTCCAAAGCACAGTGCTACCGGAATAGAGCTTCCCACAAAAACAAGTTAATCCATGTACACTAAATGCAATGGATGCCCTAATTAAAAATGCAAGATCAAGGAGTCTGAATTTTAAGCAGACAGGAAGACAAAAGGACTTGTGTCTTTCCACAAGAAACTCCCAAGAAAGTCACAGAATGTGCCAGAGACAACAAAAGGTCAAGACCAAATTCCTTTTAGTTAAGAAAACTGGAAAAAATTCTGTCCCTATATTCATCCAGTAAAGAACTGAATTAATTTCTCTACTCAAGCCTGCCAATTTTGTGTTTTGACTATATGAGGAATGATTTCAAGTCTATCAGCTAGCAGTTTAATTTAAAAAAAAAATACAGGAAACTGTACTGGCATTTATCATTTTGTGCAAAGCCAGAGCTTTCTGAAGAACAGAAACAGAACAATTGTAGAACAGGAGACTGTTACTGTCTGCTCAAAGACTCTCACTGATCCTGACAGAAGCATAAGGACAACACAAGATGCTTGCAAAGCAAGTCCTTCCTGCTATACTTTCCACACCATTTGTTATCCAAGTTGTGTGTAGTACCTCTCTAGAGACAGACATCTGCATACCAAAAACCCTTCTGAACAAGCAAAACTACAATATAAAAGTTCCCACTGAAATCTGGAGTCAAATCACGGCAGCCCCCAGAAGTACAATCAGATCTGAAAGCTGTTCTGCAGCCAGACAGGGAGAGAGCACTATCCAAGTATTGCTCATTTCCTAAGGGCCCAGCAGGTCCTGGGGTCTGTCTATCCAAGCTCTGCTGAAACACACAGGCACACATGGCCACACATTAAAGAACTTCAGAATGTAGTCAGCCAAAAACGTCAGCCACTTAAACATTATAGCCATGTGTGGTTGCTGAGGGTTTTTAAAGCTAAAAAGTAAATGTTATTAGGAATAACAACTTACCAGTGCTTCAACCAAGAGCAGCTATTTTGCTTAGTGAGTAAATCAATTCCTCAACACATCTGTAGGGAAAATGGGATATTAAAACACTTGAATTAAAATAGATTAAAAAATAAAAGAGGTCTAAGACCTTAAGGTCTAGAAGACCAAGCATTAGCCTATGATCATTACAAAAAGCCTCATATGGAAAAAAAAAAACCACAAAAACCAAGCATTCACAGATCACAGCATGTGTTACAAAAGGTATTTTTAGAAAAAAATTAAAGTACTACTAAGGAACTTGTTATCAAAAAACCTGCAAACAACCCAAAAAAATCAGATCCAGTCCTATACACAAATCCATTGAGAAACAACAACAAAAGATATATTCTTTGGAGTTTTTGAAAAAGACCAATCAGGCATCAAGTGGAAGCATGCTTAAGCAAACCGACTTGCCCTTCACAACAGAAAATAAAATGCTCTTTTTGTTGAGAGAAGGTATCAGCTGGATGCAGGGCAATTATGTAACACCTTTATATAGAACAAATTACCTACTCTGTATCTCACAATTACTCATGTATGGGCAAGGTCCAAATGTGACAATTTGACTTTGAAAATGCTTATTGGAAATCTGTATCAATAAATATTTAATTACTGTTCCCTTAAGCAAAGGTAGCAAGATTAAAGACCTAAAACTCTGAAACAACTCACAAACTCCCTTTTTACTGTAAATTTCAACTGTGTGAAATGAGCCATACAAGCTCCTGATACGTACAAGCAAACTGCTTCTCTCAGAAACTACTTATATTGAACTATAGCCTCAAATGCATAAAAACTAATGAACCTATCCAGTGACAGCATACTGTGCAATACTCTACATTCTTCTCTTCCATTTCATAGCTACTCAGATGTGCAGAAAGCAAGCTGGGATGAACAGAATTGTAATTTGTTGATGTAATTTACTTGAAACTCTTAGTATGGAAAGAGATCCCTTTTAAAAGGGGAAATGACAAAAAACCAGTAAACTGACACAAGTATGTAGAATATACTAACAAATGTGAAATTTAGAGGTTTAAAAATATTATTACTATTTATTAATTACATTTTAGAATGTATTTGCACCAGCAGCTGCTATTAAATAGAAGCACAGAACTGCTGCAAAGTGCCCATCCACCATTTTAGAAGAAACACAACATGGCTGCTGGACTTTAATCATCCATGTGGCACCCATCAGTCATCCAAAGCATAAAAAAGGAACCAGATAAACAGTTACTTAGGTCCTTTGAATCTCCTTCTGGCCTATATGAATAATTTCACTCAAAAAAGCCACTTACAAACTATGATCTCATATAAGGAGACAGGTAAAGTTAATGATGAGAAGATTCTCAATTTACAGCTCTCAGCCATTTTTAATAATTCATGGCAGAGCCACACATCTGCACTCAAGTTGGTTCTTGTTTTCTTTAGTTCTAGAGTGAGCACACAGCTAGGGTAGTTTGACAAACTTTAATGAAGGTATTTAAAATGGCTGTCACTACAAAGCATCTTTCTCTAATGACAACGTTACAAAGACTCGACCAGAGTTGTGTTCTTCTGACCTCAGCACACTTGTGCAAAAGGAATCTAATGTTTGTCAGGGTAGCATCACGTAGCAGAAGTAGTAGTAGACACTTCTCTTCTTGGAAGTGACTGGATGAACCAAACAGTGAGTTTTGTACAAACAGCACCAAGATACTAATAATGTATGAAATTTCATTCACAGGAGTTATTTTTCCACTATTGCAGAATATACCACAATGTTCTGAGTTTTTAATTGTAACATCCAAAACACATTAACTCCCAAACTACAGAATAAATCACACAAGCTGAAGGTTTATGCCAAGAGCCACAAACCACAGAGCTTGGAAATACAAGTCTCAGCTGAAGAAAATTAACCTTTCAGGTTAACAGCTGTATTTCCTGTATCTAATGTCAAAATCTTTTAATCAGACTACTTGCCATAATTGGTGCAGCCCAGGTGATTAAAAAAATCCATCCCCTATTTAAAAATAAACATGACTTTACTTTTTTTAGGCAGTCTTATTAGCTGTGGCTTTATTTTTGTTTAAAAATTACAGCCACTCTTAAGTGCAGTACAGCCTACGCCACACAAAAGCTGCCCTGCACCATGGTCCTTCACCCAAAGACTGGCACTATTTCCTTTACAGCAAGAGGCAAGGTCAGACACCCAAACTCTATCACCTGATATCACATCTTCTCTTGTATTTATTATTTAAGAAAATATTTTGGCAAAGATGACATATATCACCACTGATTTTCCACATAAGCTGTCAATGCTACAAAACTCAATTCTAGGAGAATACTTAATATGGCTTTGTATCCCCACAGAGGAACAGATTCCTCTATTGAAAAGGTTACGACTCAACCTGAGAGATTCTCCTGACCCCCTCAACCCTCAGGAGCACACTGTAGGGTAGCCATGAACTTACAACTTCCCTCAGGTGCCAGGAGTATCCATCTAACCCACTGAGGTGCACCTAACCTAGAGATGAAGCTGCTGCGTGCTAGATGAAAATGTTGTTCTTGTAGAAAAGGCAGCCCCAAAGAGCTCACAAAAATGCCAGTTAAAGCAGCCTTTATTGTAATCTCTATTCAGCACAAACAGCATCAGGACAATACTGGAAAGATGCAAGACCATTAAGATCAAAGCACTGAATTCCATCGTCATCAGAAAGTGCTCAAGTCTGCCAAGATCTGCTTCTGAGCACTTTCTTTTTTAATTTTTATTTTTCTACCTTTTTTGCAAGAACAGGTCAATTAAAAGTTGCAGATTCAGAACCCAATATTAGGAACATATGTCTTTGAGTCTGACAGGTTGGGTCCCATCACTATTATCAGACTTCTTGGTGACGCAGGCTGGTCTTGCCTGTACCATGATAGACTGTGCAACACCTGTGACTCTGACCCTCTAAACTGAAAATTCATGGGGGATTTCAGATACACTCTGTGGTTCTTAAGGTATGAGATAATTTCTAACACAAACTTCTAGTTCTCACACTTCCCATCAGTTACACAATAAAGTTCCAGGAACATACTGACATTTCACCTTGCTTGTTAGCTGCAGGACATCCATGATGGTGGCACATGTCCAATATCTATAAATATTATTTGAACTCCACCTTGCACATCAGCAGCGACTCAGTGCAAGTAAAGGTTTATTACAACCTGAAGACACGTTTTTATAAAGCATATGGAAAATTGTATGTGATTTTTATATATGAACAGGCTGAACAAGCCAAAAAGAACAGCTGCACTCAGGTAGGTGTTCACAACTGTAATCCTTAGTTATCATGAGAAATATGTAATTTCAAAATACAAATTATCAAGAGTATTTTTGAGAATCTTGACACACATGTTTTCGTGAAGACGCCTTACGCTTTGAGGTCCTGAGTATGCACTGAAGTACACGAGCATGGGAAGCTGTGAAAGGAACCACTTAAGACAAGCAAACAGGATCCCCAGCTTTTAATTATAGTGGTGAAAGCCTGACTCAAAGGCAACGTGTTACTCTGATCCTAAATGCACAGCCTTAAGTGTAAAAACATAAAATAAACATTAGAGAGATGGCTTGTTCATATTGCAAGGAGAGCAAGATACCTCACACCTGGGTGCCGCTTTAGGCTTTGAGAGTAAAATTCACACCAAAAAGAGAATTTTTAAGTTTATTGTATAAACAATTTCTTGGAAAGGAAAAGCTTATGAGTGTCCCTTGCTAATGAACCAATACCTGGAACTAAGCAAAAGCATTCTTAAGTTTGATTAGACAATATCCTTAGGAGATGGCAATCCTTGGGCTTTACCACATGTCAACATGGTCACTGCAGATTGTTAAAAAGTGGTATTTATGAGTGACCATAAAAATCTTCGAAGATGCAGGAGACATTAACACTGCTGTAGAATCGTACACACTAACAGTTTTCAAATGCACTAAGCTCGAAAGAAAATAAATTCAACAAGGTAAAACACTGATGCTTGAATGTTTCATGTTTATTTTGAAAAAAATTATTTCCAGAATAATTAAAAGCAAAAAAAAACCACAAACAAAACCCACAACACAGTGTAACATACCTGGCACGCATAGTACAGAGTTTTGTTCAAGGTCCTTTACCCAATCAGTCATCTGAATCTTTGGAAGAACAATATCCAGTAAAAGCCTTTAAAGAAAAAACAACAAAACCAGGTTTGTCTGAAAACAAGGTACACACAGCTCTCTAAGTCCTAATGTTCTTGACTGACAAAGTTTCTGCAAACACGCAAGGAGATGTCTTTGCATTAACTGAAGTTTTACCGACAGTACAAACCCAATATTCTATCCTTGTTAAGTATTAGCTTTGGGTCCCCAAAAATCTTCTCTACGAATCCCTGAAGTCTCAGGTTACTACTTTCATACACAAATTCTACAATATCCCCAAACATTAATGCTACAAACTCATTAAGTAAAAACCTAGACCACTTTCAAAGTTTAATGCAGGTATTCACTGGTGAAGCAGGACATGCAGAACTTCAGTTTGTAAGCAAATACTGTTGTTTTCCAGTAAATACAATGCATATGTCTGTGTTCATATATTATATAAACAGCCCTAGGAACCTGAATTTATGCCCAAATAGCACATAAACATGACTTTATCTGAACGCAATCTACCTATATTTGCAAAGAAAAGCTTTTTAAAAGTCCAGACAATTTATAAAATGTGTCCCCTGTATACAAAAATAAGATCTTTGTTTTCTTCCTATCTGCACAGTGGCAAGAAAGCAAATTCAAATTTCAATAAAATAACCAAGAAATGAACAGATTAACACAAGGGATAACCACTCTTACCTAGGAAAAATAAGGCAGGAACGATTCCTCTGGAAGCCAGTCAGGAAATACGGTTTTGTTCATGAAATTCTACCTGGAAAAAAAAAAAAGTATGGAAATTTTCAGTATTTTGCTTTAGAAAAGCAGAACAAGTCATATGCCTATAATTTATCGACCTTTAGGCAATTATTAAGTTGGGGAAAACTTATGATAGCAGTAACTGTATCTTTAGAACTGAACTCTAAAAATAAAAGTACGGGTGGCTGTACATTCTTGGCTGAAGAAAAACCCACTGGAGACGAGTGTTTGACATACAACACGCGTGATCTGTGTTTTTCATGAATAACTGCAGTCTGCTCTTCTGTCTCCCTTTAATTTTGAAAGACTTAAACCTCAAATGCCAATTTAAGGGGTTTTTTTCTGAGTAATTTAACACACAGTACCCCTCAGCCCTTTCACTTTTTCTTCGCATTAAAGTCTTTAAAAGTAGGCTATGCAAAATTAAATAAAACCTGTAGCGATAGCAGAGTTATTTTAAAATGGCTTCTGTCATCAGCTTCTCTGAATTTTAAGTCCTAAGTTACTTGATCTCCCAAAAAAAATCTTTTATGTCCTTCAGAATACATTTTAAAAGCCTTCATTTTCTTTAACCTTTAATCAGATCTCAAACTACGCTCTTTAACACAAGGAACACCATATTTGCATTACCTCTAGCCAACTTTTCTCGCCGTTTGTGAAAAGGCTTAACATTTTATTTTACAGCAGTTATATTTATCACCACCATCTACTTCGTACTCTAGAAGTCTGGAATCATTCTGTAAACACGCTATTTTAAAAACATTTTAATGCTAAATTAAAAGGTATCTAAATATAACTTAAAATCCTTACACCTTAAATATAAAAAAAAGCCCGCAGAACTATGAAATAAAACACATTATGAATTACGACCTATTTATTTTCTGGACAATTACCTGCTATTAATTTTCAGCTGTTGAAAGAAACCAATAAAAGCTGTTTAAGAAACTATCCCTTAATACACTTAAGAAAAGAGAAATCCAGCAGACACCCACCTAAAGCTAGAACTTTCTTTAGGGCAAAGTGTGTATGCCAGAACCTGTTCTACACTGCAGAACTGTTGCTGGGGTTATAAAACCTTCATAATCCAAACCTAAAATAAAGACACCAAACACTTTGCATAAAGGTGACAGAAGTCCAACGGTTGCTGAAACTTGTATTTCTACTTCCAAAAAAAAAAAAAAAAAAAGGCTAATTTCCATTGTTGCAATGACGGATTCCTATTTGCAGGGGAAGTACCGAAAAATGTAGATTTACCTCCAACTGCAACATTTAAAACCTGCACAGTTTTATAACCTTGCACAAGCATACACCATAAAAATCCAACAAATATGGCTATACATAACCTCCAATTAAAACAAAAGTTCTTAATATTTACCTCCTGTTCTACCACAGAGACTTTTTATACGTTTAGAATTACAATTTTGCCCTTAGATTGGTAACTGCTGAATGCGAGCCAACCCAAAACAAACGTCAGACATTACATTTAAACTTGCATTTTTAGAAAGTCTTGCAATAGGTGTTGTACAACTTCTAAATTATTAGAACACCGAAACGACGACTAAAATGCTTCGTAAAGAGGAATAACTGTGAAGTCCCTGAAAAAGCTATAAACTGAATACTAAAAACAAACCTGACACCCAAGAAATGTTTTTTAAAAGCTTTCCATGTCAGACACAAACTCATGTTTCCTTATCGTGTAATTTGTATTTAAGTGACTCTCTTTTCTTTTTGTAGTGTCGTCTAAATCACAACTGTAGCATTTTTGCCAACTTTAAACTGTAGACTTGGCATGACCGAGCTTTGTTTTTCTCAAGCTTTTAAGTTTCTGCATTGCCGTTTTAATTGCAAAATCAAATCGCACGTAATTCTAAAGAGTTTTCTTTTAAAGTTCTGCACCTGAATTGCTGTTTCTTAAGTGAAGTCAATTTCTCTCTATTGTTTCAATAAAGTAGCAAGCTGTCTCATCCGCAGCCTGTTTCTTCCCGGTTTACAAAGAGTTAAAAGCCAACACCCCACAAAAAAACCACTCCAAGTTTTATTTTTAAGAGAAAAGGACATGGCGTCTTTGTTCTTACAAACTACGAAAACATATCCCTATCCGAACAGCGACGGGCAACAAACCCTCTTTACACAGACACGGGGCTAAACATTTCAGTGATGATGTCGTACAGCCTTCACCTCTCCCCCTCCCTCCACTGCTGCATTGGAGTTCCAAGCTGGTTTGCAGATGCCCCCCTCGCACGCTGCGCTGGGGGAACCGGTCTGCAGCCCCCCCTGTGCTCGGTGCTGCACCGGGGAGCCAAAACCTGCCGCCGCTCCCCTCGGTGCTGCATCGGGGACGGGGCGTGCGGAGCCCCCCGGGTGCTGCAGGGGAGGGAGGGGAGCGCCCGCAGCCGCCGGGGGTCACAGGGGCTCCCCTTGTCCCGCCGCTCCCCCTCAGCCCAGCGCGGTCTCGGGCACGGGCGGGGGTCCCCGCGGGTCCCCGCAAGTCCCCTCAGCGAGCAGCGGGGGGAAGGGGGGGGCAGGGAGAGGCAGCGCCCCCTCCCCCTCCCGGCTCCAAGGACATTTTGTTTTTCCTCCCAAGGACAAAGGACAATGAGGAGCCCGGAGACTCCGGCACTTACCCGGCGAAGAGCAGCCCGCTGGTAGACACCCGGGGCCCCGAGGACGGGGCGCCTCTCCCGGCTCGCCTTGCCCGCGGTCAAGGGCGGCCCCGCGCCCGCCCGGCGAGGGAGCGGCGCGGGCAGCGCTCCGCAGCCCGGCGCCATTGCTGCCCGACCGTC